>SSNQ01034744.1:3733234-3759649 GCA_006942095.1 Nothobranchius kuhntae
CTTTAAGTACTTTTATAGCTCCAGAAGTTTCAGCTAAATAAACAGAATGCTGTTATTAGCCTAAACACATCAGTCTGATTTTTTTAACATCCCATGCTGTTGCAGTAATCGGATCTTCATTACATGTGCCACAGACAATCTTATAAAGGACAGTTTCTAAATAACCCTGCTGTTTATCCTCCTAATACTGCACACTGAGCCGGTTAGTGTCACTAATGTTTTAGTTGAACCTCTCCCAACGTTGTCATCTGGTTCAAAGTTTCATTCCAAATGTTACTATTCCTTTGCTTCACTGAAGACTAGAGTGTTTATTATGGTGCCAGCTGAACTGGTGTGTATTAATAGAATGATCAGACTTCCTCACACTCTCAGTTGGGTTTCCTTCAAAAAAGAAAAAGAAAAGAAAAACAGACACATGCTATTCAAACAGACTGATTGCTGCCTTGCAGAGGTGCTGATTACTTAAAAAAGTCAGGTAATCAGTTACCCCCAGTGTGGGCTGAGGCCAAGCCAGAGGCAAAGCGCAGCTGAGGCGATTTCACTAATGAGAGTCTAAATTAGCGTCGAAGAGATGCATCCCAGCATCTCTCTCTAACCCTACACACACACACACTCTCTCTCTCTCACACACACACACACTTTCGTGACTCTTTGACACGTTGACAATAAGGGTCTTTCTACTTACAGGGTTGTCTGCTTTGCACTTTATACTACGTCTCTAATTACAAGTGTGGTAATAGCTCCACTGTTTTCTCAGTGAAGTGCCTTGAGTTGTGTTTGGCTAACCGTTTAGAAGTGCAGGGGTGACATCGATGCACAACCTCTCCTCCAACCTGACCCCGCCACTCACGGCTCACAGAGTGTGCCTTCTTTCTGTTTCTGTATTTTTAGAAGAATCATAATTACACAGCTGATTAGAGGGGTCACCTTGAAAAATGTCCTTCTCTTTTTTATTCGCTGTGTGTGTGTGTGTGTGTGTGTGTGTGTGTGTGTGTGTGTGTGTTTGTGTGTGTGTGTTGTTACAGCAGTGGCTTGGGCATTTTAGGCCATAAACATGCATGTTTTTTTACAACAGTGAGCAGTTTCCAGCTCCTCTGCTCCATGGTTGTTGTCGTAAACAACACTGCAGTCTGCTGTAGCTAGTGCTAACAACAAGGCAACACTAACATGAGCCAACTAATACTAAAATAAACCACAAAGTAGAAAGTTCCACACTGTTGGACAAAAAATATTATTACTTACAAGTCCAGTAGCAACAAAGCCAAGTCACCATCGGTCCGTGATTTTGTAGGCTCCTCTAGCTCCCTTCAACTAGCGTAGGCCTCACCGATGTTCACTCTGGTTTTAGCTCTTTGCTTCGCCTACAAATATGTTACTCTCTTACTTTTACTTCCAGGCTCCGCCATGATGCCAACAGGAAAAGCAAACTTATTTTACTTCTTCTAGTGCTTAAGCACTCGCATTACAGCTAACAGCCATGAAGCAGATCAAGAGTGCCCCCTGGGACACGTAACCACTCCAAAAAACTATCTAGTTCAGTTTCTGGTCAGCAGAAGGCTACAGAGTGGTGTCAAAAATGAAACTGGTCAAGTTTCTAACTCAGCAATCACTGAGAATTATGTTAAAGCTCAAGCATAAACTCTAAATTACTATCTAGTGTTCCTTTAAAACTGCATTTCCTATGGTGTCCATCTAGAAATAAAGAACTGGATCCACCTTGTTTTCACTGTGAAGCACATAGGCACACCAAGCCTGTAGGTGGCAGTATTTCCCCAAATCTCCTGCATCTTTACCGCAAAACCTTCCTTAGACATGTATACAGCGTCTGAGAAGATGGATAAAACACGTGTAAAAGTCTGTAAATAATTCAGAATGCATGATTAGTGTGAATGAAGACTTGTGATCTACTGTATAAGATCTATCACCAGGAGACCTCCCGGCCTTCAACCGTAAACCCTCTCAGGGAGCCAGAGAGCTTCCATGATCTTCACACATGGGTGACTTCAAGTTAGATGACCTATATAACATGTTACACGCCCCGCTAGCTCCCATGTCTCACCCTGATACAGAAGAGCAGCACATTACAGGTGTGTCAGCCTCCGATACATGCACACACACAGAAAGAGGGGGAGGGGGGAGAGGGAATCACAAACAAGCCATCCATCTGGATTATGCAGCTCATATGATCGTAAACACAACCTGTCTCCCTACCTGCTTTGGTTCAGGTCTCATAGGGCTCATATTTTACACCAGTGGAGCTCATGTGAGAATATTTCTCCTGTCACACCTCTGATTGAGCAGGTTGCTGTTTATGACCACATCTGGACAGCAGAGGACCCCCTACTGAGCTCTGGAGCACCCTCTGATGGGGAGGGTGCTCCCCCACCTGAGGGTGAGACCAGCACCCATGTCATAATCTACACCCTGTACCCGAGTGGGATCAAACAAAGATACAGGCACTTCCTCCGCCAACCCGATGGAGCCATCACTGAGGTGAGACTGAATAAGACAGTTCTTTATAGGCATGGTCTAACCGTCGCTCTGCTGAGAAAATACAATTCTCCTTCGTTATTCTTTGTGACATTTCTTTAAATCAAAGAAAAATCCTTGTCACACCTTTACTGCCTGGCCAGGTGCAAAGAACAAAACCAAACTTTGCAGATTTTATCAGAGTATTATTGATACTATTTACAGAAGAGGAAACAGAAGCATTCCTACTGACACCAAAAAGGGACTGGCAGACGTTTAATGTAGCAGCAGCTGAAATAACCAGAACTCAGCAGCATCCTGTGGTTGCACAAATTCTTTTCCAGACTTGGAGATTAAAGAGAAAATAAAAAAATGGTGTTTGCTTTGTAAAAGGAAATCCACGAGAGCCACCGAGCTTTAGTGCAGGAGGAGAGGCAGTTGCATGAAAATTAAATATATTTGTTCCAATTCAGGTCTGATTAGATTTTATAAAGAGAAACAACAGGGTTGAGTAGGAGGACGGCAAAAAGAAGGAAGTAAATAAAGAGAGCTGAACAACCACCAAGAGGTCATTCTGTTTTCCCTTGAGCAAAATTAGATTTGATTTCATTTAAAATTTTCATTGCAGACATAAAATTAATACATTTTCATAGTGAAAACATTTGCATTAAGTGCTGCACCGTCAAAACCCAGCACTCAATTAAATACTGACTCAGGAAAACATTTGAAACAGAAAAGTGTTTTATTTTTTAAACAACGTCCTCTTTTCCCCACCTATTCTATTGATTCTCCTGCATGCATGTGCAGAAGAGGCAGGCCAGGCTGATCTGAGAGACGGGTGCCTAATTAAAGCAGCACTTGTGACAACTGCTGCAGCAGCAAGAACATTTCCTGTCCTCAATCATCCCGTCGCACCCCGAGCAACCCAAATCCTCCCTATAAAATTAATACTTTTAAGTTTATATGTCAAATAAGTGAGAAGAGAAAATATTAAATGCACCAACAATTAGCTGTGAGGCGTCCTAATGGTTTGTATTTGAGTGTGTGTTTTGATGATATTTTTTTCAATAATATGAAGAAACTATGAACATAAACACTACCCTTAAAATAATAATTTAAATAAGTAATAATAAAAAGACTCCACACACACTTCCAAGTGAGAGAACATTTGTTTATTTTTTTAGATTTTTGTCCAGAACTTTGCTGTTAGAAATCCTGCAGATGCCACCACACACACTCCTCTCTCGCATCCCTGCTCTCACACACTCCGCGTCTCCTGGGTGTCTGTTTCCTGCTACTTCTCAGCCTAAGACTGTAGCCGGTGGCTCCCTCTTTTACCCGTCGGTAGCGGGGAGCGATGACACAGACGTGCAGCACAATGCCGATCTCCTTCTCCTCGCAGCGCAGACCCTCACTTTACATATTCAACAGTAATCCTCCCCTGAATATATAGGACTGGTTTCATGTATGGATCTAGGAATCACTGAAGGCACTTGGAAGAACACTTGAGCTGATTTTATTAGTGGTTCCTATAATTCTGGAGGTAATATACACACGACAAAAGGGCGCTGAAGACAAACTGGCCTCAAGATGGGAGACGAAAGCTCCCAAGAGGGGAAAAAAGATAACTTAAAAGGCACGTGAATGATCATTAATCTGATAAAGAACTGAAAATAAAGAGCAGTTTTATTATAAGAGGGGATAAATATAGTAAAAGAGAATCTATTAACTTATATGTTGCATCATAAAACAGAGTTACAGAGTCAAATCTAAGGGCATTTTGTGTAATTTTGTTTAAATGACATAAAGTAAAATTTAACGTAACACTGAGCAGTTTCCTGCTCCCTGCCCTACTGGTTGAAGGTGGAATTACCACTGTCGTAAATGACCCTGCTGCAGCCTGCTGTAGCTAGCGCTAACAATGGGCTAACACTAAAATTAGCCAACCAACACTAAAATAAACTACAAAGTAAAAGATCCACACCATTGGACCAAACATCTTAGTGTAAGTTCAGTAGCAACAAAGCCAGGTCACCATCAGTCTGTGATTGTGTAGCCTCCTTCATCTCCCTCAAACTAGCGTAGGCTGATGTTCATTCTGGTTTTAGCTCTTTGCTTTGCCTCCAAAGACATTACTCTGTTACTTTAACTTCCAGGCTCCGCCATGATGCCAACAGGAAAAGAAAACGTCTTCTTGAGCTTTTTACAGATCATCAGCAAACTGAAAATGCTAACAGCTAGCATTGCAGCTAACCAGCCATAAAGCAAGTAAAGAGTGCCCCCTACTGGGCACATACCCACAAAACAGTGCCGTTTTTGGTCAGCAGAGGGCTACAGAGTGGTGTCAAACATGAAACTGGTCAAGTTTCTAACTCAACAATCACTGAGATCAATGTTAAAGCTGTAGCTTAACGTTTAAATAACTATTTAGTGTTACTTTAATAGATTGAATAGTTACCTGACCTTCTTCTTTACAGAGGATGGCTCATTTTTCGACAGCGTTCTGTTTTTGCAGGTAGCGTCCTGCACCGAAGTGCCCTAAAACCCTTCTTCACCCCCACCCCCAGAGCAACATGACCACAGCTCCGGGCGCAAGCAGCTTCACATAATACCCTCAAATTTACACCCAAAATGTGTCCAAATGCACCTAAACCAGCACATCGTTGAAGAAATGCCCTGAGCGATGGAAACTGTAAGACACCGTTTGGCAGGAGCAGAACTCTTAGGTGTGTCTCGGTTGATTTAAGACAGACTCATGAGAAACTATTGTTTATTCAGCTTGTTGCAGAACCATCTAAGTTCTGTTTGTCCATTAAAAAATGCTAGAAAAGGAGGAAAAATGAGTGGGAAATGTGCAAAAACACCAGAATAATGAAGTCTTTATTGACTTGCGCTGCGAATTCTGTTTAAAAAAGTGAATATTAATGAACCATCATGAGCTTTCATGGCGTGTGTTGCCCAGGGCAGGTGTGTGTAATGCTCACCATGTTGAAAGAATCTTCTCGCTGAATCACAACAATAGAAAAAAGTTAAAGCTTCTTTCCCATCAACGCGCTCCAATAAAAACCATTAAAGGTAAAGTGAGGTGTAGCTTTTCAAACACTCATTACCTATAAACAGATGTTGCACAGCTGCCAACTCACAAAATGCGCTGCTGACAACAACTGTTAGGGCCAAAATTATGCAGGGAAATGCATCCATATAAGCTAGGACCTTTAGAGGAGGACTCATAACCACTCTGTCTGTAGCAACAAGATGGCTGATGAAGAAATTAATGCAGGCAAAGTCATTATCTTCCCTCCTAAAACCACAGTGGGTTTATGTCCCCCTGTGCCGCTTTTTCTCTGAGGCTAGCGTTTAAGTGTCGTTGGACTTATAAAAGGATAGGACAAGCCAACTGTGCTGCTTTTGTCTCCGTTCCTCCATATGGGTGACAGCAGCATATGCACGAACTGGCTCAGCTTCTGTAAAACTTCCATTAAAGATGCACAACTAAGGCTCCGCCAGCTTGGATATTACCTCTCCCTGCAAATTATTTATGGCTCGGAAAAAACGCTGATGATGAGCATCTCAGGCGACTTGTGTAAAAAACACTTTTTGTGTTGTTTTTTGTTTATTTTTTTGTTTCCCCCACCTCTTTTTCTAGGGGACGCACTTTGCCTCAGAAACAAAAGGTTTGCAGTTTATTTGATAGTAAGGTTTTACCATCTTTACTTGTAATTAGCTAGCTTCAGCAGAGGAGAATGTAATTAGCAGAGGTTATCTGTTTTGTAGCATGCTATGAAGCTAACAAACTTTAGCTTTTTCATTAAGAAGGACCTTTTCTCAACTCGAGACTCAGACTAGCGTCCATCTCCGCGTGATGACGACACCTCGCCGGACCAATATTGACCTAATTTAGCATGCAGAGAATTTGAAGAAGTTAACCTTTCTGGGAAACACCTTCCAGCAACATTAATTGACAAACCACATCAATTTCCCCTCCTACCCCTCTTTTTGTAATTACTCTGCCGTGTGTTTGATTGCCACTGAGGACCTACGCTTCATTTGCCGTGAGGTCATCAGCAGCCGTCAGAAATATGAATTTGATTTGTGTAGGAAGTGAGCGTGCTCCGTGTGTTCCCTGTGCATGTGTGTGTGTGTGTGTGTGTGTGTAAAAGGCGAGTGATGGGGGAACGTCCTTGGCTACCTGCTGTATGTTTCATGCAGAGATTAATACCTCCCTAGCAGCCATATCTGCTTAGCAGGAGGACCACTATGCGTAATTATCAGACAAATTTATTCTAGTTTTATGTAAAAAAGCACAAAGTGGAACACATTCCAGCTTATTTTTATTTTTTTCATTTGCTATGACTTAAAGGGATGCATCAAATGACATGTTTTACTTGTTGCTGCTGCTGTTTTAGTTTTAACTATGAACCAAAAAGGTTAAAAGCATTTTAATCGGGATGGAAGCTTGTCAGTTCAGGTTAGCTACCAAAGAGTCATCCTTGCAGTTTTCCCGCGGGGACAAAAGGTAGGGTCCAAAATAAAGTCAAATCCTTCGGTTTTATTCTCAGATCAAAACACAGGAGAATCCCACACAAGCCCTACTTGCAGGATTTGATCGAAATAGTTCATCTGCCAGCTTCAGTCATCATCACGCAGGTCCAGCCTGTGTGCTTTAAAATTTTGTTGCCGTACTGTTCATGCATTGTTTTTAATATATTCTTTGCAGGTGATTGGTGAAACAGAAGGAACTAATGCGACAGAGGACATGGCCGGAGTAGGTCAGAGCTCCGCCAATCAGACGGAGGACAAGGACGGTGCAAGCGCTTCCCTCCAGCTACGGAAAAGAAAGAAACGGTTTGGTCGTAAGTGCGACTTTTCTGAGAGTGGAACCGTTGTTTTAAGAAATGAGGCAGAAACGTACCGGATGACGGACAAGTTTGTTTGTGGTCTCTGAGATTCATTTAAACAACGTAAACCCCATTAGATACACTATTGTGGACCGGATACGTGACTGTAACCCCAAAATTTCACCATCTCCGCTCCGCTCCGGCACGAACTCCGCAGCAAAAACGGTCCCCTTGTAGTCAATCAGAGCGGTTCCACTACTGCGGCCGTGCGGCGCAGTGCGCCGCCCACCGTTCCGCCATCCGGCAAAAATAGGATTGATTCTATTTTTGCCGGACGCCGGAGCACCTCCACAGTCAATGGACAGAAATCGCAACCGCCCAACAGGAAAGGGAGCAAGCACAACTTCCATTATTTCACAATAAATCGATAAACAAAAAGCGTTTTTTGTTTCATATGCACAGGTTTACAATTTTTAACAACTATCAATGGCGGTTGAACTTTAAATGCACAAAAATAAGCCATAAATACAGTTTCCACTATCGAAGTAGTCACCCTTTGTTGATCCAAACATTGCTGATCTCTCAACACAAATGATGGGCAGATTAAACAGTTCATTTCGATGCTTCTCCCACACAACGGGTGATTGGATCTAACTTCTGCGTTTATTGCTCGGACTGTATCGCAAGATCTCGAAAATCCCGCGCATGCCTGTTTGCGTACCTCAGGTCTCCGCACCGGAGCGGAGCCGTTGTAGAGCGGGTATAGTATAATTTGAGTTCGGAAGCAAGCAGCAGCGGAAAGCGGGGGCGGAGCTGAGCGGAGATAGTGGAATTTTGGGGTAATGGTGGCAGGATACGTCAGAATTGAGCAACGCCCTCTGTTGTCCTGGTGGGGAATTGCTCTTCAACAATCCCCAGCTGACGGAGAAGCCCGAGAGCAAAACGTCTCTGGCAATGTGTGTGCGCCTCTGCCTCTGAAAAGTATAAAGTAGGCGTAACATCCGTTAGGTGTCGTACACAGCAAGTCGCTGCTGTGACCGTGGATGGGCATGTTTCCCTGCATTGTGAAGCGCTGCGTTTCATATGTGATCCAGAAGCATTGTGACGGGTCAGTTAGCTGCATTCATGCATCAAGTCTATTTTTTATGTTCTTTACTTCCAAAAAACATCAAGCAGATTGCACCCGACAGGAAGTCAAACATAAAAAACAGTGTTAAACATCCATGAACTTTCAAAATAAAAGTCATGTGCAGATTTTCAGTTGCTTCACTAGTAAATAAAAGTTTACCTGTGAAACTAGCCAAGGTAACCAGGACAGAAAGTAAACCACAAACATGCTGTTGTCTTTCTCAGTGCTTGATTTTCATGTGAACTGCCCACATCACACGTGGTTTTGCAGTTTTCTGGTCATTTCATGACCTCAAAAGCTGCGTGGAACGCTTTTGTTAGTGTTTCTCGAATGGAATACTTCCAGTTGGTAGGTAACTCGTGGGTAAAAGGCGTCTGTTACATTACGCGCCACTTATGCATCCAGTGGATGGTCGGGGTAACAGCAGAGGAAAGAAGGGTAGAAACGGGGGCTACAAAAACAGGAGTTCTGATGATAAGACTGAGAAACTAAAGACTAGATATACTGGGAGAGTTAATGAACCAGCTGAGTGCTACTGAACAAATCAGGAAAAAATAAATAAAAACACTATTTATACAAAGAAAATGAGATATAACGTGTTTTCTTTGTTAGCTACTAAGTATTGCGCACACAGCGTTATAACCAATAATCCAATTTCTTCTTCCACATTTTCTTCACATTTTTTTCCCCCTTCAGGAACTCATCGCATCGAGCCCGTTGCAGGAAGTGGGTGTGGCTCTAGTTTTGCACCAGACCAATGACATTGAAGACCAATAAGATTGTTTTAAATGTACCATGCAACTATACCGTAGTATTACTTACTGAACAGAGAAACAAACCTGTGTGTGTGTGTGCATCAGTGTGTATTCATTTCAAAGCTGAGGTTTGAAGAATCAGACCCAACCTGGTTTTACTGTAATGTTACATGCTGGTAAACATGACCAGTGCAGGTGAATGTGCATGCTGTTTGTGTCTGCATAAAGTCAATAAACACTTTTACAACTGTCTAATGATTGCAGGTTGTCAGACGTCCGGCACCACCTCAACATAATGAAATGTGAAGATTATTTAAAGAGCAAGTCACCCCCAAATCAACTTTTTTTCTGATAAACTGCATAATTGTGTTTAATTGTGCTGCAGACACGTGTAGTCAACAGTTTTACACTTTAGTGCATTTTAGTAAAAATAAAAATTTTCTGCCTAAAACTGTCAGTGTTGTGCCGTTGTCAGGTAAAAACTCTGCACTGCAATTGAATTTAAATCTGCCATCGCTATTGGCTAAGAGGTACCCTAGAACGTTAGCTGGTACCATATGATGTCACAATGTTGTGGTGAGCCTGTGTGTGTGTGTGTGTGTATTTGTTAGCGGCTGTGCCCTCTCGGTCTGCTAGGCAACAGCCTTTGTTGCATTTTTCAAACTGGAAGTGGGAGTGGAGTCATGCTCTGGTAGGGGTTGACTTGCTCTTTAAGTTACTAATCAGAAGTCGAGTGATAAAATATCAATTTTGGCCTCACATTAAACAGGATCATTTTCAGGCCAGCTTGATTTGTATTGAATATGTGTCTCCTGGCCGGTGCTTAGTGTAATGAACTGGCTCACAAATCAGGCTGTAATGGCCGTCTACTTACACATATTGCTTAATTAAAGGTTGTGAGCTTATTAGCATGTGTCTCTGGCATGGGGTGCACGAAGATGGGGAGCAGGAATGATGTCGTTCGGAGCTTGGCTTTAAAGGTTTTATGGATGGCTAACCTATCATACTAAAGCCATTGGCCCTCTGAAATCTGATCTTAATAACGTGTCATTTTCATTGATGATCATTTGCCTTTATGGGCGGCCATAACGGATCAAGTCCTGGGTCTCGCTGGACGGCCGCAGCAGCCCATTTATATCCCATAATAATTGTAAACACACCTGAGATTGGCCTTGAAGTTGCTCCTCCTCGTCTCCAAGTCTAAAACCATCGCGGTCACGGCCCTGGGGAGGGATGGACACACACACACACACACACACACACACACACACACACACACTGGTCAACAGGCCTTTGATACACACAGCAACTATCTCAGATTTAAGACCGATGTCTTTCTGGTTTGTCAGCTGTTCCATGAAACAATTGATATGTTAGCAGAGCTAAACACAAAAGTCAACGTTGACAGCTCCTTCGTCAAGGTTTTCCAGAGTCTCGGTGTTCTGGGACCACAGGGGAAAAGTTCACAGTCCTTAAACATTTGAAACAGTTGGTTTATTATTTTATGTGTGTCCACACAGCTGATCTTCATGACCTTGTTTATCTGCATTTTTGGCTCTCGCTTCAGAGAAGGTGCTCTCAGCTCAACAGGGACCTCTGATACTTAGTAATCAAGTACTTTGTAGAAATGAGTGAAAACTTTACTACTACATTTGAATGATTTTTGTCCTAAAAACTATGAAAACGTGCAGAAACCCAGGACGTGTTGCATCCTGCTCGTTTTCCTGCCAGACCCAAAAAAGCAAACGTTCTCCAATTAGACATCACTCCATTAACAGTGACAGTGCTACACCCCCCAATTCAATCAGCCTCCTAATGAACATTAAACAGAGACGCTGCCTTTCAGACAGGACCATGAGCTCACTCCTTCTCCAAACCCCACTCGGATCCTCCATCTGGTCTTGTTTGTTTTAAACTTCTAACATCTCACATGCATTTCTCTCATTTCATGTTTAAAAAAACAAACAAACATATTTTTATTAACAAACATAAAACAATGCCCTGATATGAGGAGTGCAGATACAGAGGAGGGCAAAGGTATTCGCTGGTTCAAATATTTGACTGTTAATGACAAACACCATTTCACTGCAATTTAAATTTCAAATTGATCCCTGGAAGGAATTATTTCTAAGGGAGGAAAAACACGCCGCTAGGTCTGCGATCCACACATTTGCTGATTTAAGTTAAAAGAAAACCTTTTTGCAGAGCTATCATAAGGGAGAGCTGCAACTTTTTGAAGTGGGTGCCTGCATCTGCGCGGAGCCAGCCCAACCTGGGGATGTTGCTGGAGACGGCGAAAAAGAGGGGAAAATAAAACATAAAAAGAAAAATACCACTTTGTCTAATTCTATATTTATGTAGCCCTCAGCTTGAGGTGTTCACATAAAGCCGTTTGCATTCAGAAGTGCTGCAGCGATCGTTACGCTGCTCACTGAAACGGGCAACTCTGAAGGCAGCGTTGGCGGCTGCAGCTCAGACTGACTCAGTTGAATTAAAGTTGCTTAACTAAAGGAAAATGAATCAAAAGCACTCTTCATCCTTTTTTCTCAATTATTATTATTCTTTTGCAAAATGTTTAACTGTAAGTTTTTGCCTTTGATTCACGTACCCTCAACTCTTGCATCTTATTTGTTTGACATTAATTAATATTGCGCTTTCAGAGGAAAGCCAGACAAAAGCAAAAATCCTCATTATTAACATGGATTCATGCGATCATAAAATAAAACATCATAAAGGCAAACTGTGAAAAATAGACTTTTTTACACTTTGCAGCCAATAATTAAATGTAAATATTCCAAGCCAGAGGAAATATTGACATATGCAGCACCACCGGTCTCATGCTGACATTTACGCCATCATGATATCACAATAAAATGCAAAACAGAAATAAATTCCAGACCTCACTCCGTTTTTTTCTGTCAAAGCCGTGTTCTTCTCCACTGACCCCAAACACGATTTCCTGGTGCTTAAGCCAAAGACAACGCACACGATCGGGTGTGTGGCGATGTCGACATCATGCCATATTTTGGTGACATCTGGATATATCATGTGCCTCTACGCACACATATTTATTTTTCTCTTCCAGAGCCATGTCAGCGAGGCAGATGTCCCCCCTCATAGGACTCAAAAATTATTTCCAGTAAAAAAAGAAAAAATGGGAAAAAAATAGAAGGGGAAGGAGGGAAAATATATGAATATGCAAATCTTGTCACAGTGTGGAACCTTGTAATGAGAGGGAAATGTTGTCGCCATCTTTCATTATGCAGAGGTCATTGCTTCATGCCAGGCAGCTGGGCCCAGCTTCGTCTCTCTGAGGACCCCCACCTCACCAGCGCCTCACCCGCAAACTCACCTGCTATGTTCAGAGACACTTTGGATGCATGGTGCAAACATTAAGCATAGTAATTCTCATGTTTTGTTTCTATTATTTATTTATTTATTTCAGTAATGAAATTCAAACATTTGTGTTGTCTCTTGCACTAAAAGACAAAGAAAGCGTAAGTTCTTCCTCAGATCTCTCTTCACCACAACAGATGTGTGTGAGATGATGAAACGAAAGGGCTCTGGGACAGAGCCCTGGGGCACACCAGAAGAAACAGGAAAGATATTGGATTTATACGACTTTGGTTGAACAGACACAGCACCAGTTCATCTATAAATCATTCCCTTATTTGTGAACGAGACCCCAAAATACTTGAACTCCTCCAGTTGGGGCAGGTCCTCGTCCTTGACCCGGAGAAGGCATTCAAGCTCTTTCTGACCCAAGACCACGGTGGTCTCGGATTTGGAGGAGCTGATTTTCATTCTGGCCGTTTCACACTTGAAGATCTGATCTGATCAGTTCTGATGAAGCCAGCAGGACAACATTATATGTAGAAAGACCTGATCCCTAAGTCACCAACACGGATCTCCTCAGTGCCTTGTCTGCACCAAGAAATCCATATAAGGTATGAACATAACTGATGACAAAAGAAAGCCTTGGCAGGGTTCAACTTTCACCAGAAACAAGTCCAACTTCCTGCTGGTAAGGCCGACCAAATTCAGACACTGTTCTTACAGGGACCTAATAGCCTGCATCAGGGGGACATTCCTGATAGAGTACCCCACAGGACAAGGTTGAATGCCTTCTTAAAGTCTATAAAACACATGTAAACTGGTTGGAAAAATTCCAATGCAGCCACAGGACCCCGCTAAGGATAGAGCTGGTCCAGAGTCCCACAGCCAAGAAGAAAACCACGTTGTTCCTCCTGAATCCAAAGTTCATCTTCCCATTGAACCCTCTTCTCCAGAACCCATGAGCAGCTGCAGACACGGAGCAGACAGAAGACCAGAAAGAGTCAGACGGTATTAACACCCATGGCTGAACGAGTATAAAGATACGCAACAAACGTTTTATTTGTGGACATAAAGCAAAATTATGGGAAAAGTTGGTTTGGAGGTGATGAGGTGGAAAAAGAGACAAATGTTTCTGTGTTAAAACGTCTCTGAAATACATAAACACACAATAGTATCACTATCATAGACCAGAGATGTCGCTGCAATGATGGCAGGTACCCCCCTCTGTTGTCCTGGCGGGGAAATGCTTTGCAGCGCTCCCCAGGTAAGAAAGTCTGAAAGGAAAATATCTCCGACTCCGCACCTGAGCTGACGGAGAAGTCCAAATCAGGTTTTAGACGTGTCAGTGGGATCAATAACTTATTTATAGTTGTGTTAAATTTTATTTGTAAATACACAAACTACAAATGTGGCCAGAATGATCACGTAAACATTTCCTTGTGTGTCTGTATTTAAGTCTTGAGAGTTAATCACGCCTGTGTTGTGTTTTAGATCACCAAGACAGCTCGCTGCTCTGCTGTCTCCTTCTGCAACAGCCTTCCTTCTCTTTCTGCTGGCATCTGCCTGACATTGAGCTATAGTTGTAGTTGTAATCATTAGGTGAACCCATCTTCCTCTCTCTTCTGCAGTCTTCAAATAATCCTGGGTCTGAAAGCTAAAAATGTAATGAACTTCACGGTTCATTGTGTCTGACATTGCTTAATTAATGGGTGCATTTAAAGTACATAGGGCTCGGTAATTGATTTATATGCATGATTTGCACATACAGCTGTTGTTTCCTGTAGGAGACTCATCACTCAGAAAGTGGCTGTGCTGATGATAGACCGAGTAGGTGGTGTTGGGTTTTCTCTGGGCCCATCAAGCCTCAGGAGATCAATTCAAACGTTAACGTGTTGTTTTAAGATCGTAGAAAAGTCGTCGACTTCAAGTCTGCGTTTAGAAGGGTGTTTTGCTTTCCGTACATCAGGACAGGACGGATGAAAAATTACAAGCAGTAAAATGCATAGAAATGTTAGTAATGGGTAAGTTGTGCTACAGTCTGGGTTTGTTCCAATAATAATCCACGTAAAGTTCCCAGCTGTTTTGCTCTGTCACTGGAAGACACGTTAATTCTCCTGCAGATATGCGTGCATGCATCTATCCACGATGAATTAGCTTCAGACCACTTGTATTAATAAAAAAATATGAAAGATTTCAGTTAGAAAATAATCCTGTCAAAATTTTGGCACCATTCCTGCAGAAGTGTGGATTTTAAACCTTTACAACAAAACTCTTCAATCAAGGATCTACACATAAGAAGTATTTCTAATATCCAGTCACTGACATATTTACACATAACATCATAATAAAAATGATCACATTAATAGGAACACATGTATATTAGAGATTGGAGGGATTTTTTCATGATTTACTGACTTTTCATACATTTTATCCCTATTTTTTAATTTCTTTTCAGAATCAAATCTCCACTAGGATAAACAGAAAGGTCCTGAAGAATCATTACGTGAACATTATCGTTTTTTTAATCATATGTAATTTTAGAAAATATGGTTTTTATATTTTTTTAATGGTTATTTAATCTTAATTAGTTAGGAGCAATGCAATTTTTCTGTTATAGTTTAACTAATCAGCTAATCAGAATCATGTTTTACTTATACTCAGGTCATATGATGGCTACAGATTAGGTTAGGAAACCATTGTTTCAACTTCCCTGAACATTTATCCTAATTAATCCAAATCCCAATGGGAAAAAACAAATGTCTGTGCAAAAAGTCCAGTTTTTTTTTTTTTTTTTACTAAATATTAGGGTTTTTTGTGACAGGCAAGAACAATACCAAATGTATAACAAAGTTTTATTTAAAGGCCTAAAATGTGATTGTTTTAAAACTCACAATAGTGTGAACTTAATGGTTGTTGAAAGCTCCAGTTCCTCCCTTCATGCTGAAACACAACCTTTGCAACGTTAGCATTTAGCCTTCATTGACTCTGGCCTTTATGCTTAGTGTGGGCATTTACGGGGTGCTTATAATTATTGTTTTCTGTGGAGATCTGGAGGTCGCTGGCCCTTAACCATTATTTGGTTTTGGACAGATTCTCTGTAGAGCTCAGATCAATGTCTCACCTAGAGAACATTCAAGCATATTTCTATCACCATCGCATTGATTTTTCCATGAGCAGGCCCATGTGTGTGTGTGTGTGTGTGTGTGTGTGTGTGTGTGTGTGTGTGTGTGTGTGTGTGTGAGGGAGAGAAATGTTTTTATTCTGGCAGTGCTGCCCACAGCATGCACACACACCGACATAGAGCGAGTGTATTTGTTCTTTTATTCATTTCTGCAGACACCCTTTGGCATTTCTGTGAGTAAAATGCAAGCATTGGCATATTCAATGGCCTTAGATCTCCAACACACACACACACACACACACACACACACACACACACACACACACACACACACACACACACACACACACACACACACACACACACACACACACACACACACACACACACACACACACACACACACACACACACACACACACACACACACACACACACACACACACACACACACACGACTGCGGTCCTTGTTAAGGCAGACACCAAGAGAACCATGCTCTCTCTGGGGCCAGGTGTCTTGCTTTCTTTATTGCACACACTAATCAATATGAACTGGCCTAATGTTGAGGTCTGCCATATTTCCATCTTACCTCTGCACCCCACTTCCACACCTCCCCCCCTCCCCACCATCCATCATTTGTCTAACCCCCCCTCCTTTCACACACCTGAATTCCATCCATCTGCCCATGCATCCATTTCCCTTTATTCCATCGTCACATGATCCAACCATCATTCCAGCACCCTCTAGATTTGGAGAACAACCAGCCATTAGAAGAGTTAGGGAGTTTCATGAGGTGAGGAAACACACACAAGGGTGCAGGAGATAGAGTGAGTTGTGGGGGAGGTTGAGTTGGGGGGCAACATTTTTGTCATCTATAACACAGCTGGACAGCGTAGGGTGATTTGGATTTAAATAATGTATTAGGTTTTCCAAGGCAGCCATTCATAATGGATCATGGGACTACGAGACATAATAACGCATGTGTCTGCTTTGCACATTGAGCATCAACTTAAAAAAAAATGAAAGAAAAGACAAACTGAAAGTCTTGTTTTTTGTTGGAGTCAAATCGCACTTGTTTGTTGATGAAGAAAAACAAGATTTTTAAAGGCCAAGGCCACTGAGAAGCTGTTTTATACTTGTTATTTTTTAAATACGATCGGTCACTCTGAGTAGGTTAAACATAAAAACAGTCTTCCACCTTAGACAGTTAAACGTTTGGATTAGAAAAAACAGTCAAATCTACCTCACTTTGAAATTAGCACTCATGGACTCACCCATCTTGGTTTGTGATGGGGAAGGCTGTTGTTAATTTCGCATCCAGGAGAGAGCAGAGCACATCTTGGCTAGTAGAAGCTAACTGTTAGCATTAAAACTCCACAACACAGCAGAACTTCTTGTGTTATTTCTGGAAATAATTCATCAATGTTGAAGAGCAAGTGGGAGAGTCCAAATGTAAGGAAAGAAGACTTAAAATCCTGCGGTTTTCTGCACACCTCTGCACCTGCCCACTTAAACTCACCTGTTCAGGCTGGCTTTTGTGTGACCTTCATCAACCTCTCCGTGTCCTGCTCTCCCTAACTATTCCACCCTCCTCAGGATGCACTGATTCCCCACTTTCTTATTCACTCTCTCTCTCTCTCTTTCTTTACATTTTTAATCAAAATTGTCTACTTTTTGCTCATTTAAAATGTATTTTTAATCATTTTCTAAATTCTTTTTTATATTTTTACATTTTTTGTTTTTGTGAAGCGCCTCGTGATTTTTATCTGGAGAGGCGCTATTGAAGAGATCTTTCCTTCTTAACTTCCAAGTGCTTTAATCCCCACAGAGATCGTCTCATTTATTTTAGAGACCACAGCAAATGTACAGAAAAACTTTGTGAAGTTGGTTTTGGAACAGTCTAAATGTAATAAAAGTCTGTGTAAATAGAGCTGAGAGCTTTAGCAGAGTTCCAGACAAAAGAAGTGGATAGGCACCAAGAGGCAGAGCGAAATAAAATATTGTGATGGAATTTGTCAAAAGCCAATAATCATTCTGGTGCACGAGAGGAGTACTATATCAGAGAGCCGAATCAATATCACATTACTTTGAGTATGGGAGTATATACAAGACTCATCAAATTGATTATTTTTGATGCTACAATGGCGGTTTCATTTGCCGAGGCCCTAAACACCAACTACTGTTCAATTACCGGAGCCAACGGTGAATTTGTGGGAAGGAGGGGGAAAAGAAATAAAGCTAATTTATTTCACTATATTTATATAAATTTTACTTGTTTGACAAAATGAAACCTTCCGTGGAAAGGAAATGAGGAACGGCGTGTCACAGTCAAGCTTGGGTTAAAAGATGGTTGCTGCGTCGGACACAGAAAGTTCATGAATATATTTTCCGGCGGCCTGGCAAAAACAGAATTCATCATGAAGTTTTTACACAAGCTGTAATGTCACAACACAGAGTAGTCAATTTTCTAATATATTACAGCATTAGTAAGCACACGCCTCCGCTGTAACACAGTGTGATGAGTGCAGGCGGCATGCATGGGCTTCATTGTTTTGGGGGTTTAAGGATCTTTTCACTCGAGCATCCATTCATTTGCACAAACCCACATTTAAAATATTTAAAAACTCTTTTCTTTGCTAATTCTGATCGTTGCTGAAAACTGTTGCAAAGACCGACCACCATCAGCAAAGTCCTTACTTCCACCGGCTTTAAATCCTCAATATGGTGCCATCAGGAGAGACAAGGTGCAGAGACTCTCTGGATGATTAAAAAGTCGTTTACTTAACTGTCCTCCCAGGATTTCTGAGCTCTTTTTTGTAAGAAAACATTAAATTGCTCCAATCAAGCATAAACGTCTCCTGCTTGTGGTGTAATTTGTACTGCTGTTCGCGTGGTGGGTGCTTATTTGTCATCCTTTTCCTTTGGCGCTTTTCCCAACCATCTTGATCAACAATTAATGGTTGAAATTGCTTCCCAGTTACTTATGGCTGTGGAGACAGATGCAGCAATGGGGCGACAATGGAAAAAAAAAAGAATAAAAAGGAAAAGAAAGTTTAACAAAAAGGAGATTTATGAAAGTTGGCGAACCAAACTAAAATCATAAATATAACGGTCGAGGAGTGTGCAGCTTCCTTTCCTGTGCAGATATCCTCCTCCCTTTACCTTTCTGCCTTCCTGTCTCTCTCCCCCATTCTGTTTTTTACACAATGACCTTTAGTGCTCTTTTCTTCATTGCAGGGACAGGCCGAGGCCTGGCATCTGATAGAATCAATATTCTATTATGATAGTGCGTGGAGCGTGTGGGGCTTTACAACTCTGCTGTAATAGTCTCTCTATTTCATCCCGTGGCAGCCATGGCCTGAGGGATCATCCAGGCTTCTCCAGGCTCTACGCTTCCAGCATCGCCCCATTTCCATTAACGTCACAGGCCTCTGCCTACCAGGGGACAATCTGTGTGACCGATGGACGACGTTGAAAAGGGGGAGTCCAGCCTCGGTGCAATGTGTGTCAATAGGCTGTGTAATAGCCGAGCCTGGCTGAAATGTTAGTTAAATGGCTTTCTCGGTTTCATCTTTCATCTATATATATTTTTTTCACGATTAAATCTGTTATTCTGGGACATTTAATCAAACAAAATCATTAAATGAGAGAACATTACACAACTATGTCTACTCATCAGTGAGATTATGAGATCAATTGTCCAAAGGCATGATTCTCTGTTGGTGGTGATGTCCCATCAGCCTGGCGACCAGCTGCAAAGGCAATCAAGACCAAGTTCTCTAGTTTTTCAGAATGTTTCTGTGGGGGTAAAAAAAAAAAAGCGCTGGCGCTCCAGTTTCAGGAACTAGAAATGAGCCAGATCAGAGGTGAGCTGAAGACAGAAGGATCTGGAATCTTGTTTCCTGATATTCAGATATCTTGTCTCTGATTGGCTAAAAGCAAAGCGACTCTACGACGTCTTATCTCCACAAATAACACAACCCTGAAGGAGTTCTGCCTTGTTGTGGACACGCTCATGCTAACGGCTAGCTTAGTAGTCGACACGGACACTAAATCAACAGCAGCCTTCCCTGTCTCGAGCCAAGATGGGTGAATCCATGAATACTAATTAGCAGTGGGACATAGATCAGACTGGCTTTTCAAATTGGAGAGTTTAAATGTCCATTTCTATCAGTGGCTAACACAGGAAATGGTGGCAGAAGACTTTTGTCAGGTTTAGCCTGAAGCTCAGAGTGACCAATCGAATTTAAAAAAAAAACAACAAGTAGAAAATGGTTTCTCATTGAACTTGGCCTTTGATGCAGTGGCGTGTCCATATCTTTTAAAATGGGGTGGCCAAGGTGAGGCACTACTTCGTGCATGTGGCACCAGTGGGCATGCTTTTTTGTTTAAGCTCAAGCCTTTTGTGGACAAGGAAAAGCCGATTTAAATGGAAGTCAGTGTGGTGACACCTGGGGTGGCCAATCAGATTCCAAGGGTGGCATGTGTTAGCCTAAGCCACTCCCTGGACATGCCTCTGCTTTAATGGCACTGTCCTGGATTTAGACCACTCCCCCCTCCCTTTTGGTTACAATCCAGGCTGCGCTGCTCCTGGGTGGGAGTGTTAAAATGAAATGTTAAACCATTAGAGATCACGACACCAGGCAGACCCCCATAAAATATTCATCCCATTCACAGCTGCCCTCTCGACTGATTAACTAATGTGAGTGTTTTACTCGGCCAAACGCAATTAAAGAGTCTGAAAAAAAGTGTGCGTGTAAATGCCAGCTGAGTGTGGAGTTTTCATGTGCATCTTTAATCTCGGGTAATAAACGGGGTTGAGGTTGACGATGTGTTTGGCGTCATCTTGTGAGGGACTTCCATCAAACCTCCGTTATGATCCATTTGGTTTCAAATGTCAGGATTTATAGGATTTGATCCCGGATGGGAATCGTATTTGTAAAGTGACAAAGGTCAAAAGTTGCAGTAGAGCTTTCGGTTTTCCGTTCAGTTGCTCCGGAGCAAACTTGTAGCTTCCATGGCCGCACTCCTTCAGTCCCATTAACTCCTGATGTATGTCTTTCTTTCCTGGGGAGGAGTCGCTCCTGACAGCATACATGTTCCTCATCCCCCAACCGCCCCCCCATCACCTCTCCCTTTTGATTGAGTTTGGTGACTCGAGGTACGAGATGAGCCCCCGCTCGTCTCATATTCATCATGATGTAACCGTGAGCAACCCGGATCTAAATTACCTTCGTCTGGCATCATTCCAGCACATGCTATAAATGAGGTAATCGTCCTTGACTATAAAATTTGCATTTTCAAGACTTAATTGCTATCATTACATTTTTTGCGTAATTCTATTAATTTAACAGAATGGGGGATCAGAGGCTCTTTTATGGTTATAATTTGCAGTTAAACAATGCGTTTGGAAAGTAAAAAAAAAGTAGAAAAAGACTGTGTGAAGAATCAAGGCTGCTCTGGCCTCCTCTCAAGTCACTCTGAATTTTGACAAAAAAAAAAAGAACAGAATAAGCCCTTCTTTTACATAAAAGAGGTTTTTTGACTTGAAAACCGAAAAAGCATCAATTATATCCCATCGTCACATTGTGTGGGCTAACTGAAGCTTGTGCCGCACCGCGCTCTATTTTTGCCACACTTTTATTCCCTCCCAACATCGCCTGCTTCCTTTGTGCATATATGTGCATGATGTCAGCTGCACTCAGTAATGCCGTCCCCGTAATAGTATGGAGGAGAGCACGGCGGATGACATGGAACAATGGAGCCATCATCTCCCATTTATGCTTCCCGCGGTGACCTTGCCACGGACGTCTGCGAGGTTCTGAAGTGCGGCGAGCTAAGTGCCAGCAACATTCTGCAACCCGCTGCACTTCCTGGCACTCTGCTGACCTTAAAAGTGTGTCCTCAATCTGTGGTGAGAATAAAACCGCACACAAGCATTCAACTCTTTGTTTTATTGTTTTTACTTTTGTTGTCATGTCCTACTTTAAAAAAGTCAGGACTTGTCTGCGTATTTGCTTTCAGTGGCGTTTAGTGACGTCCAGGAAGTGGCAACTTTTAATGCTTTTCGGGATGTTTGTTACTTATTTTTTACGCATTTTAGTTTTTGGTCTTCCGAATGTTTTAATATTAGCATGGTTTTAATCTTTATGGTACTGTTTCTGTGCAGCACTATGAGGCAACGGCTGTAGCTGTACAAAATGTGCTATACAAATAAAGTTTGTTGGAATGTTAAGGTATAAATAAAAACGTTTTAAGCTAATGTATTTCCAAATTTGCTATAGTAGCTTTAAGTAAGACGCTCCTCAACCCAAAGCAATCATAAAAAACCAACAATTGTTCTGAAGTGTTACAGTAGAAGGACCCGGTGTTTCTTTCTTCCGGGTCTCTTTCTTTCTGCACCACTCACGCTGACTTCTGCTGACACCGACCAGGTGGCGTCGTCACTGTGGGTTTCCATGGAGCCTGCCAACAGGAAGCAGGTAAGGCCTGACACGCCAGCCTTGATGCCTAACGTAGCGGTGAAGAAACACCGAGCTGTGTTTTGACCGTGTCAAGCGACATCAGCTCAAGCTTCCGTGTGAGGTGCAGAAAGCTGTTTCCCGCTTCGGGTTTCTGTTTCAGCAGCATCTGGAGTGTGTGTTGTGTCTTCCTTGCAGATGTGGTTGGGAGAAGCTGTCAGGTGTGTGTGTGTGCTGGCGGTCATCAAAGCGCTCCTGACAGGAGCGTTTTGGTGTGTGTGTGTGTGTGTGTGTGTGTGTGTGTGTGTGTGTGTGTGTGTGTGTGTGTGTGTGTGTGTGTGTGTGTGTGTGTGTGTGTGTGTGTGTGTGTGTGTGTGTGTGTGTGTGTGTGAAAGCAAGCAGGGCTGACTCACCTTTTGACTTCATACCATCAAATACATTTTAAACCAAGTTCACTCGTTCCTTCAATGCATTTGCTGAAGTCTCTGGTATAAACGAATGCTTTGTCTGTCCTTCTCTGTGAAGTTAGGAGCTCTAGTGCTCCTGTTTCAGGAGCAGGAGAAGAGTAGAAAACAGCAGGATATGGGGTGTGTCCGAATCCACGGGAAGGATGCTTGAAAGAGTGCATTTTGAGGTCGATGACGTCACAGCGCAGCGACGAGTACTGTCCGAATTCCAAGAATACTCATTCTCGCGTCCTCAAATGTGCCCTCGCTCCGCCCACATTTCGAGGACGGGTCTGTTGTTTCCTCACAGAACAAGGCTATCCCAGCATGCTTTGTGTGCCGGCTGTGGATTTTCAACAGGAAGAGAAAATGGGGAGAGCTACGAAGTCTTAAACGTAAGTTTGTAAAAAACTAGCCGTAGAAACCTAAAAAGCTTAAAGCGGTTCTGTTTATAGACATTTTTATTTCGTATATTTGTTTTTTAAATTATATTTTAGGCAGAAATCAGCCAGAACGAGTTTGTATCGCAGGTCTCGTTTGTGTGTGTGTGTGTGTGTGTACTTAAACTTGTCATTTGTTTAGGGACAACAGAGCAAATAAGCGTTTTTATTAAGCTTAGAGGTGAAGAGTGAAGCTGTTTACACACACAACCACAGTAGTTCTGCTGTGGAAGGTAGTTTTACATTCGGGGATTTACACAGCTGACACGTTTTAATGAAGTAAAAATTGTTTGTGTGAAGAATATAATTTTTATCTTCTCATGTAGATAAATGTAAAAATGGTTTTCTTGCCTTTTGTCACCTGTGCTCTGATTTTCTCTGTAGGACTGCAGGTGTCCAGGGTCAGGAGAGGCTTTACCTGGTGGTCCTCCTGGGAGAGAGGCCTTCTACTGTCATCATGTTAATGTTATTTAGCTGTTTGATATTTGAACACATTTATTAAAAGAAATACTAATAACTTTCTGGTCATTGATTTTATCACCAGTTTTATTATTACAGATGTTTTTGAACATGTTACATGAACAGAAAATGAAAAGATGGTAAGGAGACAAGATTATTTATAATACATTACACTTATTTACAGATCAAAACCAGTATGGACCAGTTATGTACGGTTAAAGCAGGATTAACCTGAGTGACTCTTCCTGGATCATTTATTTAAACTGGGTGAGCAGGAAGTCTTTAACAGTGCAGCTGGATCTGCTGCAGGAGGATCCAGACGTGGATGGAGGGCTGGAGCAGACCCGTGGCTGGACGTTTCTGGTCAGAGGAACATCATACAGGACGATCTGCAGAGAGAGCTTTGGGACGCTTCCTCTCACTGTCCACTCCATCGTCCATCTACAGGGCCGGCTGGGCTGGCTCGGACGACGGCTGTTACATCTCTGTGAATGACTTGCCTGTTAACAATAGTGGTGGTCTGCTGGTACGTCCTGCAGGACAGAGCACCACTGACCTCCTCCACACACATCTTCCTCAGACTCATCCTCCAGACCCACAGCTTCACCAGCACAGATGCAGATGTGCAGCACAGTGCATGCTGACCTGTAATAGATTAAAAAGAGGTTTTTATTGATAAATGTAAAACAAACATATAACCTGCAGTACACTGGTTCCGTTCAGTTTAAAGAAAAGCAGCAGGAGAAAACTACAGAGAATTTAAATTTTTAAGACAGATCTATTCATTATTAGGCTTAAGTTTAATAAACAAATGCACATTGGAAACACTTCAATGCTATTTTATTAAAAAGCCTGTTTTTTAAATCATTTTATCCTCATTTGATGGAAAATAAGAAGTTCTAAGGTCCAATTAACATTAGAAAATGTCCTACTGCATTCAACATTTTAATGCATTTGATTTATATTAATTACCTACATGTTAATACTCTGTAGAAATGTGTTGTGTATGTTTAACAAGTTCATTCTGTAGCTTAAAACGTACATGAAACCATCTAACGTTAACATGTAAGTCCTGAAAGCTTCTAGAATAAACAAAGTTACTTTACCTGAAAACGGTTGTGAACAAACGCTGCTGATGGACGTGAAGCTGCTGTAGCTCCTTAATAATCCTGCTTGATTTTTGCTAGCTTTAGCATTTTCCCTTTGCGTGTAGCTGCCGCCACGGCTGTGACGGGACCTACGGGCCACCGAGGAGGTGAAGGATAGACTGTCCGAATTCAGAGCTGCTGGGTTCCAGTCTTAGCGAGGACCCGTACTCATAAGCATCCTGCTCGTGGATTCGGACACACCCATAGAGTCGGACTCAAAATTACTTCCTGATATTGGACATGTTGTCTCTGATTGGCCAACAGCAACTGGACTCTACTGACTCCATTCAATTAGCAACGTTGATGTTTTAACTCCACAAATAGCACAAGCCTGAAGGAGTTCTGCCACGTTAGGGACAGCAGTAGCTCTGGAGAAAAAACCAGGTTGTCCAGTAATCGGAAGGTTGCAGGTTCAATCCCGGCTCCAGCCATAGAATGCTGCTGTGTCCTTCCCTTACGAAAAAGAAGTATACTTTAAGTATTTAATTTCAAGTATACTTAAGTGTACAGAAGTTTATTTGCATACTTGTACTTAAAGTTTACTTAGAAGTATACTCCTTGGGACTAAATTGGGCCGCTAAAAGTATACTTGAAGTATACTACAAGTATACTTCAAAGTAATAATTTAAGTTTATTTGTAGTGTACTTCTGATATAATTGAGTATACTTTTCTCTTTGAAAGTATACTTAAAGTAACCTCACAAGTGTACTTGGAGTGTACTTCAGATATAATTGAGTATACTTTTCTCCTTGAAAGTATACATATAAGTTTACTTGTAGTGTACTTCTGATATAAATGAGTATACTTTTCTCCTTGGAAGTATACTTAAAAGTAACAATATAAGTTTACTTGTAGTGTACTCCTGATATAGTTGAGTATACTTTTCTCCTTGAAAGTATACTTATAAGTTTACTTGTAGTGTACTCCTGATATAGTTGAGTATACTTTTCTCATTGAAAGTATACTTAAAAGTAACAGTATAAGTTTACTTCTAATAAAATTGAGTAAACTTTTGCCCTTGAAAGTATACTTAAAAATAAACTTTAAGTAACATTATAAGTTTACTTGTAGTGTACTTCTGAAATAATTGAGTATACTTTTCTCCTTGTAAGTATACTTAAAAGTAACAATATAAGTTTACTTGTAGTGTACTCCTGATATAGTTGAGTATACTTTTCTCCTTGAAAGTATACTTATAAGTTTACTTGTAGTGTACTTCTGATATAATTGAGTATACTTTTCTCCTTGGAAGTATACTTAAAAGTAACAATATAAGTTTACTTGTAGTGTACTCCTGATATAGTTGAGTATACTTTTCTCATTGAAAGTATACTTAAAAGTAACAGTATAAGTTTACTTCTAATAAAATTGAGTAAACTTTTGCCCTTGAAAGTATACTTAAAAATAAACTTTAAGTAACATTATAAGTTTACTTGTAGTGTACTTCTGAAATAATTGAGTATACTTTTCTCCTTGTAAGTATACTTAAAAGTAACAATATAAGTTTACTTGTAGTGTACTCCTGATATAGTTGAGTATACTTTTCTCCTTGAAAGTATACTTATAAGTTTACTTGTAGTGTACTTCTGATATAATTGAGTATACTTTTCTCCTTGGAAGTATACTTAAAAGTAACAATATAAGTTTACTTGTAGTGTACTCCTGATATAGTTGAGTACACTTTTCTCCTTGAAAGTATACTTATAAGTTTACTTGTAGTGTACTTCTGATATAATTGAGTATACTTTTCTCCTTGGAAGTATACTTAAAAGTAACAATATAAGTTTACTTGTAGTGTACTCCTGATATAG
>SSNQ01034745.1:0-16514 GCA_006942095.1 Nothobranchius kuhntae
GGGGCCAAAATACATGTCCGATCTCGTTCCTGTACGCACACACAATAGGGCTCTGAGATCTTTAGGTAACGATCAGCTGGTAGAACCTCGGGTCAGAACCAAACAGGGAGGAGATGCATTTAGTTACTGTGCTGCTCACATATGGAATCAGCTTCCCCATGACCTCAGATCTGCACCAACCCTAGAGTTGTTTAAAACACAACTAAAACCCTCATCAGCCTTTACATGAACGGTTTCTTCTGCTGCGCCGTCTCCTCTGTACTCTGTGATGTAACTCTGTCTTCTCCTTTAGCTCTAAACTGTAATTCTACCTGTGCGTATTTTAATTTGTGTTTTTATGTGTTTTCATTTCATGTCCTGATTAATGTAAAGCACATTGAATTGCTTCTGTGTTTGAAAAGTGCTCTAGAAATAAAGCTGCCTTGCCTCATGGGCTCCCGTAGAAGGAAACATGGCATCTGATCTGGCAGCGCCCAGCGACTTGGACCCGCTCCCGTGTACTGTAGACATAATTTTTATGGTGATATGTTATAAAGCTGCCAATATTTTTCAACCACTGGCCATCATTTCATTAGTTTTTAACATTTTGATGGATATTTCCAGAGATTAATGGTATAAACTACACAGTCTCTTGAAGGTGTGTGTGTGTGTGTGTCCGTTTCTCTCTGGGCACAAATAAAATAAACATTAGAATAGAAAAGTTGCTGACTGAAAAATCAAGAAACTAATATTTTTAAAGCATAAAACATTTTTTTGTGTTAAATCTTAGCCTACTTTATTAGATATAACAGAATTATTAATATGCTAAATAAACTAACTCTAACATCTTTTATCTTTACGGTAAAGCAGACCCTCAGAGCTGTCGATGGTCCCTGACTGCTGACGTGTGGACCAGCCGTGCTACAGAGGCGTACCTTGGAAGATGAAGCTCTTCAAACTGCCACCATGCCTGTTACCAACACAAGTCATTTTTGTGTATTATCTTTGGTTTTAGGTGCCGACCTCCACCTGACCGTAGCATTTATATTGTGTAGCGCAGTGCTTGATGGGATAGCCAGGTGTGTAAAGAAAGGAAGCTTTGTGTGTTGTGGGCTTTTTAAAACTACAAAAAATGGTCCACTCCTGCTGTGAAGGGCTGCCATGCTGCCTTCACAACAGAGGCGGTTTTATCATTAGGCATAGGTAGGCGGCCGCCTGGGGCCCCCTTGTGTTGGGGCCCCCCCTAGCCCTGACCGTCGGCACCCCTCTGTTAATGCCACAATATTCTTATTACCAACCTGTCACCGCAGACGGGATTGGACATGCGCACTTCTCATTACCATAATTCCTGAACCGTTCAAGATATCATTAAAATTCCAAATGTGCTGAAAAGATTTAAAATGGGGCTTTTCGTGCATATACAATACATTACGGTAGCCACCGGGATTCCATGTCTTGAGCGCAACAAATCACAACGCAGATTCAGAGACATGCTGAGTTTGTCATCCAAAATGCTCCGTTGTATAACTTTTGAATGGCTGATCAGATTCAAAAAATTCCAACGGTTCCTAAAAGTACATAAAAGCAGCTTTCCAACGATCTATAGCTTGAAGCAATCAGAGTTAGGGAAAATATCGCTACGAGGAAATCCTGCTGTACAGCCTGATTGAAACGGAGCACAGCGCCGCGGTGAAAGCGGATAATGGAACAGGGAAGCTAATTAGCATAAAAAGCCAGCATGAAATTATGGAAATGCCTCAAAGAAAATCAACACGATCTGTTAGGTGTCACAGAAGGCTTATATCTGAAGACAGAGACCACGAAGGACGACAGATATCCGGTGAACTCCGGTATGAATGTTTGTTCAGTCTTTAATTTTTTTTATTTGAACAACCCTCAACTATTTACTAATTGTAAGATTCAGCTTCATTTCAGCATTATTTATCTTTTTACAATAAATGATTATTTTTGCTAAAACAAAAGTTTTTGGTATAGCAGTGCACGGTGTGCCAGAGAAGCACCCCATGGCAGTGTGAGGTGTGCAGGACTCTGTCTGCAGCTGGAGAGAAACTGCTTCAAGGTCTACCACATCAAATAAAAACGTCTGAAAGTTTACAAAAATAAATGGTCTTAAAAACTGCTAAAAAAGATACCGCGGTTCACACTTTTTAAGAATAGATGCATTACAGTTCAAAGTTTAAATTGTTTGCCCAGTAATTTTGAAGTTCCTGTTCAGTAATAAATGTAAAAAATTCAAATCCGATTTTTGCTTTTTTCACTTTTAAGCTGATTTTTTAAAGGCTTTAATAGAAATAAATTCTAAATACAAACCATACCCTGAAAGCTGAGGTTGTTCTGAAAAAAGAAGAGTTACACACACTTTGTACTTTTTATTACAATTTTACAGCCATAAGATTAAAAACATACCAGGCGGCTCTGTTATAATTAAGGTGATTAGATGGTTATTAAGACAGCGATGCACAAACAGGAAGTGATTGGTAGTCATTCCACTCCAATCCAGTTGGTGGCAGCAATGCACCAAATTGTTGTTTGCCAAGTGCCATAAGACCACAAATAAGAAGAGAGGCAGGGGCGTTCGTAACAAACCCAAAGCGATAGTCAAAACATGAAGCATGACATGGAGTTATCCTAGTGGCTCCAATAAGAGAAAGAAGCAGCGTGCTTCATAAAAGCTTTTATTTTCACTTCTGAAAGTGACGCCGTTTTTCGATGTAAACATCAAAGGAAGCAGAAAAGGAAAGACAATGGAAAATGTTTAAAGGGAGGAAAACATAGACCAAAATGGAAAATAGAAAAAAAAAAAAACTAAGGCTAAAGCACAGGAGCGCTGACAGGAAAAAGAAAGCAGAGCAAATATTGAAGGCAATCAAAGGGAGGGGAATACAGGAAAAAAGAGGAGGACTAATAAAAAGTGAAAATAACTCGTGTCAGAAGAGGGGAGATTTTCGCAAATCCAGTTAAAGGTAAGATTGTCGAAAATTTAGTGTAAAGGGCCCCATGTCTGTGTTCGCCTTGGGCCCCCAAATTGCTAAATCCGCCCCTGCTTCACAAGAAGGCAAACAAGTTGAATGTAGGCTGAAGTCGCGTTAACCAGATATTTTCCGTTTTTGACCATTTATTTTGACAGAGAAATCTCAAGGATGCTGGTCATCCTGACGCTTACAGGTGAGCAGACATTTTAAAAAGAGCGAGAGAGAAAACATCATGGAGGTAACTAAATCAATTAAGAAAAGATTCCCGTTAAAACATCTGAGCATTACCTCAGACCTGGACAGGAGCTGTGGGTCACAGCCCAGCAGCAGAACCAGAAGGTAAGATGTTCCTACTCCAAGTGAAATTGTTTAATTGTAACATTAATATGATGCTGCTCAGCTTGTTTCGACTAAATATTAATCATCGTCGTCGTCTTCCTCCGCTTATCCAGGTCCGGGTCGCGGGGGCAGCATCCCAACTAGGGAGCTCCAGACCGTCCCCTCCCCAGCCACCTCCACCAGCTCCTCCGGCAGGACCCCAAGGCGTTCCCGGACCAGATTGGAGATGTAACCTCTCCAACGTGTCCTGGGTCGACCCAGGGGCCTGCTGCCGGCAGGACATGCCTGAAACACCTCCCCGGGGAGGCGTCCAGGAGGCATCCTGACCAGATGCCCAAACCACCTCAACTGACTCCTTTCGATCTGGAGGAGCAGCGGTTCTACTCCGAGTCCCTCCCGAATGTCCAAGCTCCTCACCCTATCTCTAAGGCTGAGCCCGGCCACCCTACGGAGGAAACTCATTTCAGCCGCTTGTATCCGCGATCTCGTTCTTTCGGTCATTACCCAAAGCTCATGACCCTAGGTGAGAATTGGGACGTAGATCGACCGGTAAATCGAGAGCCTGGCTTTCTGGCTCAGCTCCCTCTTCACCACGACAGATCGGCTCAGCGTCCGCATCACTGCAGATACTGAACCAATCCGCCTGTCAATCTCCCGATCCCTCCTACCCTCACTCGTGAAAAAGACCCCGAGATACTTAAACTCCTCCACTTGAGGTAGAACCTCTCTCCCGACCTGGAGTTCGCAAGCCACCCATTTCCAGTCGAGAACCATGGTCTCAGATTTGGAGGTGCTGATCCTCATCCCAGCCGCTTCACACTCGGCCGCAAACCTACCCAGCAAGAGCTGAAGGTCAGAGCTGGATGAAGCTAGGAGGACCGCATCATCAGTAAAAAGCAGAGACGAGATTCTCCTGCTACCAAACTCGATACACTCCACACCACGGCTGCGCCTAGAAATTCTGTCCATAAAAGTAATGAACAGAACTGGTGACAAAGGGCAGCCCTGGTGGAGTCCAACCCTCACCGGGAACAGGTCCGACTTACTACCGGCTATGCGGACCAAACTCACGCTCCTCTGATAAAGGGACTGAATGGCCCTTAACAGTAAGCCACCCACCCCATACTCCTGGAGCGTCCCCCACAGGATGCCCCTGGGAACACGGTCATAAGCCTTCTCCAAATCCACAAAACACATGTGGATTGGTTGGGCAAACTCATATGCCCCCTCCATCACCCTTGCAAGCGTATAGAGCTGGTCCACAGTTCCACGGCCGGGACGAAAACCACATTGCTCCTCCTCAATCTGAGATTCAACTATCGATCGGACCCTCCTCTCCAGTACCTTGGAGTAGACCTTTCCAGGGAGGTTGAGGAGTGTGATCCCCCTATAGTTGGAACACATCCTCAGGTCACCCTTCTTAAAGATGGGGACCACCACCTCAGTCTGCCACTCCACAGGAACTGCCCCCGATGACCACGCAATGTGGCAGAGACGTGTCAACCACGACAGCCCTACAACATCCATAGCCTTGAGATACCCAGGACAAATCTCATCTGCCCCCGGTGCTCCACCGCTGTGTAGTTGTTTGACTACCTCAGCAATTTCTGCCCCCAAGATTGGACAGTCCATCCCCAGGTCTCCCGGCTCTGGTTCCTCCTTGGAATGCACGTAGGTGGGATTGAGGAGGCCTTCTAAGTATTCCTTCCACCGTCCGACTATAGCCCCAGTTGACGTCAGCAGCTCCCCATCCCCACTGTAAACAGTGTGAGCGAGTTTCTGCCTCCCTCTCCTGAGGCGCCAGAAAGTTTGCCAGAACCTCTTTGGAGCCGATCGATAGTCTTTCTCCATGGCCTCACCAAACTCCTCCCACGCCCGAGATTTTGCCTCGGCAACTGCCACTGCTGCACCCCGCTTGGCTATCCGCTACCTGTCTGCTGCCTCCAGAGACCCACAGACCAGCCACGCCCTGTAGGCCTCCTTCTTCAGCCTGACGTCTCCCCAAACCTCTGGTGTCCACCAGCGGGTACGGGGATTGCCACCACGACTGGCACCGGCCACCTTGCGACCACAGCTAGCAACAGCCGCCTCAACAATCGCAGAGTGGAACAAGGCCCACTCGGAGTCAATGTCTCCCACTGCTCTCGGGACGTGGTCAAAGCTCTGTCGGAGGTGGGAGTTGAAGATCGTCTTGACAGGTTCTTCTGCCAGGTGTTCCCAGCAGACCCTCATTATGCGTTTGGGTCTGCCAGGTCTACGCGGCATCTTCCCCTGTCATCTGATCCAACTCACCACCAGGTGGTGATCAGTTGACAGCTCCGCTCCTCTCTTCACTTGGGTGTCCAAAACATACGCCCGCAGATCAGATGATACGACTATAAAGTCTATCATCGACCTGCGACCTAGGCTGCCCTGGTACCAAGTGTACTGATGGGCATCCTTACGTTCGAACATGGTGTTCGTTATGGCCAAATTGCGGCTTGCACAGAAGTCCAATAATGAAACACCACTCGAGTTCAGATCAGGCGGGCCGTTCCTCCCAATCACACCCCTCCAGGTCATGCTGTCATTGCCCACGTGAGCATTGAAGTCCCCCAGCAGGACAATGGAGTCCCTTGATGGAGCACTATCCAGCACTCGTCCCAGGGACTCCAAAAAGGGTGGGTACTCTGTGCTTATGGGCCAAATATCAGTTCAAACGACAGTCAGGACCCGTTCCCCGACCCGAAGGTGCAGTGAAGCTACCCTCTCGTCCCGCGGCGTAAACTCCAACACACAGGCAGAGAGTCTTGGGGCTAACAAAAAGCCAACCCCAGCCCTCCGCCTCTCACCTGGAGCAACTCCAGCAAAGGACAGTGTCCAACCCCTCGCAAGGACTTGGGTTCCAGAGCCAATGCTATGTGTCAAGGTGAGTCCGTCTATATCTAGCCGGTACCGCTCAACCTCTGCCACAAGCTCCTGCTCCTTCCCCGCCAGCGAGGTGATGTTCCATGTCCCAAAAACCAGTTTCCTTGTCTGGGGATCGGACAGCCAAGGCTCCCCCTCGGTCTGCCACCCGATCCACACTGCACCGGACCCTTCATGTTCCTCCTGCGGGTGGTGGGTCCACAGTTGGATGAGCCCATGTATCTGGTTCAGGCTGGGCCCGGCCGGGCCCCATGGGCGAAAGCCCGACCACCAGGAGCTCACTCACGGGCCCCAACCCCAGGCCTGGCTCCAGGGTGGGACCCCGGTAACCCTCCGGGCCGGGTACTCCGACTCCTTGATAGTTCATCCATGAAAGATCCTCTGAANCTTCTGTTCAGCGGTTCAGACAGTTGACCACGAGGCCTGAAATGATGCACAACGACCACTGAATATGACGTCATCATTATGTGACCGGATATGCTAAAGTAGGGCTGCTCGATTATGGCAAAAACAATAATCACGATTATTGTGACTGAAATTGAGATCTCGATTATTTAAGACGATTTTTCAATTTATGTAGATTTTTATTTTTTTATTTTTATTCAGTCATAAAACTGCTCAGGGCACAATCAGGGCAAAAATAAACAAGAAACAAGATGATCACTAAAAGAACTCCTGATTCCCAGTATAAAAAGACCAATATACTTATAGCTCATAGTCTATGACCCAAAGGCTATAGACCTTGGTTTAACTCAATTAAGTCTAACCAGTGCAGACCCAAATACCAATATCTTGCAAATACTGACAACAAGAACTATACTGTGGCATTTATAACAAATACATGCAAATTGCTGTTCACTAAATGTTGCATAGCATTTATTGAGTCATGTCAAGGTGCTGTAGGAGAGTGCACTAGCACCATGTCCTCAGAGAGATTAGTTATCAGCGTGAGGAACTTATTTCTACCTTATTTATAAACTATTTATTTACAAGTCCATCAGTTACAGTAATATTTGTCCCAACCACAGCTGCACCCCCAACCCGGTCTCAGCAATCTGGGGCAAGCTGCACGTGTGTTTAGCGTGCCGCACGCGCACATTTAGCTGTTTTTATCGGCTCAGGAGTCCGCAGGTGCGGTGTGTGTGTCACTCACTCTGGTTAATCCAACAGAGAGTCGGCTCCGAGAGCTGTTTCTTTAGCGACCGACACGTCACTACATCATTCCCTTTCCTAATGTCCTGAAGAACGGTCCGGAGCGCAGGTGGAGTGTTTAGCTAACCTGCAGGAAATGTCGACGACAGTTATCCAGAAAGTAGCTAAGGGTTACCAGAGATGTTTCTGAGGTGTTCGCTAGGTACTTTTAAGATTTAAAAAGTCAAGAAGGGGGTCTGAGAAGCTGTTAGAAATAGCGTCAAAGTCGCTAAGTTGGCAACACTGGGAGGAGCGCTTCATTTGCAACTCAAGGCAGCGCAAGTGGGAGGAGCAAATAATCGGCTTGTTTTGTTTTTATAATCGTTCAAAACATTTCATTCGAAATATATTTCTATGTCGATGTTCAGAATACGACACCTGATAGTCTGAAAAAAATAATACCTAATTTGGAAAAAATAATACCTCTGAGACCAAATTTAACACTTTAATGGCCTTAAATTTGACTATTTTTATTTATCACTTTTTAATACTTTTTAAAACCCCGCGGACACCCTGCCATTCTTTGTCTCACCCTTCACCTAAGACCAATTTGTCATGGGAGACCCTACCAGGGGCACAACGTGCCCCAGACAACAAGCTCCTAGGATCATTAGGGCACTCAAACTCCTCCACCACGATAAGGTGACGGTTCAAGGAGGAGCTAAATATTAATGAAAAATGAAAATTTTTAACAAATTACTATTTGAGAAATGAAAAGTACAAAACAATCAGGACCGTTTTTTAAACTGTCGGTCAAAATGAAAACACCTGTCTAGGTAATCTCTGATGTAGGTGTTATTTCTGTACCTGCTTGTAACTTATATTAATAATAACTTATGTAATTAAGGCTCATCTAGAGAATAAAACCCGGCGCAGCGCCTGTGTTAGTGGACTCATGTTTCTGGATGGCTACTCTACTTTTACTTGATTACAAGTGGGTTGGAGTAGTGCTACGCTGGGTTAGGGTTTCAGTTTCTGAAAATACTGATCCCTTTCCTCCTTCAAAAGTTTATTCCTGCAAGGGAAGTTTTCACCCTTGTCCTTTTTATCCACAAGGTGGATAACAAATTAACTCAGCATTTATGATCATTTGTTACTCACCATCCTAGTAGGATTCACTTTATACAGCACCAAATCACGAAAACATATTTTTACTCAAGTAAAATTAAAAAGTAGCCGTCCAAACAAATATTCAAGTATGAGTAAATAAGTATTTGGTAAAAAGGCTACGTGAGTACTGAGTAACAAACAATTTCATATTTTAAGTTTTTAATATAAATTATGTCAGCAGGCAGTCAGAAATATACCTTTATTGACAGGTTATGGCATTTTAAAGACTAAAATAAAAAAGAAATAATCAACATAATTACAAAATAAAACATTTTAGTCAGAAGAAACTTTTCTCAGTCAATTTTTTTAACACACTATCAATACCTATGTAAAGTTGGAAATGTCCAAAAAGTCCGATAAGGTATGTTGTTCACAGCAATGTCGGAGGTCAACAGAGAGTTGTGTCCAGCAGCGGCACCATCTGGAAAATAAAGTCTAAACACCCTCTCTGGAGCTGCACCTCCAAGGTCCCATGCAGAAGACCCTTAATAAAATGATTCTTAATTCCTTTCATAAAATGATTTCTTTCTATCTACAGGTTGTTTACAATCACATTCTGTTATCTACAATAAATGTTCTATCTAAAGTGATTTAATAATTATGAAGATTGCAGGTTGGTGCTCTACTTGCTGAACATTACTGCCTGACGCACCTCCGCTAGTGCCTTTGTGCACTTATACCCCTCTACAATCCTCTCCGGGCATAAACGGGTCATCAGCTGGGGACCACCAATCATAGATGTTTCGCTCCTTTAACCCCAGTACATCTCCCTGTGGTGAAGCGATGGCAGGGGTCTCTCCCTGTCAGCCCCGTTGATGCCCTCAATGTTTGTTCCCCCAACCCCTGTCCTTCCTCCTTATCCACCGCCAAAAGCTACCCCTTTCTGCCTCCTCTACCAACTCCTTTGTGGCTTCAGTACCCTGCTCCTGTGCATTCCACGTCCCGGAGCAGGTGAACAGTTGTGGACCCTACAAAGCCCCTGCATCCTACTTTACCTGGGGGGATGATGGTTTTCCAGCCAGCCTTCCTGCATTCCTCCACTAAGTCTGCATACTTGGAACGCTTACGCTCACTGGCAGCCTCCATGCTCTCTTCCTACAGGACTGTGAGCTTCACCGACAAGATGATCTTACTTGGCCTTGACCAAAGGATCAGATCTGGCCGGAGGGACGTCTTTACGATCTCTCTGGGGAATTGGAGCTGTTTCCCCAGGTCGACCCTCATGTCCCACTCACTACCAGGTGAGAGAACTTTTGATGGTGTTCTCTGACAACATTGTTTGATCTTCTCTCCGGCTCTTGCGAACAGGACTGGCCATCACACTGGAGCAGAAGGTCTGCGGTTAGCTTCCTGTGTGTCTCCACAACCTCGACCAGCTTCCTCAACACCTAATCATGCTGCAATCTATAGCTTGGGACAATGCGGTCTTGCAGCTCGAAAGGATATGCTTGAGGCTTGCATTACTGTTGTCGCAAAGGGAACATGTTCTCGGCCCAGAACCACTGGTGGAGGTTTCTGGGACATGGTAGGGTGTCATACACTCACCTAAAGTATTATTAGGAACACCTGTTCAACTTCTCCTTAATGCAATTATCAATAATCAAGCAATCACAAGGCAGTTGCTTCAATGCTTTTAGGGGTGTGGTCCTGGTCAAGACCATCTCCTGAACTCCAAACTGAAGGTCAGAATAGGAAAGAAAGGTGATTTAAGCTACTCTGAGCGTGGCGTGGTTGTTGGTGCCAGACGGGCTGGCCTGAGTATTTCAGTCTGCTCAGTTACTGGGATTTTCACCCACAACCATTTCTAGGGTTTACAAAGAATGGTGTGAAAAGGGAAAAACATCCAGTATGCAGCAGTCCTGTGGGACAAAATGCCTTGTTGATGCTAGAGGTCAGAGGAGAACGGGCCGACTGATTCAAGCTGATAGAATCCACTAACCCTAACCCTCGTTACAACCGAGGAATGCAGCAAAGCATTTGTGAAGCCTCAACACGCACAACCTTGAGGCGGATGGGCTACAACAGCAGAAGACCCCACCGGGTACCACTCATCTCCACTACAAATAGGAAAAAGAGGCTACAAGATGCTCACTCCTCACCCCTGCCATGCGGACCTCAAGAGATAAACCATCAATCCTGCTCAATGGTCAACTTTCCTGGCGGGGTCACCCATGAAGACAATGGGAAGGTTAAGTGGTTAGAAGCAGTGTTCAAGCCGATGGCCCTCTCCATGAGGCCACCACAGCTTAGCAGACCACTGTCACGTCACTAAGCAGACCGCTAACCAAAACAAAGCTGAAAAGATAAAAACTTAGTTTTAGTGTCAGTTCATGACCCAGCTCATCTTCCTCAAAGAGGATTAGTTTTTAAAACCCTCACTTTGGCATCAGTCAGACTGCGGGTCTCCTGTTCCCGTCTTCCAGCTGATCTGTCTGATGGTCATTCATCCTTCTCCTCCTTCATACACACGAAGCCACTAAACTACAGAGAAGTAACAATCTGTCACAGATCGCTGCAACATCTAAACTTGCTGTGAATTCTGTCTCACTGCTCTGAAGCTCCGCTCCGTGACAGCTCACACCCGCTGTCTCGGAGCGGAGCTTCCTCTGTCCCTCTGCAGCTAAACGCTACTGAACCATTATCGGCTGAATATGTGAGATTTCCACCAACAGCAAAGGGATCTCATGTGTTTGTGTTTTATTTTTTATGTTCGTGAGCTCATCTCCTCTCAGCTCTCACAGATCACAGAATCACGGTTTTCACAATTTATCTGATGGTCTAAAATCGTAGTTTAAGTAATTTAGTACAACTCTGGTTTAACTTGGGCTATTAACTTAAATAAAAACTGGTGTAGTTTATAATCCACATTCTAAACATAAATTGAATCCGAAGCTCAGAGAGGCGGAGTCTTGCTGCTGCGGCGTCCCAGATGTGTGTTTTCATTGGTCGGTTGCAGACAGGAGTCGTAGGTTTTCAAGCATGCTTGTGGACTGCCAGAGGCTGATTTGGGTCATGGGACAGCTCAGAAAGCTGTTGCAGAGCTGGTCTGACTGGACGACCACAGATTTGCAAATCACCCTCAAGTTCACTATCTTGTTAGACGATTATGCTCCCAATGAGGGACTTGGCTAAGACAGGGGTGCCCAATCCTGGTCCTGGAGGGCCGGTATCCTGCATGTTTTAGTTTGAACTTTGTTTCAACACACCTGATTTCAATCAGCAGCTAATTAACAGGCTTCTGCAGAGCCTGATGAGCTGCTGCACAGGTGTTTCAACCACTGAATCAAGTCTGTTGGAGCAGAAAAACCACAAAACCTGCTGGAAACCGGCCCTCCAGGACCAGGATTGGGGACCCCTGGGCTAAGATGACCGCAAATCGCACAGCGTGATCCGGGCTTAAGTCACAAACACACAATTAGCGTTCACATTACACACTAAGAAAAATTTTACACACACATATATAAAAAAAAAAATTGCCATGTTTGCCTTAAGTTGAATATTTTTATGTTTTTAAACCCTAACTGGAGCTGTTTTCAGAACACGTTATAGACCAAAAACCAAAACATACATTCATCATTCTGGGGTGCTAGGAAGAACCAAGAGAAACATTTAATTGTCACCCATTTTAATTTAGCCCAGACCTGTTGGAGAGCTGAAGGAACAGACATTCATCAAGAACAGAATGTGACTGAATGCTGATGCCTGTAAACCAAATAAACCAGTTTGACTAGTCATGAACCAATACTAAACAACCAGCCAGTAACAGGTCAGCACAACTATGGCAGAAGTTCTGGGTGTCAGGATCTGGTTTCAGGGAAAGATTTCAATCCAGGACTTCTTTGTTGTTTACGATCTGTTCTGCAAGGTCGTAACAACATCATCTGTTGTTGTTTGGGTTCTGTACGAAATTGATGGAATAGGAGCCACTGGCTGTATCCTGGTTCACCTGAAAGTTGTTGGTGGAAAGTCCAAATGGTCGCAGGACCATGTTACCAAGGTCCTTCAGCTTATCTGTATAGGTGAGACAATGAGGTGAGTTACAGGGAACAGGTGAGACATCAGGTAAGTGTTTCAGGTGCAGAACATACCGATCATCTCCTCCTTCAGCTTTTCGTTTCTCTCCTGAATCTCCTGAGGTAGCCTCTGAGAGACAAGTGAGGTGGGCGACAGATACAGGTAGAGACGAGTTAGAATTCAGGAACTGACTGGATCCATCAACATGAGACAACCATGTTTTCAGTTTTAGCAAGAACTGGACAGCCAACAACTATTAAACACACCATACAGGCTCTCCTGGCACCACTGTGACCCGGATCTCCTTCCAGAACCTTCTTATAGTCCTCCAGGGCTTCCTCTAACTTCTCAGTTTGCTCATAAAGCTCTGCCCTCCTCAACAATGCCCGGAGGTAGTCTGGATCCAAATGTATTGCTATGGAAACAAGAGAGTTGTTCAACCAGAGAGCTAAATCAAACAGATAACAATGTGTCACAACTCACCTCTGCTGCAGTCTGAGATGGCCTCTTCCTTTAGCCCCTGCAATGACACGTTAACATTCAGTTAATAAAACCGTCAGTGCTCGGTAGGGTTGGGCATCGAGCATCGATTGGAACCGGTTCCAACTGTTAATTTTTCCCGGAATCGCTCAACGGTTTTTATTTAGATTCCTAGTTTCGATTCCTAGTATGCCGACGGAAGAGGAATCCTTGGCTGACCTCCGTGAAAAATAAATGTGATCTGCAAATTCTGATCAACGCTTTTCAGAGCTGATCACACCAGCTGTCTGTGTGCGGCAGTGAGCCCCCCCCCCCCAGATATAAACAAACACGTCTGCCGAACTTTTACTCGTAGTGTAAACTTTAACTCCTGCAGCGTGGAGGAAACATGTTGAATACGTCAACACGGTGGATTTAATAGAAGCTTTAAAGAACAAACTCTGGACGGTGTGAGGTGATTTTGTCTCACTGCACAAATAAAAACACACACGGAGCGTCAGCAGTCAGACGCATGAGCGTCAGAAGGCTGATCAATAACCTGTAGAATAATTAGTCATCATGCTAGAGCAGCTTCTCTGTGATGGTCCACACCAGCTTCTGCCACAATAAATAATAATAATAAATCACACACAAAGTTGTGAACATTTTTATTTCCTTTCTGAACTTTTTCTGTTGAGAGTTGTAATGTTTAAAATCTATTAGATTGATACTGACGGCAGCTACATTTAAGTTTCACTTCCTGTTGTGACTGAAGCTGCTGCAGCATGGAGGTGTAGTTCTCAGTCATCCTGGACATGATCATCCTGAGAGTTTCAGCTGGAAACAGCTGGACGTTTCTGGACATGTTGGAGACATTTAGCCTCTCATCCCAGAGGCTGCTTCCAGACTTTGGTTGTGGTCAGAAACAAACACGCTGGTTGTGCTGCTAGTCTTTTGCTTTTTTTCTCCAAAACATGTTTATGTCTCAATGAAGGTGATGTTGTTGTTCATGGAATTAAAATTCATGTTGAAGTTAAGATTATTTCATCAAGTAGGACCTGTGGTTAGCTAGCTCATGTAAAACATGTCATGTCTTCAAAGAATCGGAATCGGGAATTGATAGGAACCAGAATCGAAACGAGGAATTGGAATCGGAATTGTTCAAAATCAAATGATGCCCAACCCTAGACTGCTAGGCTACTAAAGCAGGATTTACATTCAGGACCGTTCAGTCTGCTCTGGTAGGGCTATTGTGTTTACACTGGCATTATCTGTGTGTTGTTCGTGCACCCTGCTTCCCTGTGGTCGTTATCGAACTTAGCCAACCCAACACACCCACTACCGACTGATTGGCCGTCTATCTACTAGTGGGAATCGCTGACTGGTCAGTAGAATCATCCAGCGGTGGCTTTCTGCTTGCAAGATTCAATAGTAACTGGATGCAGTTGGGTGAACACCTTCTCTGACTGCAGCTCAGACCTCCCGCTCCAGCCGTGGGAGCTGTAGGACAGACCATCTGCTGTAAGCGCTCTTGGAAGAGGAGCTGCTGCTCAGTGAGAGCAGGAAGTTGTGCCCAGACTGAGCTAACCTAAATGTAAACAGGCCATAAACTATTAGCATCTTTGCGCCAGTTAGCACGTTATTGTTTAAAATGTATTTTAGTCTCTGGCTTATTTAGCAGAAATGTGAATCTTACAACAAATCATGGTTCAATTATATTCCGATTTGCGGTGTGACAAATCGATTCAGAATCGATTCTCTTAGTAACAAAGTGTCAAGTCACTTTATTTATAATGCACTTTCACACACCAGACAGGGAGACCAAAGTGCCGAACACAACATGAAATAATGACACAAATGACAACTCTAAAATAAGATAAAAACACTAAAATAGGACATAAATACCCGACATACCAATAAAAATGTTAAGAGCAAGTTCATCTCAATAAAAGGATAAAAAAAGTAATGTTTTCAAGCATGACTTAAAGGAAGATAGAGATGGAGCCTGTCTAATATTCAAGGGCAGGGCAACATACAGTTGTGGTCAGAAGTTTACATACACTTGTAAAAAATATAATATAATGGCTCTACTGAGTGTCCCGTTATTTCTAAAACTCTGATTTTTCTCTGATAGTGTGATTGGAACAGATACTTCTTTGTCACAAAAAACATTCATGAAGTTTGGTTCTTTAATGTCTTTATTATGGGTTAACAGTGAAAAGTGATCACATTTGCTGGGTCACAAATATACATACAGCAACATGAACTAGCAATTCTGGTGACTTAGAAACGTGTCAGTGAACTGAGCTTCATAGCATGGCCTCTTAACTTCTTGTGAGTGATTATAAGTGACTACAGCTGGTGACTTCTCTTAGGCCAGGTAAATAGGGCTCACTGGATACAAACGCCCACAAACGCTACAATGGGAAAGTCAAAGGAGCTCAGCATGGATCTGAAAAAGTGAATTATTGACTTGAACAAGTCAGGAAAGTCACTTGGGGCCATTTCAAAGCAGCTGCAGGTCCCAAGAGCAACAGTGCAAACAATTGTTTGTAAGTATAAGGTGCATGGCACTGTTTCATCACTGCCAAGATCAGGAAGAAAATGCAAGCTATCACCTGCTGCTGAGAGAAAATTGGTCAGGAGGGTAAAGAGTGAACGAAGAATCACCAAAAAGTAGATCTGCCAAGAATTAGAAGCTGCTGGAACACAGGTGTCATTGTCCACAGTCAAACGTGTTTTGCATCTCCATGGACTGAGAGGCTGCCGTGCAAGAAGGAAGCCCTTGCTCCAAAAGCGGCACCTTAAGGCTCGACTGAAGTTTGCTGCTGATCACATGGACAAAGATAAGACCTTCTGGAGGAAAGTTCTGTGGTCAGATGAAACAAAAATCGAGCTCTTTGGCCACAATGCCCAGCAATATGTTTGGAGGAGAAAAGGTGACGCCTTTAACCCCAAGAACACCATGCCTACAGTCAAGCATGGTGGTGGGAATATTATGCTGTGGGGCTGTTTTGCTGCCAATGGAACTGGTGCTTTACAGAGAGTAAATGGGATAATGAAGNGACTGAGCTAACCTAAATGTAAACAGGCCATAAACTATTAGCATCTTTGCGCCAGTTAGCACGTTATTGTTTAAAATGTATTTTAGTCTCTGGCTTATTTAGCAGAAATGTGAATCTTACAACAAATCATGGTTCAATTATATTCCGATTTGCGGTGTGACAAATCGATTCAGAATCGATTCTCTTAGTAACAAAGTGTCAAGTCACTTTATTTATAATGCACTTTCACACACCAGACAGGGAGACCAAAGTGCCGAACACAACATGAAATAATGACACAAATGACAACTCTAAAATAAGATAAAAACACTAAAATAGGACATAAATACCCGACATACCAATAAAAATGTTAAGAGCAAGTTCATCTCAATAAAAGGATAAAAAAAGTAATGTTTTCAAGCATGACTTAAAGGAAGATAGAGATGGAGCCTGTCTAATATTCAAGGGCAGGGCAACA
>SSNQ01034745.1:16540-29563 GCA_006942095.1 Nothobranchius kuhntae
GAGAGTAAATGGGATAATGAAGAAGGAGGATTACCTTCACATTCTTCAACATAACCTAAAATCATCAGCACGAAGGTTGGGTCTTGGGCGCAGTTGGGTGTTCCAACAGGACAATGACCCCAAACACACATCAAAAGTGGTAAAGGAATGGCTAAATCAGGCTAGAATAAGGGTTTTAGAATGGCCTTCCCAAAGTCCTGACTTAAACCCCATTGAAAACATGTGAACAGTGCTGAAGAAACAAGTCCATGTCAGAAAGCCATCAAATTTAACTGAACTTCACCAATTCTGTCAAGAGGAGTGGTCAAAGATTCAACCAGAAGCTTGCCAGAAGCTTGTGGATGGCTACCAAAAGCGCCTAATTGAAGTGAAAATGGCTAAGGGACATGTAACCAAATATTAGCACTGCTGTATGTATATTTGTGACCCAGCAAATGTGATCCCTTTTCTCTGTTAACCCATAATAAAGACATTAAAGAACCAAACTTCATGAATGTTTTTTGTGACAAAGAAGTATCTGTTCCAATCACTCTATCAGAGAAAAATCAGAGTTTTAGAAATAACGGGACACTCAGTAGAGCCATTATATTATATTTTTTACAAGTGTATGTAAACTTCTGACCACAACTGTACATTGTTGGAGCCACAATGGAAAATGCATGATGCCCTCGAGATTCGAGCTTAGCCCGAGGAACGATCAGTCAGTTCTGGTCAGATGAGCAGAGTGACCGAGTGGGGACATAATAAGCAAGCATATCTCTCACATATGTGAGAGCAATGTTGTTCAGGGCCTTATAGGCAAGGAGTAAGATTTTTAAATTTATTCTGAATGGTACTGGAAGCCAGTGGAGGGACACCAGGACTGGGGTAATATGAGCCCGCCTAGCTGTACTCATTAATAAATGAGCCGCACTATTCTGTACCCTCTGCAACCTTGCAATGGCCTTCTGACGCATGCCAGCATAGACTGAATTATAATAGTCTAGGCTTGAGATATTAAAGGCATGAACAACAGTTTCTAATGAATGCTTAGACAAGAAAAGTTTAATCTTTGCAATACGATGAAGATGAAAGAAGCAGTCCTTCACAACATTATTCACCTGGCTGTCAAACTTCAATGCACTGTCTATAATAACTCCCAAGTTTGTAACAGCCATTTTCTCACAGAGAACAAAGTCAGAGTTGCCACAAAAACAAATTAATCCATTCGGTGCTCCCTGAGACACCTCACCCTGTGGAGTACTCTACACCTACCGAAGGGTAGGGTCGAGGGCCACCCCAACACTGCACCATTACAGGCTGACCCAGCTGTCTGGCTGCACTCGCACGCCAACTGAGAGCCCTCTGGAATCCATCCCAGAGCAGAGCCCCCAGGAGTCAAACCCAACCAGGAGCTCTACACAGTTCGCTCCTGCGCCAGTCTCTGGTCTACGTTGATCGGGATTCCAGGTTTCCGGACTAACTACATTTCTGATGTTGGTTGCGTGTATCTTTGCGATAGGTAACGCAGCTAAGCCTTCTCTTCAATGGCTCTAGGACCCTGGACCTTCGGGGATCGCCCTTAAGGAGCGCACAGGAATGTTGATGACTAACTACCGTCTGGTTACCCAGAAGGTGTTTGTCAAATTTGACCCTGAAATGGCCTGTGCTTGGACACTACTAAGTTCCTTTGGGCCTCTTTCTGACACTGGTACCAATTGGACTTGTACTATGATGTGGCACTCTGAAGTAGACCTCTCTTACATGTTACTCCAGCTACAGAAATTCACTGTAACCAATTTGAAGCTTCCTGGTGCCAACCGTACAAAGAAACTTTTCTTACAAGAGCTCTTCTCTGCTACAGGTGCAATTGGTTCTATCTTTAACTTGGGTTTTTCATCGGTCAATTTCATCAAAATTGACACTGTAAAGTGTCATGTCACAGAGGTTGAGACAGAAGTCCCTTCACTGCCTAAACTTGTGCTTCACCAACTGTGTGCTTTGATGCTACTAGACAGGATGCTGTGCGAGCTATTTCCTGATCCCACACTCAACTTTCAGCCAATGACTTGCTCCTGGATGTCTTCTAACTCTGTTATCTTCCTAATTATGTGTTTGAATTGCTGTCTGACGCTCGGACTGGCATTCACACTGTTCTGTCACTTCTCTGCACGGTTGATCCCAGTGGGGACCTCTCTCTGTAACTTGGGAAACCGACTGGACCTCGCTCTGGTGCCCAGGGCCCAACGATCACCTGCAGGACTTGCTACGGGGTGTGACTCAATCTTTTTTCCTCTCCCGTTTGGGACCTCTCTCTCGTTCTGTCCTCTGACTCAAGTTATACAAGTTCTGTGTTTGAGTGTGTGTCTACATGTAATTATGTCCTGGTTCATGCTATGTTTACAAACAGACTTGGTGGCATTCTGTGCTTAACCATCCCTAGCAGCACCATCCAGAAGTTCACCAGTTTGTTAAAAGAGGCTAAACCTAGTGGGTCACCAGAAGATATTTTACCCCCGCGTTTGTTTATGGAAGTTTTTCAAACAGTTGCACCACTGATTTTGCACATAATCAACAACAGCTTGGCTTCTGGTTTTGTACCGACAGATTTAAAGAAAAACAGTTATTCATCCACTTTAAAAAAAAAACCTGGGATGGATGCTTCATTACCAGTGAATTATAGGCCAATCTCCAATCTCCCTTTTTTGGATAAGATGCTTGAAAAATGTGTCTATACTCAACTAATGAACTTCTTTAAGGACAATGATATTTTAGAGACCCTCCAATCAGGTTTTAAAATGTTGCACAGTACTGAAACTGCCCTAATCAAGGTCTTTAATGATATTCTTCTAGCAACAGACGGTGGCAGTCCAGTGCTGCTGGTCCTATTGGATTTCACAGCAGCTTTCGATACCGTAGACCACAAAGTGTTGCTCCATCGCCTTGAACATTATGTGGGAATTTCTGGGCAAGCCCTAAATTGGTTTAGATCTTATTTACGTGTCAGGATGCTTTGTGTGAGGATGGTGGTTTCTCATCGGGCTTCTCACATCTGCCTTGGGGGATACCGCAGGGTTCTACACTGGGACCCTAGCTGTTTCCCATTTATATTCTCCCATTGGGTGACATTCTACGAAAGTTTGGAATTGGATTCCATCTCTTTGCCGATGACTGCCAATTGTACTTACCTCTAAATGGCGCTGGTGACCACACGACAAATTTTTTTGGGATTGTTAGGCAGAAATTAAGATATGGTTGGCAGAAAACTTCCTGTGTCTCAATGGAAAAAAAACAGAGGCCCTGTTGTTTGGACCGAGTGGACATTTTGATTTTTCCAACGTATACTGCGGTGAACTGAACTCCTATCTGGGTGTTTCAGCAGCCAACCTTGGCGTGAAGAAGGACAGTGCATTCTGCATGGATGCTCATGTGGGTACTGTAGTATCCTCCTCATTTTATCATTTAAGACGTTTGGCTACAGTAAAGCCATTTTTATCTAGACGTGACCTTGAGACTGTTGTTCATGCTTTTATTACCTCACGACTCGACTATTGCAATTCCGTTTTATTTGATGTAAGTAAGGGTACTGTAACCCGATTGCAGCTTGTCCAGAATGCTGCAGCTAGATTCTTGGACTGCAAAAGAAAGCATGAACAAGTGACACCAATTTTGGCTGCTCTCCACTGGTTACTTGTTGATTTTAGAATTACTTTTAAAGTTCTTTTAATGGTGTTTAAGGTGCTAAATGGTGTGGCTCCAGCCTATTTGGCAGAGTTGCTGCAGCCATATGCTCCGGCCCGGTCACTCAGCTCTGAGAAACAGCTGCTGCATGTGGCTCCTAAGGCTAGGTTAAAGTTAAGATAGGACAGGGCGTTCTCTATTGCGGGTCCGAAACTGTGGAACGCACTGCCCCTAACTATTAGGGACTCTCCATCAGTAGCAATTTTTAAAATGAGGCTGAAAACCTACTTTTATGATCTGGCTTTTAATTCGGTGGGTTAGCAATTGTTAATGTTTTATATTTTGTAATTCTCATTTGTGGTTTTAATTATGTCTGTAGCACTGTATGTTTTATTGTTTTACTCTTTTGTTGTACAGCACCTTGGTGTCATGCTCATGACTGTAAGGTGCTTTATAAATAAAGGCTGAGTTGAGTTGAGTTGGATTGTCCTGAGCATGGTGTAGGCACTGCTAGCAGACAATCCTGTGATGACCGGAGCAGCCGGGCTGAGATGTAAGCCTTTGCAAGAGGATTCAGGTAGATGGGAGCTGTACCATCTCAGATTTTGTATTCAATTCAATTCAAAAATACTTTATTAATCCCAGAAGGATCTCCAGTAGTGGTCAGTGTTGCAGCGAAACTGAATAAGCCTCTGACTGAAGACACTCTTCCGTTGTCGGACAGTCTTGTGAAGAGAATGCTCAGGGTTGTCCATAATTTTCTTGATTCTCTGGAGAATCCTTCTTTGCATTATCTCCTCCAGTGGTTCCACAGTCGTCCCCTGAACAGAACAAGCCTTTTTTATTAGGCTGTTGAGCCTTTTCAGGTCCGTGCATCTGATGCTACTACCCCAACAGACGATGGCTGAAGAGATTACACTCTCAACAACAGACTTGTAGAAGATCTGCAGCATCTTGCTACAGCCATTGAAGGACCTAAGCGTCCTCAAGAAGTGCAGTCTGTTGTGTCCCTTCTTGTAAATGGCTTCCCTGTTCTTTCTCCAGTTCAGTCTGTTGTCCAGGTGAACTCCAAGGTATTTGTATTCCTCAACCACCTCCACTTCTTCTCCCATGATGGAAACAGTGTTTGACTCCACCCTGTTTCTTCTTAAGTCTAAAATCATCTCCTTTGTTTTGTTCACGTTCAAGGTCAGATGATTGTTTCCACACCATGCCACAAAGCGCTCCACCAGCTCTCTGTACTCAGCTTCCTGTCCATCCCTGATACACCCGACAACTGCAGAGTCATCTGAGTATTTCTGTAGATGACAGGTCTCTGATTTGTACTGGAAGTCTGAGGTGTACAGGGTGAAACGGAATGGTGAGAGTACAGTCCCCTTTGGTGCTCCAATGTTACTGGTCGCCTGGTTTGATGTGCAGTTCTTCAGCCTCACAAACTGTGGTCTGTTTGTCAGGTAGTCTTTAATCCAGGCGATAGTTGAGGCCCCCACCTGTGTCTTTTGGAGTTTCTGGCAAAGTACATCAGGCTGGATTGTGTTAAATGCACTGGAGAAATCAAAGAGCATGACCCTCACAGTGCTGCCTGCTTTGTCCAGATGACAGTGGATTGGTTGAAGCAGCTGAATGATGGCATCTTCAACTCCAACTCCATGGCGATAAGCAAACAGCAGTGGGTCCTGATATGTTCTAGTTTGCTTATTCAGGTGGACCAGCAGGAATCTCTCCAGGACCTTCATGATGTGGGATGTCAGGGCAACCGGTCTGTAGTCGTCATTCACTGATGGGCGAGTTTTCTTTGGAACTGGAATAAGGCAGGATGTCTTCCACAGGACTGGAACCTTCTCCTGGGCCAGGCTGAGGTTGAAGAGGTTCTGCAGAATCCCACAGAGCTGCTCTGCACAGGCCTTCAGTACTCTGGGGCTGACACCATCTGGACCTGCAGCCTTGTTCCTGTTCAGTCTCTCCAGCTGCCTCTTCACCTGACATCTAGAGACAGATAGGTGGGAGGGGGAGGTAAATGGGGCAGCAGCATCTCCTGACAAAAGAGCTGGCGTGTGACAGGAAAATGTTGGATCAGAGGAAGATGGAATGTCTGATTGGCTGGGGACAGGCGAGGAGGATGCTGGGTTTGTTCCTGAACTGAACCTATTGAAGAACTTGTTCAGTTCATTAGCTGTGTCCAGGGTGCCATCTGTGCAATCCTTCCTCTGCTTGAAGCCTGTGATCTTCTTCATCCCTGACCAGACATCTCTGATATTGTTCCTCTGTAGTTTGTTCTCCAGCTTCTCCCTGTATGCCTCCTTGCTGTCACTGATCTTGATCTTCAGTTGCTTCTGTATACTCCTCAATAATTCCCTGTCCCCCTCCTTGAAGGCTCTTTTTTTCCTCATTTAGCAGATTCTTCAGTTCATTGGTGATCCAGGGTTTGTTATTAGCGAAGCATCTCACTGTTCTGGTGGGTATGATGTTGTCCACACAGAAGTTTATATAGTCAGTGACACATCCAGTCATGGCATTGATGTCCTCTTCATATCCTTGGCAGAGAGTCATCCAATCTGTGGTCTCAAAACCACCCTGCAGGGCTTCTTCAGCGTCCTGTGACCATTTTCTCATAGTTCTTCTTGCCACAGGTTGTCTCTGAACAAGTGGTTTGTATTCTGAGCAGAGAAAAACAAGATTGTGATCTGATTGTCCCAGAGGAGGTCTTGTTTTGGACATGTATGCATTCTTTACATTTGCATAACAAAAATCCACTGTCTTGCTTTCTATGGTGGAGCAGCTGACAAACTGTTGAAATGTTGGAAGTGTAGCAGAGTGAGGCATGATTAAAATCACCAGATATCGCCACAAATGCATTGGGGTGCTGGGTTTGTAGCTTAGCAACAACGGAACTGATGACATCACATGCACTTTCAGCAATGGCTGAAGGTGGAATATAAACGGTTGCCAAGACAACACTGGTGAACTCTCTTGGCAAATAATATGGGCGACAACTTACTGCCAAGAGTTTAACATCTGGGCTGCAGAGACGAAGTTTCACTGAAACATGACCTGGATGGCACCATCTGTTGTCGACAAGCACTGCCACTCCACCTCCTTTTCTTTTCCCGCTCCTCTTCAGATCTCGGTCTGCTCGTACAGTCAGGAATCCTGGCAGAGAGACGCTGGAATCAGGGATATGGTCCTGCAGCCATGTCTCAGTGAAACACATAATACTGCACTGCCGATCCTCTGGCTGAGTCCTTGAAAGGGCTTGGAGTTCATCCATCTTGTTGGCCAGTGATCTCACATTGCCCATTATGATCGATGGAAGAGATGGTTTGAATTTCCTCTTTCTCTGTCTCCGTTTTCCTCCCGCTCTGCACCCACGCTTCTTGCGTTTTAGCTCATTTGGGATTTGTGGCTTCAGTTGAGGTATTATTTCAGCCTTTCCAATGTTAATCAGCTGCTCCCGTCAGTAAACCAGCTTGTTGTCATGGTTACGCATCATAATAAAAGCTCAAAAAGTGAAGAAAAAAATAGCTGTAAAAATCCTCTAAGCTTCACAGCACCAGAAACAGAAAAGTAAAATGTCTAAAAAATACAGTTTTTCTTGAGAAACTCGAAGAAAAAATGTCCAAAAAAAGGCTAAACTTACATATAGTCAACAAAGCTACTCCAACATGCATCACCCAAAGCAGCGCAGTTCCGGAACATGCCATGTTAACAATTTCCATTTGATGCGTGCCGCTAGCGGTAGCCAGTGGAGCTCAATGAACAGAGGGGTGACATGTGCTCTTTTTGGCTGATTGAAGACCAGATGCGCCGCTGCGTTCTAGACCATTTGAAGAGGTCTCACAGTACAGGCTGGAAGACCAGTTAGAAGGGCAATGCAGTCATCGAGGCGATGACAGTAGATTGCACCAGGAGCTGGGTGGCGTGTTGTGTTAGGTATGGTCTGATCTTTCGTATGTTATACAGCGCAAAGCGGCATGGACGAGCAACAGAGGCAACATGATCTTTAAAGGTCAGGTGTTCCTCAATCACAACACACAGATTTCGAACTGCCTTTGAAGGAGCCAGAGATAGGAAGTCATTTTGGATTGAGATATTGTGCTGTATGGATGGTTTTGCTGGGATGACAACTAGTTCAGTTTTAGAGAGGTTAAGTTGGAGATGGTGGGATTTCATCCATTTTGATATGTCAGAGAGATAGTTTGATATTCGTGCAGAGACAGTGTGGTCGTCCGGTGGAAATTACAGATAGAGCTGGGTGTCGTCTGCATAGCAGTGGTAGGAGAAGCCATGTGATCAAATGATCTCACCCAGTGAGGTGGTGTATATGGCAAAGAGAAGAGGTCCTAGTACAGAGTTCTGGGGGACTCCTGTGGAAAGATGGTGCATGGTAGAGGACTGTCCAAGCCAAGATACACTGAATGATCATCCTGTGAGCTACGATTCAAACCAGGCATGTGCTTTCTCTGTGACGCCCATGCTAGAGAGTGTGGACAAAAGGAAGCCATGGTTGACAGTGTCAAATGCAGCCGATAAGTGGAGCAGGATAAGCACTGAGGATTTGGCAGTCGCTCTAGCTTCTTTTAAGGATTCCGTCACTGCTAACAGAGCAGTTTCAGTGGAGTGGCCCTTTCTGAACCCAGACTGGTATGGGTCAAGCAGATAGTTTTGTGAGAGGTATTCTGTGTTCTGCTTGAAAGCCACCCTTTCAATGATTTTGGACAGAAAAGGGAGGAGAGAGATAGGTCAGTAGTTCTCCATATGATTTGGAGGAAGATATGTTTTTTAGCAATGGTTTAACCTGAGCATGCTTGAGAGAGGTGGGAAATGTACCGGATGTCAGTGAAGCGTTGATCACATGTGTGACTGCTGCGGCTACTGTAGGAGCAATTGCTTGGAGCAGCTTAGTCAGAATGGGGTCGAGTAGGCATGTAGTAGGGCGGCTGCACGTGAGAAGCTTGGATACACAGTTCTCAGTGAGAGGGGAAAAAGAGGAAAATGAAGCAATAGGGCCTGAGATGGTTGGGCTAGAAGGAGTTTGTGGTAGCGAATGTTCAGGAGTGGCCAGTTGAGAAAACTGTTTGCTTATAGCTGCCAATTTGTCAGTGAAGAATGAGGCAAAGGTGTCAGCGGATAGATTGTTGGTAGGAGGTGGAGAAGGAGGGTTGAGCAGAGTTTTGAATGTCGAAAATAGTTTCTGAGAGTTAGTAGAGCTGAGAATTTTGTCAGTGTAGAAACCTTTCTTTGTATCAGTGATGCTGGCAGAGAATGAGGACAGTAATTCATGAAATTTCAGTTGATCACCAGGATCTTTTGTTTTGCGCCATATCCATTCCGCGGCTCTAAGATTGGTGCGTAGAGACCGGAGGGTATCATTTAGCCAAGGGTGTGACTGAGAGGATCTAGCAGGTCTAGTGGCCAAAGGGCACAAGTTGTTAAGAAAAGAGTAGAGTATAGAGCAGAGTGATTCTGTGGCATCATTCACTTCATAAGCAGAGAATGTGCTGGGAGATGAAAGAGTGGAGGCAACAAGAGAGGAGAAGTGGTTGGGTGCCAGATTGCGGAGGTTGCGGCAGAATGAGACCATTGGGGAGGAAGCAGTGGACCTCCCTTGTAGTCGTGCTGAAATGGATGAAGTAATGATCGGAAAGATGCAGCGGTGTGACAGAGATTGTGTCTATGGCACAGTTTCTGGTGAAAATGAGGTCAAGTGCTTTTCCAGCTTTGTGAGTTGGAGGGCTTTGTACTAGTTTTAGATCAAATGATGACATTAGTGACAGGAAGCCTGATGAGCTGGGATTGTCCAGGTGAATACTCATGTCTCCAAGGACCATTGTGGGACAGTCGTGCTCAGGAATGGAATGGAGAGCAGGGTGTCGAGTTCATCAAGAACACATTGTGTGTGATCAGATGTCTCTGTAGGAGCTTTCTGAGCTGAAGAGGATATGAAGTTCTGGACTTTTCCTCAGACAGGCTCGTGGATGCGTCACCACATTGGAGACAGGAACAAGCACTATTCAGCCAAAGTTTAACCATCAGGAACATTTTCTAAGTGACACGTCTCTCTGAGAGACAGGGCTTGGACAACACTCGCTTCAGTGGGAGGAATCTTCCCGTATGGTTCTGCGATATGCTCCATGTCCGTCTCCACATCTTCAGCTTGCTGTGAAGAGCAGTGTCCAGCTCGGATGTTCTGATGGGAATCTTTTCTTGATTGATTTAGCTACCTCCGCGATGTGTGTTACAATTTAAATGTCAGCGCATCTGCACGCGTTGGGGTAATTCTTTCTATTCTATCTCCATCAAAATAAACAGTCAAATACAGTAAATATCTGGTCAAAACGAACCCTTTCATTTAACTACTCTTTCTTCTTATGAAGACTGCTGCAAACAAACAGCAAACAAGAGCCATGCGCCTTTATCTCTGTCACTGTAAATGAAGGAAAAAACTAATGGGTCGGATCGTTTTCAACATAACTATGTTGAAAACGATCCAAAATGTAAAGTTTTGTTCAGTGCAAAGTTTAATCATGATGGTTCTTTGAGCCGCTAAAATCACTGCGCTGAAAGGTCTGGTTGGTTCCCCATAGCATGGTCATTTAGCACAAGCTGTAAGCTTTGGATGAACTGGGAGCTCTGGCTGGAACTGGGAACGTAGGAAGTGATTCACTTTTAATGAATTGGTTGTTTATAAACTTTGACCTACCAGATCTGAGATGTGTCTAGGTGTTTACCTCGACGATCAGCCACTCAGAAGAGGCTGGTTCCACTTAATGTGAAATAAATCTGTTAAACATTCATTTGTTAATACACTGATATTATTATGTGAATGTAACTGATCATTAATCATTATTAAATCATCAAGTAGACTCACTTAGTGTATTTAAGATCTGAAATAGGTCATGAAATAATAAACATGTATGTTGATTAATGAATTAATCTTTAAATCACATTAGATAGAACATTGATTGTAGATAACAGAGAATACGATTGTAAAGATGTGGATTGAAAGAAATCTTTTTTTAGACCAAACTAAGAATCATTTTATTAAAAGGAGTAAAAGTCTCGTCTTCTGCATGGACCTTGGAGGTGCGGCTAAGATTAGGGAGTCAGGAGGAGGAACTTGTAATGGCTACCTTCTGGATGGTGCTGATGGTTCAGCATGGAATGATTTAGGTACAGGGAAGAACACAACGTTCCTAGCCGAGGAACGCTGCAGGACACCCGACTGTCTATTTGACCTCTGACATTTCTGTGGACAAATAACCTTGTTGGCTGTTCCCAGTGTTACACAACAATCCATCGAGCCTGGATTTGTATTCTGAACAGTTTAAACATGGTTCAAATAGAAACATGTGATGTGGTAAAACAAATCGGCACTTGCTCAACTATTCAAATCACTAACGATGAAAAATATCAAAGTATTGTAGGTACAGACGGGCTACAACTCCTGGATTCATTTTATACAAATAGTTTTATTAATTATCTTCTGTTAAAAGATAACTTTGACGTACATGAGTGGCAGCTTTTGGTTGCTGTCATCTTTTGTTATTGGTTAAAGTAAAACACCCAGGTTAGAAATCTTGGTGTTATCATTGACTCAAACCTGAGCTTCTCTGGACATATTAAGGCTATAACTAAATCAGTGTTTTATCACCTTCATCAAACATCAAGAGTCAGAGTCTCGTGTCCAGACCAGACTTAGAGAAAATCATTCATGCTTTTATTTCTAGTGGGCTGGACTACAGCAATGGTCTCCTAACTGGTCATCCCAAAAAAGCTGTGGAGCAACTGCAGCTTGTTCAGAATGCTGCTGCTAGAGTCTCAACAGGAACTAAGAGAACGGAGCACATCACTCCTGTTCTTAGATCCCTACACTGGTTACCAGTGAACTACAGAATAGACCAAAGTGCTCCTACTAGTTTATAAATCACTCAATGGCATGGGACCAAAACACATGTCTGATCTCGTTCCTGTATAAACACCCGGCAGGGCTCTGAGAGGAAACAATCAGCTGGTAGAACCTCGGGTCAGAACCAAACAGGGAGGAGATGCATTTAGTTACTAAGCTGCTCACATATGGAATCAGCTTCCCCATGACCTCAGATCTGCCCCAGCCCTAGTGTTGTTTAAAACACAACTAAAACCCTCATCAGCCTTTACATGAACGGTTTCTTCTGCTGCGTCGTCTCCTCTGTAATCTGTGATGTCATTGCTCATCCTTAATTCTGTCTTTTCCTTTTAGCTCTAAATTATAATTTTATCTGTATTTACAAGTGCTGGCCAGTAAATTAGAATATCATCAAAAGGTTGAAAATATTTCAGTAATTCCATTCAAAACGTGAAACTTGTACATTATATTCATGCAATGCACACAGACCAATGTATTTCCAATGTTCATTACATTTAAATTTGATATTCATAAGTGACAACTAATGAAAACTCCAAATTTGGTATCTCAAAAAATTAGAATATTCTGAAAAGGCTGAATATAGAAGACACCTGCTGCCACTCTAATCAGCTGATTTACTCAAAACACCTGCAAAGGCCTTTAAAAGGTCCCTCAGTCTTGTTTTGAAGGCACCACAATCATGGGGAAGACTTCTGACTTAACAGCTGTCCAAAAGACAATCATTGACACCTTGCACAAGGAGGGCAAGACACAAAAGGTGATTGCTAAAGAAGCTGGCTGTTCGCAGAGCTCTGTGTCCAAGCACATTAACAGACAGGCGAAGGGACGGAAAAAATGTGGTAGAAAAAAGTGTACAAGCTCTAGGGATAACCGCACCCTGCAGAGAATTGTGACGACAAACCCATTCAAAAATGTGGGGGAGATCCACAAAGAGTGGACTGCAGCTGGAGTCAGCGCTTCAAGAACCACCACGAGGAGACTCATGAAAGACATGGGATTCAGGTGTCGCATTCCGTGTGTCAAGCCACTCTTGAACAAGAAACAGCGCAAGAAGCGTCTCGCCTGGGCCAAGGACAAAAAGGACTGGACTGATGCTGAGTGGTCCAAAGTTATGTTTTCTGATGAAAGCAAGTTCTGCATTTCCTTTGGAAATCAAGGACCCAGAGTCTGGAGGAAGAGCGGAGAAGCACAGAATCCACGTTGCATGAGGTCCAGTGTAAAGTTTCCACCGTCAGTGATGGTGTGGGGTGCCATGTCATCTGCCGGTGTTGGCCCACTCTGTTTCCTGAGGTCCAGGGTCAATGCAGCCGTCTACCAGGAAGTTTTAGAGCACTTCATGCTTCCTGCTGCTGACCAACTTTATGGGGATGCAGACTTCACCTTTCAACAGGACTTGGCACCTGCACACAGTGCCAAAACCACCAGCACCTGGTTCAAGGACCATGGTATCCCTGTCC
>SSNQ01034745.1:31340-64725 GCA_006942095.1 Nothobranchius kuhntae
GAAAATTAGAATATTCTGAAAAGGCTGAATATAGAAGACACCTGCTGCCACTCTAATCAGCTGATTTACTCAAAACACCTGCAAAGGCCTTTAAAAGGTCCCTCAGTCTTGTTTTGAAGGCACCACAATCATGGGGAAGACTTCTGACTTAACAGCTGTCCAAAAGACAATCATTGACACCTTGCACAAGGAGGGCAAGACACAAAAGGTGATTGCTAAAGAAGCTGGCTGTTCGCAGAGCTCTGTGTCCAAGCACATTAACAGACAGGCGAAGGGACGGAAAAAATGTGGTAGAAAAAAGTGTACAAGCTCTAGGGATAACCGCACCCTGCAGAGAATTGTGACGACAAACCCATTCAAAAATGTGGGGGAGATCCACAAAGAGTGGACTGCAGCTGGAGTCAGCGCTTCAAGAACCACCACGAGGAGACTCATGAAAGACATGGGATTCAGGTGTCGCATTCCGTGTGTCAAGCCACTCTTGAACAAGAAACAGCGCAAGAAGCGTCTCGCCTGGGCCAAGGACAAAAAGGACTGGACTGATGCTGAGTGGTCCAAAGTTATGTTTTCTGATGAAAGCAAGTTCTGCATTTCCTTTGGAAATCAAGGACCCAGAGTCTGGAGGAAGAGCGGAGAAGCACAGAATCCACGTTGCATGAGGTCCAGTGTAAAGTTTCCACCGTCAGTGATGGTGTGGGGTGCCATGTCATCTGCCGGTGTTGGCCCACTCTGTTTCCTGAGGTCCAGGGTCAATGCAGCCGTCTACCAGGAAGTTTTAGAGCACTTCATGCTTCCTGCTGCTGACCAACTTTATGGGGATGCAGACTTCACCTTTCAACAGGACTTGGCACCTGCACACAGTGCCAAAACCACCAGCACCTGGTTCAAGGACCATGGTATCCCTGTCCTTGATTGGCCAGCAAACTCGCCTGACCTTAACCCCATAGAAAATCTATGGGGTATTGTGAAGCGGAGGATGCAATACGCTAGACCCAACAATGCAGAGGAGCTGAAGACGACTATCAGAGCAACCTGGGCTCTCATAACACCAGAGCAGTGCCACAGACTGATCGAGTCCATGCCACGCCGCATTACTGCAGTTATTGAGGCAAAAGGAGCCCCGACTAAGTATTGAGTGCTATACATGCACATTCTTTTCATGTTCATTCTTTTCAGTTGGCCAACATTAGAGAAACAAACATTTTTTCATTGGCCTTTAGAATATTCTAATTTTCTGAGATACCAGATTTGATGTTTTCATTGGTTGTCACCTATAAATATCAAAATTAAACGTAATAAACATCGGAAATACATTGGTCTGTGTGCATTGCATGAATATAATGTACAAGTTTCACGTTTTGAATGGAATTACTGAAATATTTTCAACCTTTTGATGATATTCTAATTTACTGGCCAGCACTTGTATTTTTAATTACTGTTCTCGTGTTTGTTGTTGCACCATTTCATGATAACTGTAAAGCACTTTGAATTTCCCCGTGTTTGAAATGTACTCTATAAATAAAGCTACCTTGCCTACAGCAGCTTACGGAGGGCCTGAGTGCAGGTGGGTGGGCCCAGGCTCGGTAAGCCCACCAACAACGCTGCGGCTGCTGTGGCTTACTGTGGGAAATGGGTAACAATGGCTCTTTGATGGGAGAAGGTTGCTGACCCCTGGCATAAGGCAAAGCGGAGTCAATAAAAACTTATATAGCTCCGTTCAGGGTCCCATGAGCCAACCAGAGGGGGCGGAGCCTTAGGCTAGCTCCTTAGAAGAGTTTTAGCAATATCCTACCTGGTGCAGTTTTGCAGCAGCTCTGTTGGAGAACAACACGGCTCTCTCTCGACTGAAACAAACAGGACATAAAGCCAACGCCTCTGTGTAGCTTAGCTCCGCTCCCCTCCAGTCTGCAGGAACAGAAACAGGATCATCCTGGTTTGTTGGACAAGACTAGAGCTGTTCTTAGCTTTGTGAGGGCCCTATGCAAAATGCTGTTCCGGGGCCCTTATCTTGCCAAACCACAGTTAAACCACCACACATTAATTATTTATAAACACACCACAAATCAGTACAAGCAACATAGGGTTTTGTGGTACTGTCATAAACACAAACAACATGATAACCTCTCATACCATAAGTAAACATCTCAAGTTTGGTCAAGCAAGATGATTAAAACTAGAAAGTACAGTGGAGGTCTACACACAAAGACATATACAGAGACACTGCACAATCTAGGGGTAACGATTGTAAGTGGTTACGTTTAATGAATGATCAAAAAGATGTGACATTCCATATAAATATGATTTATCATTATTATTGATCTTTCGACATTTAAGATAAAACCAGGTCTTTTGCATAGTTCAGGGAAACCACACCTTTGTAATCATTTGACACAGAAGCAAAAATTATAGTTTGTAGAAATTAAATTATTACTATTTTTCTATCATCAATGATGATGAAAGGTAAATGATTATGAATGGTGATTCACAGTGATGTTAAATGAGACAATGAATGGACTCTGATGAAACATGACCTGTTTTAGACTTTTTCTAAGTAACTCAGAAAGGTGTGATGTTTAACAATTTATCAAAGTAGTATTAAATAGATCTATAACGTTGGGATATAAGCAGGAAAAGGCCCGGCTGGTGCTGGAGCTGAGGGAGTCCGCAGACCAACTGGTGAGAGCAGCTGGCCCCCAGATACGAACAAGGAGGAAGTTGAAAGCCCAGGAAGAGGTTGATACAGCAATCAGCTGGTTGAAACACCGTGAGGTGGTTGGCAGAGTCCAGGAGGGCGGGCAGGCCTCGGAAGTGGTGAGGCTTTCCTCTTCTGGTCTAAGGCCTCCAAAGAAGACCGAAAAGCTATGGTGGTGGTGGAAATAACAAGGACGGAGCATGAGTGCCTTAACATCAAAGCAGTGTCTCAGAGCCGGCAGGGAAGCTGGGAAGGCATCAAAGACAGGCCCCTGTCATGGTCGGACATTTGAAAGTTCCCCAAGCCAGCCTGAGCTTACTGGTAACAGTGACTTACAATTTAGGGATGGGTACCGAATTCGGTACTTTTTAAGGCACCGACCGAATTCCACAGTACCGATCGAGCACCGATTCACGTCATTTTAAACGGTGCCTCGTTTTGGTACCCGTCCTTCATAACGAGAACTTGCCAAGACAGCTGCGCATGCGCAAGAGCGTTATGTCGTCGCTCGCTGCGAGCGAGTTGTAAACAGAGCAGCATGGTAGAAAGAACGTACGCTAAAGCTTGGGTCCACTTCACTAAATGTGATGGGTAACTGGGTGATGATGAAACCAGCGACAACGATCTAAGTGAGACATCCTCATCTTAATCTGCTCCGGTAGGTAAATAAAATGTTTAAAATAATGTTACCTTGATATGTTAGCTTCCGTTTCGCTAATGGTGCGTTCGCTTTCTCCTCGGAACTCCGAATTTCCGACTAGAACATGAACGCGCTCTAAAGTTTGGCTTCACTTTACTAAATGCGACGGGTGATTGGGTGAAGATGAAACCAGCGACAACGATCTAAGTGTGAGGCATCATCGTTTTAATCTGCTCCAGCAGCTAAATAAACTGTTTAAGATAACGTTAGCTTGATACGTTAGCTTCCATTGCCACCATTGTTATCAGCTAATGGTGCGTTCGCTTTCTCCTCGGAAATTCTAACTTCCCAGTAGGAAAAATCAAAAGAAAAAGGACGGCAAAAGGAATGAAGATACACAGTAAATTTAGTTCACAGCAAAGATGTTTGCTTCAGTTTAATTATCAGCTTATAAAACTACAAGGGCGATGTTAAAATACAAACAGTTGTATGTTATTTATCGTGATATTTATCAAATATGGTTATATATTGAGAAAAATATATATTTAATTATAAAAGAAAATTAAAATAATAAACACTCAAAAGTATCGAAAATTGGTACCGTTAAGTACCGGTATCGATTCGTAGGTACCGGGAATTAGTACCGGATCGATTCAAATGTCAAAGGTACCCATCCCTACTTAGGAACACCATACTAATACGGTGTTTGACCCACTTTGGCCTTCAGAACTGCCTTAATTCTACGTGGCGATGACTCAACAAGGTGCTGAAAGCATTCTTTAGGAATGTTGGCCCACATTGATAGGATAGCATCTTGCAGTTGGAGATGTGTGGGATGCACATCCAGGGCACGAAGCTCCCGTTCCACCACATCCCAAAGATGCTGGAAGCAGCCATCAGAGGATGGGTACATGGTGGTCATGAAGGGATGGACACGGTCAGAAACAATGCTCAGGCAGCCCGTGGCATTTAAACCACGCCCAGTTGGCACTAAGGGGCCTAAAGTGTGCCATGTTTTCGTTCTTTTTAAACACAGAAACAGTTTTGTTTACCTGTTTTGTAGCTACAGTTTCGCCGACGGCTGCCGGCTTCTTCAGCATAGCAGTGGTAGCAGCGGCGAAACTGTAGCTACAAAACAGGTAAACAAAACTGTTTCTGTGTTTAAAAAGAACGAAAGCATGGAATTAGAAAGACACAGCAAGAACACACCTAAGAGGGCCTAAAGTGTGCCAAGAAAACATCCCCCACACCATGACACCACCACCACCAGCCTGCACAGTGGTAACAAGGCATGATGGATCCATGTTCTCATTCTGTTTACGCCAAATTCTGACTCTACCATTTGAATATCTCAACAGAAATGGAGACTCGTCAGACCAGGCAACATTTTTCCAGTCTTCAAATGTCCAGTTTAGGTGAGCTGGTGCAAACTGTAGCCTCTTTTTCCTATTTGTAGTGGAGATGAGTGGTACCCGGTGGGGTCTTCTGCTGCTGTAGCCCATCCTCCTCAAGGTTGTGCGTGTTGTGGCTTCACAAATGCTTTGCTGCATTCCTCGGTTGTAACGAGTGCTTATTTCAGTCAAAGTTGCTCTTCTATCAGCTTGAATCAGTTGGCCCATTCTCCTCTGACCTCTAGCATCAACAAGGCATTTTAGCTCACAGGACTGTCGCATACTGGAAGTTTTTCCCTTTTCACACCATTCTTTGTAAACCCTAGAAATGGTTGTGGGTGAAAATCCCAGTAACTGAACAGACTGTGAAATACTCAGACAGGCCCGTCTGGCACCAACAACCATGCCATGCTCAAAATAGCTTAAATCGACAGTATGGGTTGCAGTGATCGTCTAAAACAAGCTATCTGGCCACTGCTACAATAGTTTGTAAAACATTTGTCTTGAAATGAAATCACTTCTCCAATTTTGTGAGTAAATTGTCTAACTTGTTTGCCCAAATATAAAGTAAACTTTGTAGACTTTGGGTCATAAAGTTCAGCTATCGGCCCCAAGTGAGTTAATTAATAATTAAATATGACCGGTGTGACTCTGTGACTTGTTTTGAGATTTGTTGCTTTCTCCAGTTTATTCGTTTATCCAATCTTTGGCAATTCCAACTTCCAAGTAGAAATAATGAACTGGAACACCTTCCCTAAGCCAGAGAATGTTTTTTAAACTAGTTTTGAGGTTCAATAAGCAGCTCGTTGTAATAACAATAGTAGCTGTGGTGGAAACTCGTAAGGGTGCATCTAAAATTGATGATATGTGCATTTGTATATTTTCCAAAGTAAATGGAACACACCATGACATTTGTGCTCCCCAGCATATACATTAAAGAATGGATGCAGCATTGACTGCTACTCCCCACAGATATGAAAATGTAGACGCCCTGTTGGGCGCTGGAGAGCGTAACAGCGTCGCCACTATATTGGATGGGTCTCCTCACTCTCCAAAGTCAATGCCGAGTCCATGCAGAGTGAGCAACTATGCCCGTTTTTGTGCAGTCTATGGTTACAACAACTGGCGTACAATTGAAAACTGGTCAGGTGGGATTGCTAGTGACTTTTCTAGCCTACCTGATAAAATTTTATATTTAAATTTATTTTTATTTATTTAGCTTTATTTAGTTTATATATTTATTTTGTAATTATCATGTCATACATTTTTCCTGATTTTTTTAAAAAGCTTGATAAAATGTGATTTTTAGTTGAGTAAGCATTTTCCTCTGTAGAAATTTATTCACTGGGGTCGAATGGAGACCCATCTAAAATGGCGGCTGGCCTCTACGACAGCTTTAGGTGTCAGGTTCGGTTCCCCTGCTGTCTGCCCCTTTTCCTTTTCTCAGCTTTAGCTTGGTGGAGCTCTTGAACTCACAAAATGTGAGAAAATGCCGTTCACACATGCCAGAATGAGCACACTCACTGTAACGTTCGTCAGGCAAAATAAGAGCGAGTTCAGTTCGGTTCACAAAAAACTAAAAAAACGTTCACGGACGTTGATTCAATGAACGCATTAAGGCATAACACTGCCTGTCAGCAGATAGCCCCCATGGACGTCCAATGTGTGACAATGGCATTGACACCAGCGGTTAAGTGCCAAAACATAGCCTAAGCTTAATTTATTGCAGCATATTTTGCTTTTATATCCTTAATAAGGTATTTCTAATCATTTAAAGAATATAGGCAACTCATTCTCAGAAGAGGATGTAAACTCTTGTAGACTGCAGAACTTAGGGGGCCCCTAGTGGACATGTGGGGCCCTACGCCTTTGCGTAGAAGGTGTATAGCAAGAAACGGCTCTGAAGACATCCAGCAGAAAACATCTCAACATGTCCAGTTATGTGAGAAAAAGGGCTGGAGCATCGAAAGGTCACAAAGCCAGTCCACATCCTCAGATTATAGCCGAACCAGAAGTACCACAAACTCACCTCCAGCTTTGAACTGACTGTTTCCCGTCTCTTTCAGAGTTAAGCTCTGATGCCTTCGATCCTGAAACAGAAACCAACAACTGTGATCTCCTGCAGCGTCGTTGAACACCTGTGCATAGGTGTTACCTGTTTCTCCTCCTCGGTCAGCTCCTTCTCTAACTCTCTCAGGTAGTTGTCGTCAAACTCCACTTCTCTGGACACCTCCTCTTTTAGCTCCGAATCTGAATCTTCTTGCACATTGATACCCTGCTCCTCCTCAACCAGAACCTTCTCCCCCTGTCGTCCAAGGATTTCTCTCATTCTGTCAGGTAGTCTGTTCTCTGAATCTGACGAGTTCTCTTCCTCCTTCAGGTTCGTTGTGGTTTCAGGAGGTTCTAGAATTTCCTGGCAGTCATAGAAGTCTTCTTGGACCTCCTTTACCTGTCCTGCTGGTTCTTCTCTTTGGCCGCTCATTCTGAAGCTCTGTTATTCAAGAGAAAGGAGATGTGACTTTAGGTCTGATTACCTGCTCATCAGTTCTTCACATTTATTATTTATTTATTTTACATTAATTTAAAGAGGAGTAACCCCATGATGTGCCAACTCGTTTTGAAGGAGTCTTCTTAACAGAGGATGAGGATGTGTGTGCCCTAATAAGCCACAGGTTTTCTGTTGTACCACACCATGTTGTTAGAAACACAAAACTTTGCTGTTTATTTATAAATCTGTGATATTTGGTACATTTATGACACACACAGGATGCCAGGTTTGCACTCTGGGGGCGATGACGTTTGCTGGTTGCACATGGAAGAACAGCTATTGGCGCTAGTGTTTGTTTACGAGCTCACCATATTAATAATGAAGTAAAATGCAGCATCATGCTGCTTTTGGATGTAATTTCCAGTCAGAGGGCAACAAGGGGTGTGATGTGAGGTACACAGCTTTCCCACTGGCAAGAAGAGGAGAAAGCAGTGGGAAGATGCCTGTGGACGGACACAACTTTCCAAAGATCCCAACATTTTTCTCCTGATGCGTTTGAGGCTTACAGCCGACCACGACTACTTAAAGAGCTCACCAGAGCGGCTGGGTATAAGAGAACGTGGAAACTAAATGCTTTAGTGACCATTTTCCCACACAAGGAGCCTAAACACCCTCGGAGAGGGGAGAGATGCTGGACGCTCTCCTGAGCCGACAACCTGGTTCTGCAGCCGCTGCTTCTGTCACACTCAGCTGTAACATCCAGCAATGGTCAGTTTCTAGGTGCTGTTTGACCATTCAACGTCTGGTCATAAAGGAGACACAAGACTGTATACGTTACCCTTTAAATCAGCCTGCCTCCATCCCACCAGCTGGAACTCAGAGCCTGCAGCTCCAAGCCCCCACAATGCGGGTGAAAAATTGAGTCTAACCCGGAAGTACCAAAAATTGCAGTTCCACCCTCATCCACTAGGGGCTGGTGTCAGAAGCGAGCAAATCCTCATTGACTCCCATGTTAAAAATACCAATTTCACAGCAGAAATAAACATGTTTACAGCCTGGTACCAAAACATGTTTTTGGTTTAAATGATCTAGTTTACACTCATAACAACTCTGAGGGGGGTGAATTTTTTTCTCACTCTTCTGTTTAAGTGTATTAAAAGCCTAAAATTCTGTATAATTAATGAGCATCAGACCCACGTGACCACAGAGCTAGCTCCGGGGAAAGGCCTCAGTAGAGCCTCGGTCTGGCTTGGAAACTGTTCCGGGATTTTGAGACTCTGTGTTTGTGTATTCTGTTTTGGATAATATTTGTGCAATTGTTGGACAAAATGACTTGCTGTGGCATTAATTGCACTAATAGAGCATCCAAGGAGTCTCCACTTCATTTTTTTCGGTAAGTAAAATTATATTTATGTATTTTAGGTCACTGCCGAGCTGAGCTTAGATTTTAACATGTACTGTTTAACCATGAAATGTAAATGTAATAGGGTACAACCCAGTGCATTTAACATAATGCTGCACTTTAGAAAATGGGTTGAAAAATAACATGTTGGTGGAGCTGGGTTCCCACTATTGGCTTGTGGAGCTCTCGGGAGACCGATGTTTTCCACCCGTTCTCGCCGCAGCTCGGCGCATCTCTGTCTGATCGCGGCTTCTGTGTGCTGCGCGGGCTGCCGGCTTGTGGAGCTCTGGGATGGAAACCTTTCCACTCGGTTCTCCCCAGCGGCAGCTCTGCGCATCTCAGATCGCAGCGGCGCTTGTCTGCTATGCGGCTGCCGGCTTGTGGAGGTCTCGGAGACCTCTGTGTTCCACCCGGTTTTACCCAGCGGTCAGCCCGGCGTATCTCTGACTCAGAAGCTCTGGTGTTGTGCACAGTTAACTCCGGTTGTAGCTAGGTTGCTACCTCCGTTAGCTTAGCTCCCACCTCCGCGTTAGCTTTGGGTTAGCTTCAGGTTAGCTTGTAGCTAGTTCGACCGGGTGTCGTATGTTGACCCCAGCCTTACAGCCCCACCCTCAGCTCCACCTCTCTTCCCTTTTGTGGAATTGTCTGGGCTTGACGGAACCTGTGACACGGTCAAAATGGCGGTGGTGGCCACCTCCCATTTAGCCTAAAATGTGTGTTACTGGAGTCTATGGAAACCCATTATCCAATATTTATATGTCGATGTGCAGCTCTGCCAGAGATAACGAAATCATAACATTCGCTCCTGAAGGTCCCTCACAGAGAACCCTTCTTATCTAAGTCTCTTTGCTCACAGAAGAAAGAAGAAAAGAAGATTTTAAAATTAAAGACGAACTTCCACAACTAATAAAGTTAAATAATCATTAAATGAACATTTGTTTATTGCTACTTATAATAATTATAAAATAATGAAATGTTTCATTAATCTGTGCTCAATGACATGTTTCAGCATGTTTACTTGGTCATAACCATTTTGCACTCACACAAGAACAAGTAAGGTAAAGTTAAATCCCATGACACTTAAATAACCTTTACCCCAGTTCAGAGTCTCCGGTATCGAAGAAGGCATGTGTTTCTGAGGTTGTCTTGGTAATATCCCTCAAACTTGTCAACCTCTGGTTGGCTACACAATCATAACATGAGATTCTTAAAACTGGATCACTCTGGGTGATTCGGCAGTTCTAGAGAAAGCTTCAGGCCGGCCACCTGGAGTAACACCTCTTTAACCACCAAAGCTTTTGACACGTCGTCAAAATCTTTTCGCACCTGCAAAGCTGAAAAAGCAAACGATTTCTGCAGAACAAGCTGATTTATTCAACTCCTTAAGAGTTATTCCTGAGAAGCAAACTAGTTCCAACTGTCGTTACCTGGAGATGACTCTGGACTGACCTGGTTGTACTGCAGTTAACCTACGGACTCCGGTACCTGGGGGTCTCCGCCCCAACCCCAACCCCCCCACCCCCCCGACATCTCGGATCCGAAAAGGGCGTCTCCACTTGGGCACGTAGAACACAGTGAGATTGCGTCTGATGTGGTTTTTGATAATAATCAACTTCATAGCAACGCAAACCAAATTCTTTCACATCATGAACGCAGCTCTCCGAGACACGGAAGTTCTGACTAGCATTACATTCACACATAGGTTTCCTACATCCCATCTAGTTCCGTCCATCACAGTAAATGTTAGTTAATTTGTCATGTTTTAATTGTTTGTAAAAAAAAAATTCTTACTTTTATCAGCCTGACTGTTTTCTGAATCAAAACGAAGTGTGTACAATCCCCTAATAAATAAAGAATCCTAGAATATTCTGATTAACACAATAAAGACCAGGCAGGGTGATATTCTATATTTAGACAGAGTATCACAGCTTATTGGTCATAAGTAGAGGTAATATATATATTGAGCTCTTAAAGCACTCAGTTCACCAAACCCTACACCGCCCTTTTTGCTCTTCATGTTGATGGTCGCTTTGTGAAACATGGTCAGTGATGTCATCATTAATGTTTCACTCTGGTTCCGGTCACACATTGACAATTTAACTCATTCACTGCCATTGACGACAAAAGTCGTCATTTGCACCTTTTTACTCTGTGGGCGTCGGAACGAGCCCCCGCACCGTGAGAACAAACATCCCAGCTTTAAAGCCGATCTTCATCCGCATACATCACACGTCACGTGATCAGGAAGCAGAACATCCATGTGTTAGATCGTTTTGGGCCGCTGCGGTAAAAAAAAGTGAGGCGCGAACCAGAAAAGCTTCTGCCAATCACAATTCAACAACAGATTATGAAAGAACGGATAAAGCTCGAAATATGCGGATTCTTCCTGATGTAAGAGGTGAGTCTCCGCTTTGTCTTGGTAGTTTTAGCGTTGACATCATCCTAGAGCACAATGTTCTGTGACTCTTAAAAAAACTGTGAAAACGCTGAAAAATGCTGGCAACGAAGAGCTTTACCGATCAGGAAACGGCTGGCAGTGAATGTGTTAATAGTCCAGATTAGTGTAATGTTCCTGTTTGTAGTTCCTCCTGTTAAGTGCCCATTTATTTAAATTATTCAGTTTTATAAAAAAAAAATTGGACATACATTTTATTATGTTCCAGTCATTTATACTTCAGTATTGTAGTATTTATAGTAAATTAAGTAAGTTTAAGTAAGTTCGTGGTGTTGGTGTCAGGTTTCCTGCTCATTGGCCTTAGAGGCTACCCGGCTTACCGGAAAATTAACGAGCTGTCGAGGAATATTGGCCTGATCCCGGAGCTCTGAGATGGTTTGCACCGCGCTGTGAAATCACAGACTCAGATAATTGTCAAGATGAATCGTAAGCTTGGGACTTTGGCGGAGATTCATTCTTTGGCACAAAAGATGGATGCCATCAAGGAGAGAGTGGACGAATCAGCATTGGGATTGGGATGAATTAACGTCCATTACTATTGGGATTCTGAGAGGTTGAGGACCAACAAACTGTAAGACAGAGAGGAAATGATCTCTGTCTGGCCCCAAAACAATTTCTAATCAGAATCTGGCGTCCTTCAGCCTGCGAAGCTCCAACGAAACCCCCCCTCAGAAGATATGTGGAATGTGCTGTCGCTATGGCAACTCAACTCTGCCTCCTTTCCCAGCCTGGGCGGGACTGCAGGAAGGCCGCCGAAGCGTCCAGGGTCACTGCAACCCTCCAACCCTCAATGCTTCCCCCCTATCCATACTGAGGTGACATGCGCTGCTTCATCATGGCTGCAGGAGCTGAAGCTGGGATGGTCCCAACTAGGGCTGGGCGATATGACGATTTTAGACCGTTTTACGATCTACACATCTGACGGTCTGTCATTTTTGAGACCTTTTTATCACGATTCACAGCTCTGCTGTTGAATTTCTGCCTCTGAATGAAAAGTGAACTTACCCCAGGTGAATGATATGCCTTTGTTTGACCTTAACCAATCAGAGTGAGTCATAGTAATATATTAATGCCCCGCTTGTTTTCTCCTGTGTGTGAACAAGCATGGCATCGACCGCGGCTGAGAGCGACAACGAGGTTTTCGTTCCGAAGAGGAACGCCTCGTCCATTATATGGAACTGGTTTGGTTTTTCACCAGATGACAAAGAGCAGCGAAACGTCATTTGCAAAGTTTGCAAGGAGAGCGTCAAGGCAAGTGATGGCAACACCACAAACTTGTTTAATCACTTGAAAAGAAGGCATCCCAAACAATACAATGAGAGCCAGCTGGCAGCTAGAGCTAAAAAGCCTGCAGCTACAGCGGCAGCGGCTAGTGCTTCTTCCAGGCAGCAAACGCCAACAAACACTCACAAAACTCACTCCCTACGACAGAGACAGCAGACGATGGAACAGCGTGACAGATGCAGTGACGTACCACTTGGTTAAAGAGTTGTGTCCCGGGCGAACAGTAGAAGGAGTGGGATTTAAGAAAATGATAAAAACATTGGATCCGCGCTACGAGTTGCCCAGCCGCAAGTATTTTTCGAACACCGCCATTCCACGCATGTACGCTGAATGCACAGAGAGAGTTGCAGAAAATATTCAGAATGTGCAGTTTTTGCTACCACAAGCCATCTCTGGTCCAGCCGCACATCAGAGCCGTATTTGAGCTGAACTATCCACTACATGAGCAACTGGAAGCTACATAGTGCAACTCTGCAAACAACCTACTTTCCAGAAGACCACACAGGAGAGCACATCGCAGCGGGTCTGAGAGAGCCTCTTGAAACGTGGGGCCTTAAAGAGGAAAACATGACCTGTATGACAACTAGGGCCCGACCGATATATCAGCCGGCCGATATTATCGGCCGATATAGGGGTCATTGACTCTATCGGCTATCGGCCAAAAAGACGGCCGATATGGCCGACATAGCGCTACCTATCCAGCACAGATAAAAACATCCTTAGACAACTACCTCACAGAAAAGTACCAGGATCACGTCACTGATGCTCTGTTAGACATGGCATCTCTTGTCGATCCCAGATTTAAAACCCAGTACATAAACACCACAGAGAAAGAGCAGAGGCTGAGCTGGAGTCTCTGCTGACTCCTGAATCAGAGCACCCGGTGCCCTCTACCTCCTCTACATCACAAAGCCAAAGCCCTGAAGCACAGCCAGCAAAGAAAGCAAGAAAGTCTTTGGCCTGCTTTTTCAAAACTGCAGCAGTTCCCTCAACATCCACTGGAGACCCCACACCGAGAGAGCTGATTGAAAAGGAACTGCAGGCCTACTCAAGTGGTGCTTGCTGCAGAACCACAAAGGCGGAGCTGCACCAGAAGGTGGAGCTGCACCAGAGTCAGCCCCGCCCATTCCATCAGAGTCAGTCCAATTCCTTCCAGTTGTCAGACATGATAGCATTCTGGAACCATAGAGGGTGTTATAGCTAGCATCGTCTAAAATGCAAGATTGAGGACGGAGTTGAGAGGTTAACTGAACCGTTTTTGTAAAGGTTCCATATAAGGTTCCTCTCCGACGAAGAGGGTCGGATCTTGGTTCTCAAATCTGGATATTCTGTGAATTTTCTAACAAATTATTTCTGAAATGACTTCTACTGAGACACCGCCGGAAAAACCATACATCCCATCTACAAAGACACACTGGATGGGACAATTACATGTAACGCCACTACTTTGCTGACAGACGTAGTAGTGAAGTGGTTATGGAGTCAGCTTGGTATGTAGTTTTGCGCAGGTTCGCCTCCCGGTAGCGGCGCAAACTTTTTTCTTCTTTTCTAGCTACACTTGCCAGTACTATGTTTTTAACCATTTATCGTATACCGTTTAAAATATAATGACTAATGTATTTGTTTGTTTTTTATTTATTCGTTTATTTAGCCAGTGTGAGTCCATTTGTGAGCAGAGTTTCAACTAAAATGCTGTTTAGGAACGACCAAATTCAAAGAACTTTTAGAGACATAAATATTTTGCAGAAAATAAACATTACAACTAAAATATAAACACATTAAATGTTTCAGCTGGCTAAATAGATAGCTGCCGACCCCACCGAGAGTCGAACCAACATCAGCTGAGGGGAAAGCAAAACTTAAGTGGGACAATCTTACCACTGGACTACCAGAGCCCAGTAAACAATCGTCCTTAAATGCTGTTCTAGGCCGGTTTGTTGGAGCGGCTACGGACAGATATTCACTAAAGGAAACTTTTTCATTTCGGGATATATTCAGGCTTTGTCATGTAGCAAGTTACAGTTGTGGTCAGAAGTTTACATACACTTGTAAAAAATATAATATAATGGCTCTACTGAGTGTCCCGTTTTTTCTAAAACTCTGATTTTTCTCTGATAGAGTGATTGGAACAGATACTTCTTTGTCACAAAAAACATTCATGAAGTTTGGTTCTTTAATGTCTTTATTATGGGTTAACAGAGAAAAGTGATCCCATTTGCTGGGTCACAAATATACATACAGCAGTGCTACTATTTGGTTACATGTCCCTTAGCCATTTTCACTTCAATTAGGCGCTTTTGGTAGCCATCCACAAGCTTCTGGCAAGCTTCTGGTTGAATCTTTGACCACTCCTCTTGACAGAATTGGTGAAGTTCAGTTAAATTTGATGGCTTTCTGACATGGACTTGTTTCTTCAGCACTGTCCACATGTTTTCAATGGGGTTTAAGTCAGGACTTTGGGAAGGCCATTCTAAAACCCTTATTCTAGCCTGATTTAGCCATTCCTTTACCACTTTTGATGTGTGTTTGGGGTCATTGTCCTGTTGGAACACCCAACTGCGCCCAAGACCCAACCTTCGTGCTGATGATTTTAGGTTATGTTGAAGAATGTGAAGGTAATCCTCCTTCTTCATTATCCCATTTACTCTTTGTAAAGCACCAGTTCCATTGGCAGCAAAACAGCCCCACAGCACAATATTCCCACCACCATGCTTGACTGTAGGCATGGTGTTCTTGGGGTTAAAGGCCTCACCTTTTCTCCTCCAAACATATTGCTGAGCATTGTGGCCAAAAAGCTCGATTTTTGTTTTGTCTGACCACAGAACTTTCCTCCAGAAGGTCTTATCTTTGTCCATGTGATCAGCAGCAAACTTCAGTCGAGCCTTAAGGTGCCGCTTTTGGAGCAAGGGCTTCCTTCTTGTACAGCAGCCTCTCAGTCCATGGAGATGCAAAACACGTTTGACTGTGGACAATGACACCTGTGTTCCAGCAGCTTCTAATTCTTGGCAGATCTGCTTTTTGGTGATTCTTGGTTCACTCTTTACCCTCCTGACCATTTTTCTCTCAGCAGCAGGTGATAGCTTGCGTTTTCTTCCTGATCTTGGCAGTGATGAAACAGTGCCATGCACCTTATACTTACAAACAATTGTTTGCATTGTTGCTCTTGGGACCTGCAGCTGCTTTGAAATGGCCCCAAGTGACTTTCCTGACTTGTTCAAGTCATTAATTCCCTTTTTCAGATCCATGCTGAGCTCCTTTGACTTTCCCATTGTAGCGTTTGTGGGCGTTTGTATCCAATGAGCCCTATTTACCTGGCCTAAGAGAAGTCACCAGCTGTAGTCACTCATAATCAATCACAAGAAGTTAAGAGGCCATGCTATGAAGCTCAGTTCACTGACACGTTTCTAAGTCACTAAAATTGCTAGTTCATGTTGCTGTATGTATAATTGTGACCCAGCAAGTGTGATCACTTTTCTCTGTTAACCCATAATAAAGACATTAAAGAACCAAACTTCATGAATGTTTTTTGTGACAAAGAAGTATCTGTTCCAATCACTCTATCAGAGAAAAATCAGAGTTTTAGAAATAACGGGACACTCAGTAGAGCCATTATATTATATTTTTTACAAGTGTATGTAAACTTCTGACCACAACTGTATATTTATCTTGCTTAATTGGAGCATAGAACATAGCATTAACAATTGTAAACTAGTAACAGCCGTAATTCATGTGGGTCAGGTTAGTTTGCGATAAAATAAATAAAAAAAAAAACAGAAGTAGTCAGTGGGCTAGGCTGTTAGCGTGAGTGGGCGGGGCTGACTCTGGTGCAGCTCCGCCTTTGTGGTTCTGCAGCGAGCACCCTCTCGGCCTACTTGTGCACACCCAATGTGGATAGTGAAATGAATCCACTTGAATGGTGGAAGGCCCATGAGGTCTTTTTTCCAAAAGTGAGTCAGCTTACTCAGAAGTATCTTTGCATCCCTGCAACAAGTTCTCCTTCTGAGCGAGTGTTTAGCACTGGTGGCAATATTGTCACATGCCAAAGGGCAGCCCTTAAACCAGACAAGGTGGACTAACTCATCTTCCGGGCAAAAAAACCTGTGACTTGTTTTGTTTTAGTTTTGCTTGGATTGATGGAAGAATCATTTTCTTCACGTTACTCCAGTGTTAGAAATGCTTACACAACGTTAACTCTGTTCCATTTTATTAAGAAACTTTACGTGTGCCTGTTTAGTTCATCAGTATTTTGTAACAAGTTAATGTTTGCACAATACGTTTGCAATTGACATGTTTGTACTTTAAATATGTTTACGATTTTAATTTATGTTAAGTTACTTGAAAAAAAATGTTTCTCATCTTTAATATGGAATTGAAATTATGCTATTCATGGATAAAAATCGTGATAAAATATTGGAAAAATCGTGATATTCTATTTTTGCCATATCGCCCAGGCCTAGTCCCAACCCACCACCCCTCCTAGTGGACACTTATGTTGTGTTGACTGAAGTCTGTTGCATATATCTGTCTGAGGTGGGGTTTTTTGCAGAGCAAAGCTGCCCTCCTGGTGGGAGGGTAACTTTGAAGTTCCTTTTTCCCTCCACCTGAACCAATCCTCATGTAACCCTCTTATCTCTATTAAGGTAGTGTGACTCAGGGTTTCGAATGACCACAGTCACCAATTCTTGTCATGTGTCTTGCCCATGTATGTCTGATCTCTGAATTGTGTGTACTGAAACTCTAATCTCCCTCTGGGATTAATAAAGTATCTTTGATTGATTTAACTAACAGGGGAACCCATTATTCTTGCATTCTTTAATGAAAAACAAAACGAAATACTTATTTTTCTTGGTAATTAGTAACTTTATAATCTTGTAACTCGATAAGTAACTGGGTTACTTTTCTGACAAAGTAATCAGTAACTACAACAACTACTTTAAAGTAACGTTCTGGTCAGAAGTGGACGTGATGCAGCAGTTTAATGATTCATTCCTCCGTCTGCTGTAGCTCTGTAGCATTTAGCACAAGCTGCATCTTCACCTGAGCGGGTTCAGAATCTAGACCGGACTCTAGGGCCTTAAATGGGTCCTGTTCTGTTCCAGAACGTAAAAAACATCTGCTCTCATCAGCTGTGAGCGCAGCTACATGCTAACTGCTAAGCTAACAGCCAGCTAAAGACCGTGAGCACTGCATCGTCAGTCTGATACGTCACACACTCCATAATGTAATAAAGGTTACGTCTGACCGCGGGCTAAAGCCATCACAAACAGAACGAAAACTACAGTTTATCTCACCTGCAAATGCTGTTCTGTCAGCGCTGCACGTAAACTGACGTCACACCCAGGACAGCTTCTTCTTCGTGTGATGGAAGGTGACGTATACTCCTTAGCGCCTCCGGCTGGATGACCCGGATGACATCGGTCTGGTTCAGGTCCCTGGAAAGTTTGCTTCCTCATCCAGTTCTTCACAAATAAAGTTAAAATTAAAAAACGTAGTTTTTGGCAGATTTTTTTTACAATGTTTACATCTTAACATTGTTGTGTTTAATCTTCATATGCAGCCAGGAGCGTCTGAGCCCACTGATGTCAGCATTAATAATTATATATCAGCTTTAGTCTGGGATGGACCCGTATCATTAACACGCGCCGTCCTCTTTGTGTTAAATAGCCTTAAACTAGCTTACAGCTGCTAACATAACACATGTAAACCATATATTTGCTNNNTGGGCGGGGCTGACTCTGGTGCAGCTCCGCCTTTGTGGTTCTGCAGCGAGCACCCTCTCAGCCTACTTGTGCACACCCAATGTGGATAGTGAAATGAATCCACTTGAATGGTGGAAGGCCCATGAGGTCTTTTTTCCAAAAGTGAGTCAGCTTGCTCAGAAGTATCTTTGCATCCCTGCAACAAGTTCTCCTTCTGAGCGAGTGTTTAGCACTGGTGGCAATATTGTCACATGCCAAAGGGCAGCCCTTAAACCAGACAAGGTGGACTAACTCATCTTCCGGGCAAAAAAACCTGCGGCTTGTTTTGTTTTAGTTTTGCTTGGATTGATGGAAGAATAATTTTCTTCACGTTACTCCAGTGTTAGAAATGCTTACACAACGTTAACTCTGTTCCATTTTATTAAGAAACTTTACGTGTTCCTGTTCAGTTCATCAGTATTTTGAACAAGTTAATGTTTGCACAATACGTTTGCAATTGACATGTTTGTACTTTAAATATGTTTACGATTTTAATTTATGTTAAGTTACTTGAAAAAAAAAATGTTTCTCATCTTTAATATGGAATTGAAGTTATGCTATTCATGGATAAAAATCGTGATAAAATATTGGAAAAATCGTGATATTCTATTTTTGCCATATCGCCCAGCCCTAGTCCCAACCCACCACCCCTCCTAGTGGACACTTATGTTGTGTTGTCTGAAGTCTGTTGCATATCTCAGTCTGAGATGTTTTTTTGCAGAGCAAGGCTGCCCTCCTGGTGGGAGGGTAACTCTGAAGTGCCTTTTTTCCCTCCACCTGAACCAATCCTCATGTTGCCCTCATCTCTATTAAGGTAGCGTGACTCAGGGTTGCGAATGACCACAGTCACCAATTCTTGTCATGTGTCTTGCCCATGTATGTCTGATCTCTGAATTGTGTGTGTACTGAAACTCTAATCTCCCTCTGGGATTAATAAAGTATCTTTGATTGATTTAACTAACAAGGGAACCCATTATTCTTGCATTCTTTAATGAAAAACAAAACGAAATACTTATTTTTCTTGGTAATTAGTAACTTTATAATCTTGTAACTCGATAAGTAACTGGGTTACTTTTCTGACAAAGTAATCAGTAACTACAACAACTACTTTAAAGTAACGTTCTGGTCAGAAGTGGACGTGATGCAGCAGTTTAATGATTCATTCCTCAATCTGCTGTAGCTCTGTAGCATTTAGCACAAGCTGCCTCTTCACCTGAGCGGGTTCAGAATCTAGACCGGACTCTAGGGCCTTAAATGGGTCCTGTAATGTTCCAGAACGTAAAAAACATCTGCTCTCATCAGCTGTGAGCGCAGCTACATGCTAACTGCTAAGCTAACAGCCAGCTAAAGACCGTGAACACTGCATCGTCAGTCTCATACGTCACACACTCCATAATGTAATAAAGGTTACGTCTGACCGCGGGCTAAAGCCATCGCAAACAGAACAAAAACTACAGTTTATCTCACCTGCAAATGCTGTTCTGTCAGCGCTGCACGCAAACTGACGTCACACCCAGGACAGCTTCTTCTTCGTGTTGATGGAAGGTGACGTATACTCCTTAGCGCCTCCGGCTGGATGACCCGGATGACATCGGTCTGGTTCAGGTCCCTGGAAAGTTTGCTTCCTCATCCAGTTCTTCACAAATAAAGTTAAAATTAAAAAAACGTAGTTTCTGGCAGATTTTTTTTACAATGTTTACATCTTAACATTGTTGTGTTTAATCTTCATATGCAGCCAGGAGCGTCTGAGCCCACTGATGTCAGCATTATTAATAATTATATATCAGCTTTAGTCTGGGATGGACCCGTATCATTAACACGCGCCATCCTCTTTGTGTTAAATAGCCTTAAACTAGCTTACAGCTGCTAACATAACACATGTAAACCATATATTTGCTCTGGCCACACGTGGCTAACATGCTAACATTTGATTTAAATGACCTCGGTGAGGAATATGAGGGCTAAAAGGTTTACAGCGTTAACTTTAGGGTCACGTGACCATTAAAACAAAGCTCACAGCTGCTCAGCAGAAACAAAGTCCTCCAGTCTCTAAACATCCAGACTCTGGAGCAGAACAAGAAAATGTCATGAATGATGAAACTTTAATAAAACACAGGGCTGCCAACTTTGGAACGTCTCCAACCCCGTCACGGGGGTTGGGGGTTACTAGGACTCATCCTTTCATGTATTCAATGAGACTTTTTGTGATCTACATTTTGCTTATTTATTTCTACACATTCATCTGATTTTACAGAGGGACCTGACCTTTGTTTGATACAAGTTTTCTTTTCTTGAGGAAAATTAATGTTATTTATTATTGTTGCCCTGGTCCCCGAAATGCCTTGAAACGGCCCTGGGTGTGGTGAGCTTCGAAGGTGATCAAATATTTAATATTACATGCCTAGATTATTGCTTTATAACGTTAAAAACATGTAGAGGGATAAATCTGCCTACATTTTCCTTTCAAACACTTTGTCTTGTTTTCTTGATTTTTATTTGACTATTTTTCTGTCCTGTCTGTCTCCTTTCTCCCTGCATCTTCCCTCAATCCTAAAGAAAAAATGCTGCCTGGCTTCCTACATCATTTCCTTCTGAGTTACTCTTGAACTAAGCAGATCAAAGGGACCAACCTACCGCAAAAATAGTGGCATATGCTGGCCATGCCGGTGTGATACCGGAGCACAAGACAGGTGATGCTCCGCAGCGCCTCAGGCACGAAAGACAAGAAGCATGAGAGGACATGAGTTGACAGTAACCATCGTGTGTTGACTGAATTTTTTGGGGGTGCATGGCAACACTTAGAGAACATTACTGTGGCCGTACGCAGGATGGAGCTTCCTGGAGCACAACAACGATCAGCGCTCTGCGTCCTCTCCGCTCAATAGAACCCCAGAAGAGTCCACATTAATAATGTAATACAAGTAGAACCAGGATCTTTTTTGGGGCTCCCCCTGGGTGTGTGAGTTTAGGGCTACAGGGGAGCCGGGCTCCCCTTAGCACCCCCGTAATTCAAACCCTGCACTAAACAAACTAATTGTGGCAACGTGGAGAAACGAGGGCTCTGGCGGGATCTGATCCCCAGACTCCCAGGTGAGAGTCACGCGCTAACCAGTCAGCCAAAGGGACATCTCGTGGCCAAGGAGCCAGGGCGCATGATCAATCTGGATACAGTGACAGGATGCTCAGCCTGTCACAATGCAGGAGAGGACGTGTGAGTGAGTCACTACGGTAGGAAGCCCAGCTTGCTGTTAGTGAGAGAACTGAGCGATCTTTGGCTGATGAGTGAAAACAAAAGACTAAAAACACGAAACACTAAAGCTCTGTCTAAATCAGCTGGCGACGCAGCTGCCTTTCTGAAAGCACGTCATTTTAGCGCCTCACAGTTCTGGGAGAGAGAACCGGGCCTGCAGGTGGAGCTCACCGCTCCTCCCACCTCTCAGCCAGAGCAGAGAGCAGCACATCGGCTTGGATCATGCAGAAGGGATTGTGTGTGAAATAACGGCAGTAAGATGATTACATCAGTGTTGTTTGTGTGCATGCTGTCCAGTGGCTGATACTAGATTTGTGAATGTGCTACTACTAGTTTACCCGTTTAATTATAGATCCACTAGGATAAATACAATAAAGTTTATCTCTCACCTAATAGAATATTTACTAATAAATCATAATGTAGCCATAGAAATACTACTTGGTATATATGTTGTGTGTGTGTGTGTGTGTGTGTGTGTGTGTGTGTGTGTGTGTGTGTGTGTGTGTGTGTGTGTGTGTGTGTGTGTGTGTGTGTGTGTCTGCTCTGTCTTCTCCATCCCCAGTGAGTCGTGGTGGATGGCTGCTTATACTGAGCCAGGATCCTCTGGAGGTTTCTTCCTGTTAAAAAGGAGTTTTCCTCTCCACTGTCGCTGCATGCTTGCTTAGTATAAGGATTGCTGTAAAGACTCTGACACTAGTCAGTGACTCGATGCAACCTGCTGGGTTCCTTGTACAGGAAACTTGGTAATGATTGGCTTAAAACTGGGGCCTCATTTATCAAGCTCGCTTACGCACAAAACGGGATCGGAAAACTGCGTAAGCAACTTTCCACGCAAACTTTTGGATTTATGAAAGAAAACTTAGAGGAAAAATGTGCGCAACTTTAAGTTGACTAAAGACCTGGCTTACGCACATTTTGGACATGGAGAGCACCTGCAGTGCTGCTGCTGAGAAGATACAATTATGAAATCCAGCAGCATTATAACTTGTACCGCTTCGTTTTCACGCAGAACAAGACCCCCCACACCCGCGCGCACGTGTGAGCACACACAGCCTGAAGCGCAGAATACGGAATGCAGAATATCAGCAGGGAGACAGATTGAGACAGAATGTCATGCTTCTGTGACAGGGTGTGTCCTGTCACTGTGACCTGATTGATCATGCACCCTGGCTAGTTGGACAAGGGAGGTCTCCATTTGGCTGACTGGTTAGCGAGTGTGACTTTCACCTGGGAGTCTGGGGATTGAATCCTGATTGGATCAGCCTTTTTTTTTTATATCCGCCATAGATCTCTCTGAAGAATTCACAACATTGACGGCTTCAGCAACGTTGTGCCACTCTGTGGATTTTCTCTTATTTGTTTTGCAAAAGCACTTCCTTTCATTTCTCCACCTCACCCACAGGTACCTCAACTTCTGCTTGTGAAATAGCGCTTCCTTGATCCACAGTCGTGATTGAAATGCTGCAACAGCCTGCTTATATGCATGAAGTCCACAAGGCACTTTGCATCAACCATTTATTGCAGAAAGTGGGCGTGTTGAGGGCAGGATGTGACTAAAAAGCAGCTGAGAACATTTCTAATTAGTTTCTGATTTAGGAAGCAGAAATTGCGTGCAGCTGTCCGAACTCCATGTTTGATAGATCACAAACCTACTTGGCGTAAGTAAATTTTTTTGCGGAGCTTAAGTACGGTTTTAGTAAGGATTCTACGCAATGTTTGATAAATGAGACCCCTGACCTGTACTGGAATGTTTACTGGGTGAAGGTCCTGGAGATGACTCTGGTCCTGATTTGACGCTTTATAAATAAACTTGAATTTAATTTATTTGAATAATTAACATAATCTTTTCTTTTTACACAAACCTGATTGCCTGGTGCCCCTCAGGCCCCTATGCACTGTATGTGAAGCACATTTAGGGACCGCTGGTGTTACATCAATGTGTTCCCTGGTTCAGCGTGAGATTTCGAAGGTGTGGAGTGAGAGCGTCTGAAGAGGGTCAATGTGTAGAGTTCACCACTGGCCACTAGGGTGTGCTGTTATCAAACCTCGAAGGAAAAAGGTGTCTTCAGGGACGTGCCTGAAATCACGTACATGCGACTATCCCTGACTGTACATACTGCTGCTTCTCATTTGTATTGCTGCTGAGCAACCATCACACTGCTGTCCATCCATGTTACTCTTCGACTTGTATCTGTAAGTCTTCACATGCTTGTTAAGCTAATGTAACGGTCACGTTGTCAGTATGCATGCTAAGCCGCGCTGCATTTGTTTACGTATTTCATCACATTGCGTTGCTTTACCCTTTAGCCCATCCTGCTGCTTCACACTGTCGTTAGCTTCTGCTCACTCAGCTTTGTATGTCGCCGTAAGGCTCCTTCATCTTTGTCAATAAAACCATTAGACATCGAGGAGTACATTTCTTCATGAAGGAGCCATGGTAGTTGTCAGATGCTCCGTTCCAGCCTGAACTTTCGCCACTGATGACGTGTCCGAGGCTCTCGCCGTGGCGCTGCTGGCAAACCATGGCCTCGCCCATCAGAGCCGGGCCGAACCTGTTGTGCCCGTCCGGGCCCCGGGCCTGCCTGGCCTTGCGCTGGATCGATCAAGAGAAGATGTCGGCATGTCCATCGAGGAATGGAACGTTTTCACTCGCCACTGGAACCTCTTCCGTGCTGGCTCGGGCATAGGTGATGCCCAGGCCCCCTTCCAGCTGTTTCAGTGTGCCGGTCCGGAACTTGGGGACAGTTTGCTGAAGGCTAACCCGGGTGCTGCAACTGGACCGGTTGAGACTCTGCTGGCTGCCATGTGCTCTTTGGTGGTGATACCGGTTGCCAAATCTGTTCTGAGGACTGAACTGCTTCAACTACACCAGGAGCGTGATGAGCCCTTTCATGCTTTTGCCGCCAGGGTGCGTGGTAAGGCAGAAACCTGTGCCTACAACGCTGTTTGCGAAAGCTCTACATTTCCAGTAAACCCAACTCAACTCTCCCACCATCCTTCCTTACCCTCTGCCTCTCAGAAATCAAATCTTGATTCACCTCTAATTTCCTCAAACTCAACGGCAATAAAACTGAACTTCTTCTAGTTGGTACCAAAATCATCATCTCCAAATCTGACAGCTTTTCCTTAACTATTGACAGCGCCATACTCTCTCCCTCCCCTCACGTCAAGAGTCTGGGTGTCATCCTCGACAGCTCACTTTCTTTTCAAGCTCACATTAATAACATAATTCGGTCAGCATATTTCCGTCTTCATTTCATAAACCGTCTCCGCCCCTCCCTTACCCCTCACACTGCCACCATTCTCGTCCGCAGCCTCGTCACCTCCCGTCTCGATTATTGCAATTCACTTCTTTATGGTCTCCCCAACAAACTCCTTCATAAACTGCAACTGGTCCAGAATTCAGCAGCCCCTATTATCACCAGAACCCCTTCCTTTCACCAAATCACCACGGTTCTCCAGCAGCTTCACTGGCTCCCAGTTAAATTCAGGTCCATCTTCAAAATGTCACACATTGTCCTGTCTCCCCTTTTGGTTTGGTCCTGTGTCTGTTAATTGCTCCCACCTGCCTCTCGTTTCCCAATCACCCAAGCTCCCAGCCCTCCTGTATTTAAACCCCTTCTGTGTTGTGTCTCGTGTTGGATCATTGTTTCTATATCCTGCGTGCTTCATATTAAAGCCTTTAAAACCGCTCCTGCTTGTCTGCCTGCCTGCCTTTGCACCCGCGTTTGGATCCTTACCTCCGCTTCGTTCACCGGCACGTTGTGACAGAATAATCCAACCCATAAAAGGATCCAGCGGGGAGATTCTCCCCTGGGAGTGCCTGCTCCAGTTCCTCTCTTTGGAACACAGGCTGGCTTCTTCTCCTCCTCCTGCTTCGCCTTCGCCGCAGACGCCGTCACCGGGCTTCAGCCGCGGCGTTCCTCTCCACCCTTCCGGAGCCAGATGAGAGGTTGGACCGGGAGACGCTTCCGGATCGCTCCAGCTTCATGGGCACCCGACTGGCTGTGTGCTCCCCCGGAGCTGGCCCATGGCGTGGGGAAGGAAGCCGGGCTCCACAGCCATCCTGTGTCCCAGGACGGAGCCGCGAGCTCGCCGCTGCCCCGGCTCTGCGCACTTGCTTGGACCCGCCCCCAGTCAGACCAACAGTCCCGTCTCCGGTCCAATCCACACCTCTGTCATCTGCAGGTGGAGGAACCATGCCCACAGCCCAGCTGACAGAGCTTGCAGATCTGCAGGCGGAGCTTGGCCTGATCCGTCAGATCGTCAGCCTCGAGGAGTCCCACCTGGACAACCTGTCTTCCCCGAATCACCAGGAGAGGGTTTCAGTACAGCCAGCAGCTCCCTCGTCTCAGAGCCAGAGGAGCAAGCCTGCAGTCCACCCAGCAGAGCTCGCCGGTGTCCGAGCTGAGCTGGCCCAACTCCATCAGAGCCTCAGTCTCCAGGAGCTCCAACTGGACACTCTATCCTCTCTCCTCTCCCAGTTTCCAGCACCACCAGTCCAATTGCATCCAGTTCCAGCGGTGGTCACGGAGGTCGCACCACATCCGGTCCAGCCTGTCCAAGCAGTCCGATCTGCAGCAACTCCTCCTCCACTCCAGAAGTCGACGGTCCAGAAGTCAACGCTCCCGGACCAGAAGTTGACGCCCCCGGACAAGAAGTCGAGGGTCCAGAAGTCGAGGGTCCAGAAGTCGAGGGTCCAGAAGTCGAGGGTCCAGAAGTCGAGGGTCCAGAAGTCGACGGTCCAGAAGTCGACACCTCCGGACCAGAAATCGACGCCCCCGAACCAGAAGTTGACGCCTCCGGACCAGAAGTCGGCGGTCCAGAAGTCGACGGTTCAGAAGTCGATGGACCAGAAGTCAACGCCTCCGGACCAGGAATCGATGCCCCCAGACCAGAAGTCGATGCAGGTCGACGCCCCTTCCGGTCCTGTGGTCGACGCCCCTTCCGGTCCTGTGGTCGACGCCTCGTCCAGTCCTGTGGTCGGCGCCTCGTCCAGTCCTGTGGCCGGCGCCTCCTCCAGTCCTGTGGTCGACGCCTCCTCGTGTTCTGAAGTCGACGCCTCCTCGTGTTCTGAAGTCGACGCCTCGTCCACTCCAGAGGTCGACGCCTCGTCCACGCCAGAGGTCGACGCCTTGTCCACCCCAGAGGTCGACGCCTCCAGCCCAGAGGCCGACGACGACGCCTCTGGCCCAGAGGCCGCCGCCTCCAGCCCAGAAGTCTAGGATGTCTCCTCCGGCGTCTCTGCCTCCAGTTACCGCCGGTCCTGCCCTCATCAGGGACGGGCCCTCAAGAGTCCATCCTCGTCTCCTGCTCTGTCCCAGACGCAGGCCCCCAAGAGCCCGTCACCGCCTCCTCTGCCACAGACGCAGGCCCCCCAAGAGCCCGTCGTCACCGCCTCCTCTGCCACAGACACAGGCCCCCAAGAGCCCGTCGTCACCTCCTCTGCCACAGACGCAGGCCCACAAGAGCCCGTCGTCGCCTCCTCGGCCACAGATGCAGGGCCCCAAGAGCCCGTCGTCGCCTCCTCGGCCACAGACACAGGTCCCCAAGAGCCCGTCGTCACCGCCTCCTCGGCCACAGACGCAGGCCCCCAAGAGCCCGTCGTCGCCTCCTCTGCCCCAGGCGCAGGCCCCCGGACTCTGCTGGTCCTTGCCTCCTCTCCATCGGGCCCTCGGTCCCTCTCGGCCCTCCCTCCGGGTCACCCTCCCCCCGCCCTACTCTGTGTTCCTGTGGGCGTCTGGAATCCGCCCTTTGGGGGGGGGGGGGGGGGGGGGGGGTACTGTCACACCTTGTCCTGTCTCCCCTTTTGGTTTGGTCCTTTGTCTGTTAATTGCTCCCACCTGCCTCTCGTTTCCCAATCACCCAAGCTCCCAGCTCTCCTGTATTTAAACCCCTTCTGTGTTGTGTCTCGTGTTGGATCATTGTTTCTATGTCCTGCGTGCTTCATATTAAAGCCTTTAAAAACGCTCCTGCTTGTCTGCCTGCCTGCCTTTGCACCCGCGTTTGGATCCTTACCTCCGCTTCATTCACCGGCATGTTGTGACACAAAATTCCCCTCCATACCTTCACAGCCATCCATAACCTCTCTCCTCCATATATCTCTGACCGACCTTATAAGTATTAACACCCCCTCCCGTTCTCTCAGATCTTCTTCCTCCATCCATCTTGCTGTTCCTTCTGCCCGTCTCACTACCATGGGAAGCAGAGCTTTCAGCCGCTCTGCTCCCCTTCTCTGGAACTCACTGCCCCCAGACATCACGAACATCGACAGTTTCACCCTTTTCAAAACCAGACTCAAAACACACATGTTTAAATCTGCCTCTGACCTCTGATTTTATTGAACTGTTTCTCTCTTTGTTTTTTCTTCTTTGCGTTTTATTGTTGTTTTATTGCTGTTTTAATGTGTTTTCTGAATGCATTTTCTGTCAAGTGACCTTGGGTGTTCTGAAAGACGCTTTTAAATAAAACGTATTATTATTATAACACAACATCTTAAAAGAGAAAACACGTCCTCAGTTCGCCAGTTACAGGAAGCTGTGCCAGTTCAGCCAAACTGTTCCAGCGGCATGAAGAACCATCCCTTTCTTTGATTTTGTATTTCAGAGCACTAGTAACTGGAGGATCAAGAGCTGGTGTCTCTCAGAGTCAGACAAGGTTTGATGTCTTGTTCTGGTCAGGTCCACGTCTGGACCTTCGGTGTGACGTGATGGAATAGCATCAGAATGAAAACCTTCTCATAGTAAAAACAGGCCAGACCAGCAGGGAGCACATCTAAACAAAACGTTTATTGATTCAGAGATTAGAACTTGGACCAGAACCAGAACCGATACCTAAAGAAACAGAAATTATTTGTTTTCATTAAACACAAACCAGTCCAGCATATCAATCAAAAGATCAGAGAATGGTGATTTGCTCCTCCTCGTCCTCCTGCTGCTTTCTGTGATCACTCTCTGGTGTCTGCAGACATGGGAAGAACCGGTAAACTACAAACACACACAACTGGTCTTCTAGTTCATGCATGTCAAACAGGCTGGCCTTTATAGTAAACACTCAGGGACCAATCACAGCTCACCAGTTCTAAACACATCTGGGACCACATGTTACAATGAGATACCGGGTGGTGAAGGGTGTGTTACATGTGTGTCGTTAGGAATTTACAGGTGTGCTAGAGTTGTGTGTGTGTGCGTGTGTGTGTGTGTTACAAGTCTGTTAATTATGTCCATAAACACGGTGTTTCAAGTGTGTTAACATTCTGCTGCAGGATCCTTTTGTTGTCCTCCCAGAGCCAAAGCAGACACGTTAGGTCCATCTAGGTTAACGCTGCTGTGATTGAATGACTGGTTGTGTGTCTCACTGCGTTGGACTGGAGACCAGTCGTATCCCCAAGTGGACAGGGATGTGAGCTACACAGACGTTCCAGGTGTGGTAAAGATTGATCAACATTTAGAAACAGGTGTGCTACAGATATGGCTGATGTATGACATGTGTTGATTATTTAGAACAGGTGTTAATGATGGTCTACTTGATACAAGAATGTTAATAATGTACTTCAATTGTATTTTATATATGTAAAAGATGTACTACAAGTATTTAACAGGTGTGTTCACTAGGGCTGTCACGGTAACCGCAAAAATGAAATATCGCAATATGAAGAAACCCACCGCGCTGCATCATGCGCCACCGCGGTTACTGAACTTGATTCAACTCAATGATGCATGTTGAGAAGGATGGCTGCACTGGTATCAAAACGAAACGTTACTTCGCTCCTGTGGGAGCACTTTGGTTTTCAGTACGTCAGCTGCTGCGCAGCCAGAGTCCTTGGCCGAGACAGAGCTGCCACCAGCGGCAAAAATAAATAAATAAATAAACGCTCGGAGACCTGCTGAAGTCCCGGACAAGCACTGCTTCTGCGACCGTCCCGAAGATAGTTTGAGCCGAGCTGGAGCTCACTCGCTACCTGCAGGAGGATTGCATCCACCCTAAAGAAACCCCCCGACATGGTGGAGCAACAACCGGGAGAGATTCCCTTTGCTCGCCAGTCGCACACAAGTACGTGTGTGTTAGTGCAACGAGCGCACCATCCGAGAGGGTTTTCAGTGTTGCTGGAAATGTTGCCACCCCTCTCAGATCCTCTCTCAAACCGTATATGGTTAACATGCTGGTTTTCCTTGTGGGTAACAAGGACGTGACCGAGCTATAAATCACCGTCATTCGTGTGTGTGAAAGTGAAATGATAGTGCCCCGCGCCCGGTACATGTAATTTTTTATGCTTGATTTTAAACAACTAAACAAAATGGGGACTTGTTTCTTATTTGTTAGATGCTGCAGCCAAATTTGCATTTAAGAGTTTAACCTTCTCCTGAATTTTGTTGTTTTTAAGTTCAGTCGGACTCCGACTGTCGGAGAAACAAACGTTACTGCGATCTGTGTTGTTACTGCCCTTTGATCTGCATTCAGTAAAGTGTTATAAAAGAAGGCACGGCAATTTTTAACCTTTTTTAAATTTGTAAACATTATGTTTAGATAGTACTGCAATAAAAAAAGTGCTGTAATAATATCGCACACCGCAATATTAAGCCACCCTGAATCACAGCAGGGGGAATTCCTCAACCGCGACAGCCCTAGTGTTCACCATGTGTTCCAGGTGCGTGCCAGGCATTGTGAAACAAACACTCACAAGAAAAAGCAGAGTGTGATGGATGATGAACTCTCTGGTGAGTCGGATCAGGTCTTGGGTCACAGCCTGAAACAGAGATGGAACCAGAACCACAGCCAGGTTTTGAGCTGACATCTTGTTCACCTGAGAGAAAACCTGAAGCCTGAAGAGCAGATGGAGCAACCGTTAACGGGTCGGCTGGCACGTGACAGTTACCGAAGTTTAAATGCTGTTTTGTGTTTATTACATGTAAAAATGTCCAAACAGAGCATTGAGTGTTGCCCTGTTGTCATCAGGAAGTTGCCGTAGTAACCGTCTGTATTCCTTAAACCGGCTGTGTTCTTCTGAAATCACTAAGAAAAAACTTGCGTTAGATTGAATTCTCCTTTCGTACTATTGTAGTGCTATTATAGTACTGCTGTAGTACTGCTGTAGTACTATGCTCAAAATAAAAATGACGAGGTGCTTTACGAGAACAAAAATTAAAAATGATGAAGATGAGAAAAGTAAAAATTGTGATTAAAAACGTGAGGAAAAGGAAAGAGAAAATGAAGAAAGACGTAATCAGTGGATCCCGGGAAAGTCAGAGGGTGGTGATGGAGGTCCCACCAAAGCCTGAACAGGTGAGTTTAAAGGCCCAGTGTGTGAAATCCATTGAAATCAGGATGTAAAAATGCGACTCTTTAGCGCCATGCAGTTCAGAGAAAGTACTGCAGCTACGGTGGCTCACTCATGAGTTTGACTGTATAATCAGTTTCCAACCTGTGTAGCCTAACCCTCACAAAGCTTAAAACGAGCTACTCGACCTCTTTAAAAAGTATTTATAATTATGACTGTTTATCAACCTACCAGTTCTGAAGGAAGCAAGCTAGTTCTGTTGAAGCTGTCACCATTCACCCACGGAGGAGGGGTGACGTCAGCCGGGAGGTCAGGTGTTGTGAGAAATTTTGTTCCCCTGAAATATTCTGTCCCCCCGTGTCGGGAGATCGCACTTCTGGCTATTTTCACAACATTTGTGATAAACTTTTACGGTAAAAGGATGTAATGTAAGGTAATAATGTTATGCTTGTGATTTTTATCTTTATTTCCTCCTAAAAACAATAGAATTTACAGTAAAAACATTCGTGTTCATTCTTTTGCAGCAAGCGTATTCATCATTTATGAAAGTTTTGTAAAAAGATGTCATCTCACTCAGTTTAACCATATTTTATTGGAGGTAATTTAGTCCTCATAATGGACTATAAGTTCTGTGGATTTGGAAATATTTGCTCCTGACTGCCTAAGGAAACAGAATATTTCAGTGGAACACAATTTCCCATAACACCTGCGAAGATGCAAAGAGACGGCATCCATCCCTCTTTGGATGGAGCAGCTCTTCTTTCTAGGAACATGGCCAATTTTATTAGTCCTCCATGACAACCCAGGGTCCAGACCAGGAAGCAGAGTCGTAGTTTAACACACCCCTCTGCAGCTTCTGTACTGTTACCCACCCACTACCCCATAGAGACAGTGTCCTGCCCACGGCTAAAACCACACAGATTAAATATCAGGCATAATAAAGCAAATCATGGAAATCTCATAAATATGAGAACAAATTTCAAAATTTTTATGTGGGTTATTGAACATTAGATCTATTTTTTCTAAGACTTTGTTAGTTAATGACTTGATTTGTGATAATCAGATCTCGTTGCTCTCTCACAGAATCCTGGCTGCAGCAAGAGGACTATGTTAGCTTAAACGAGTCGACTCCTTCTAATCATTTAAATCATCATATTGCTCGAAGAACAGGGTGAGGAGGAGGAGTAGCAACCATTTTTCATTCAGACCTATTAATCAATCCCTTACCAATTAATAGTTACAGTTCTTTTGAACATCTTATTCTTAGTTTTCCTAATCCAGATTGCAAAACTGTAAAACCACTCTTGTTTGTAGTTTTATATCGTCCACCAGGCCCTTACTCTGAGTTTTTGGATCAGATCTCTGATTTTTTTATCTGATTTGGTGCTAAATACTGATAAGGTCATTATAGTGGGGGATTTTAATATTCATGTGGACATTTAAAATGATAGCCTCAATGTAGCCTTTGGTAATATCTTAGACTCAATTGGTTTTACCCAAAGAATACATAGCTCCACCCACTCCTGCCATCATACATTAGACCTTGTGCTCACTTATGGCATAGAGTGTGAGGAAATAATATTTCCACATAATCCAGTCCTCTCGGACCACGTTCTTATGACCTTTGAGTTTTTTATAACTGAGTTCTCGAGACATGAAAGTGAATTTCACTATAGTCGGTCTCTATCTGACAACTCTGTTGCATTTCAGAGGATTGTATCAGAAGGCAATATTTTTATTTCTAGCCCTTCACAAATTGATGGTCTAGTTCATAATGTTACTGCTTCTTTACGTGTGGCATTAGATGATGTTGCCCGTTCAAAAACGAAGGTAATTAGGGACAGGAAGTTGGCTCCCTGGTTTAATTCTCATTTACGAACTTTAAAACAAAACTCTAGAAAATTGGAGAGAACATGGCGCTCTACACACCAGGAGGAGTCCTACTTATCCTGGAAAAATTGTCTTGTGCTTTATAAAAATAAGCTTCAACAAGCTAGAACTGCCTATTTTTCATCGCTAATTGAATAGAATAAAAATAATCCTACATTTCTTTTCAGTACAGTTGCCAAACTTACACAGACTCATAGCTCTGAACAATCTATTCCCTTAGCCCTCAGCAGCAATGACTTTATGGGATTTTTCACAAGTAAAATTAATTCTATTAGAAACAAAATCTTTAGCATCCTCCCTAATGTGATTTCTTCTTCCTCAGTAAGTGAGGCAGCATCAGAGGTGACTGTAGAACCTCATCTGTGCTTGAACCGTTTTGATCCAGCTGAGCTTTCAACGTTATCAAAGATAATAGCTTCATCTAAACCTTCAACTTGCATTTTGGATCCAATCCCAACCAAATTATTTAAAGAAGCATTTCCTTTGGTTACTGCCCCCATTCTAGATATAATCAATCTATCCTTAGTAAATGGATATATACCACAGGATTTTAAGGTTGCTGTAATCAAACCTTCACTTAAGAAGCCTTCTCTGGATCCAGATGACCCAATGAATTATAGACCAATATCTAACCTTCCATTTTTATCCAAAGTCCTGGAGAAAATAGTGGCCATCCAAGTATGTGAGCATTTAAACACTAATGCTCTGTTTGAGGAATTTCAGTCTGGTTTTAGAGAGTATCACAGCACTGAAACTGCATTAGTGAGAGTTACAAATGATATTCTCATGGCCTCGGATAAGAATCTTGTGTCTGTTCTAGTCTTGTTAGATCTCAGTGCTGCCTTTGACACAGTTGATCACAATGTTCTTTTAGAAAG
>SSNQ01034745.1:87853-108475 GCA_006942095.1 Nothobranchius kuhntae
GGATGGCTGCTTATACTGAGCCAGGATTCTCTGGAGGTTTCTTCCTGTTAAAAGGGAGTTTTCCTCTCCACTGTCGCTGCATGCTTGCTTAGTATGAGGATTGCTGTAAAGACTCTGACACTAGTCAGTGACTCGATGCAACCTGCTGGGTTCCTTATATAGGAAACATTATTTCTGATTGGCTTAATGAACTGACCTGTGTTGGAATGTTTACTGGTTGAAGTGCCTTGAGATGACTCTGGTCCTCATCTGGCTCGTTATAAGTAAACTTGAATTAAATAGAATTTAGTAAAACCGCATCTTATTTATCACATTTCATATTATATAAAATTTGCTGAAATTCAACTGCAATTAAATGGAACTGGGGCCTCATTTATCAAGCTTGCTTACGCTCAAAACGGGGTCGGAAAACTGCGTAAGCAACTTTCCACGCAAACTTTGGGATTTATGAAAGAAAACTTAGCAGAAAAATGTGCACAACTTTAAGTTGACTAAAGACCTGGCTTACACACATGTTGGACATGGAGAGCACCTGCAGTGCTGCTGCTGAGAAGATACAGTTATGAAATCCTGCAGCATCATCACTTGTACTGCTTCGTTTTCACACAGAACAAGACCCTCCACACGCACACACACACGCGTGCGCGCACACACACATGCGCACACACTCACACACACAGCCTGAAGCACAGAATATGGAATGCAGAAAATCAGCAGGGGGACAGACTGAGACAGAATGTCATGCATCTGTGACAGTGTGTGTCCTGTCACTGTAATCCGATCGATCATGCGCTCTGGCTACTTGGACAAGGGAGATGTCCGTTTGAGTGACTGGTTAGCGCACATGATCTTCACCCGGGAGTCTGGGGATCGAATCCCGATTGGACCATTTGTTTTATATCCGCCACAGATCTCTCTGAAGAATTCACAACATTGACGGCTTCAGCAACGTTGTGCCACTTCGTGGATTTTCTCTTATTTGTTTTGCAAAAGCACTTCCTTTCATTTCTCCACCTCACCACAGGTACCTCAATTTCTGCTTGTGAAATTGCGTTTCCTTGATCTGCCTTGATCTACGGTCGCCATGTCATTGGCGGAGCGCTGCAACAGCCGGCTTATGTATATGCATGAGATCCACAAGGCACTTTGCATTGACCATTTATGGCAGTAAGTGGGCATGGTGAGGGTGGGATGTGACAAAATTGCAGCTGAGAACCTTTCTAGATAGTCTCTGATTTATGAAGCGGAGATTGTGTGCAGCTGTGCGTACTCCATGTTTGATAGATCACAAACCTACTTGGCGTAAGTACTTTTCTTTTGCTGAGCTTGAGTACGGTTTTAGTAGGGATTCTACGCAATGCTTGATAAATGAGACCCCTGCTCATTTTCAGACCCAAATCCTTTCTACCCTTCTGTAACGATTTCTCGTTCAGTATTGATGCTCATATTGTCACTCCATCCCCTCAAATGAGAAATCTTGGTGTCATCTTTGACCCTAGTCTTTCCACCAACCACAAATCTGTAAAATCACTAAAACAGCCTATGTCACCTATGAAATGTTGCCCATCTCCTCCCCATTCTATCCTTTAAGGCTGCAAAAACCCTCATCCACACCTTCATCCTTTCCAGAATTGACTATTGTTATAGCGTCCTATATCTCCCTCTTACACACTTCAGTTGGTTCAAAACTCAGCTGCCAGGCAACTGCTACATATGGTCTTTTCTATTAGTCACCAGTGTAGAGATATGGAAAGGTGCCTCGAGGTTCCTTGTAAGCTGGGTTGTATGAGGCTCCACATGCCACAAACAGTAGGAAGATCACCTTGTGGCTGCGTAGAGCTGCTCCGGCATGTTATGGTACCCAGATCAACCATCATGCCTGCTTCGTCTGCAGGACTGGTCAGGTTAAAGAGGATCTCTGCTCATGTCTAACCACAAACCCTATCCTAAACATCATCCACAGACCAGCCACTTTTGCTCAGACCTTATCCTTGACACTGACTGACATGCACCTTGTTGTTTTCCTTCAGTGTTGGTGTATCTGAATACTTGTCCTGATCTTTGGGTTTTGTGGTGGTTTGGTCATTTTAAGGTGTGGTTGAAGTCAGGATTTATGTTTACTATTCTTTGTTTTTCAGTCGGACTCCATTCAGGTCTGATTTCAGTAACTGTCCTCCTCTTTGGTTTTAGATATTAAATACCTACTTGTTTTCATTTTTAGCTCCAGGTGATGAAAAAGTTCCTCGAATGAGAAGTGAAATATCATGAAGATACCAAAGAAGTCCAGTCGTCTTCAGTCGAACCCTTTTGGATCTCCAGACAAAATTAATTTATTGGACAATAAGAAACATGGAGGACACTAATTAGTGCAGTCTACTGTCACCTCCCGCCTCGACTACTGCAACGCCCTTCTAACTGGTCTTCCAGCCTGGACTGTGAGACCTCTTGAGATGGTCCAGAACACAGCAGTGCATCTGGTCTTCCATCAGCCTAAAAGAGCACATGTCACCCCTGTTCACTGAGCTCCATTGGCTATACAATTCAATTCAAAAATTGTATAGCCGCTGCACGCATCGAATTCAAATCGCTAGCACTAGCATACAAAGTGCTGGATGGTACGGCTCCCATCTACCTGAATCATCTTGCAAAGACTTATGATGTGGAATGACCTAAGCACCACCAGAACAGGGCGTCCTTGTTGAGAAACTCCTGAAGACCCAGCTCTTCAGAGAGCATCTTCTAAACCAGCACCCGTCCCCCTCTCTACCTCACACTCCATGTACACTTCCCTCTAGGATTCATTATGCTGCCTCACTGCCACCTAGGACTGACTGATCAGTGCTCGTTGTTAGCCTCAAGGACAACCTGCTGCTTCATCATCACCTGTAAGTCTCTTTGGACAAAAGCGTCTGCTAAACACATAAACTTAAACATACTCCTAAGGAGGAATTGCTTTGCAACACTCCCCAGGAGACGGAGAAGTATGAGGGCAAAGTGTCTCTGTCCGTGCGTGCGTGTCTCTCACTTTTGGAGCTGACGGAGAAGCATGACTCAGGCTTAAAGGATGAAATACAACCTAGTGCCCCATCCCTTTGCCTGTATGGCTGACTTGCTGCCCTGCTACCTCACCTGAATAAGCGGTTCAGTCCAGACTTTGTTGTCCGTTCTCAGACTGCGTACTTTTGAGAGATTGCTGCCCAGACGTCGGTGCTGACCTGAGAACAAACAAACATTGTTGGATGTTTGAGTTGGGTTTGTTGTTAAAACCAGAGCCACGTCCCTCTTGATGCAGATTAATATCTAATCAATGGTGGGTGTTGCAATGATCACAAGCCAGTGGTTACTAGTGTCATAAAGGACAGCGGGTTGTGTTAGAAAGGGTGCTCGATAACAACCCTGAGCCCAATCACAAACAGGACTTTCATCCTGGATCAGTCTAGGCCCAGGTTAACTGCCACCCATGCTGATGACGTATAGGGTGCTGGTGGAAATCGGGCCACTTTTGGTTGATTGAGAAGAGAAGGAAGGCGTGTTAAAAGAGAAAGAACTGGAGGGTGTTAAGGTTCTCTTCGGGAGTGACAAGGACAGATAAGACCAGGATTGAGTCCATCAGAGCGACAGCTCATGTTAGATGTTCTGGAGATAGTCAGGCAGGACAGACTGATGTGGTTTGGACATGTCCAGAGGAGATGATGATTACATAGGTAGAAGGATGCTGAGGTTGGAGCCACCAGGCAGAAGGCTGAAAGGAAGACAAACAGATTTATGGATGTGGTGAAAGAGGACCAGACGTTAGTTGATGTTGGGGTAGGTGATGCAGGAGAAAGGACTAAACGGAGACAGATTGGCTGTGGAGACACCTGAAGGGACACGCCCAAAGAGAGAGAAGTAATCACCTCTGACATTTGCATTTCTACCCTGTCCTTCAAAATTTGTTAAGAAATGTATGGCTGTCATAAAGATACAAGTGTGACCTCCAACCACAAAGCAGTAAATACTGGTAATCAGATTACCTTTGAAACTGTAGGAAGGTACTGTAAAGCTTGACTTAGAAGAGACATTAGAAGCCTTCTAATCTCCTACTGTTGGTCTCCAAGTTGTGTTGATCAAAGTTCTCCCAATCTGCATCACTGGAACCAGAAAGCTCTATGACCTCAGCAGGACGCATGTTGTTCCATATGTACACAGCATGGGTCATCAGGATCTTTCATGGTTTTTACTCTTTTAAGCCTTTGTAAAACAAAACTGAGCTAAACTTTGTTGATTTTGTGACTCTTAAATATTCATTTGTCCCCACACACGTTCTGAACATGACATGTGTTGGCTGGAGTCCAACATGGAGGCTTGAATGCAACGCTTCTGCAGTTTTACTTCATAGGTAAAAAACCACTTTGACTCACTGCCCACTGTAGTGACTAGGGCTGGGGTAAACAATTATTTTTAAAACGATTATTCTGACGATTATTTTATCGAATAGTCGATTATTCTAATGACTATTTAGACGATTAATCTAATGATTATTTTTCTATTGCACAGTTAATAAAAACCAAAAATATCTCTAATAAATTCCTCAAAAAAATTGATAAGTTGTTACTGTGAGAGAATAAACACTACAGGCCTTCCATTTTGTATAACACTGCTTTTATTGTGTTGGTTGGTTATGTTCTGGTGACGTGTAGAACTTGGGAGTGCGGGCTGCTGCCTGAGAGGTGGTTGGAGACGGAGTGACCCATTACAATCAGAAATATTGAAGACTGTTCCTTAGATCGATCAAACACTGACTAACTTCACAAACAATAAAAGGAATACAATTTCCCTTTTAAAATGTTGGTTGTAACACCTGATATTCCCCAGAATTGATGCCTCATACCTGCACAGCGGTGGCAGATCACAAGCAGCAGGTTAACAGATGCCCACTCTGGATTTGCTGCTCCACAATCACCACATATCTTGTTGTGAGGGTTCTCCCACAGGCGCAGTGACACCTGGCTGCAGGATAGAGCAGTGGCGATGGTCGAGGACAGACTGCATAACCAGCTGGATAGGTCCTTAGTCGACTCAACAGACAGGCTGTGGACAGGTGCAGATTCACAATGAGAAAAGGAAAAACATGCGTTAAGGTACACTAACTGACCCCATCCAGGGTGAATGAATAGTCCTTCAACCCCCTCTGCACCTTGGGCAGACAACCAGTCCATATTTACACCCCAGAGTCATCCCTTTGAAGTCCCCCAGTTTGACCAGGAAACTCCTGTATTTCATCCATTTCGAGTCATCTTCCCATTTTTGTGTTTTCTCAGAAAATGTGTGTATTATGTCCATTTAACCCCCCACCACTCCCCCGGAGACCAGACCTTGGATCACGCATGTCCCCACCCAATGAGGTGTGTTCATTGCTTTGTGTTTATCATGGCAGAGCCTCCAAATAAACAAAGACAACCTTTATCTGATAAAGCAAAAGAGAGAAAAAAACATCGGACTGAAAGTACGATCAAACAAGATGAAACATTGGTCAAGTTTTCCGAAAGGTGAGAGCTCGGCGATGAAGAAGGACTCAAATCGGAGCTGCTTCCAGCTTCTTTCAAGTATTTAAAGGTGTTCCTCAAGGATCACTTCTAGGGACACTCCTGTTTAACAAGATGGACCAGGGTGTATAAAACACCAGTTGTCACTTTTATGCCGATGACACTGTGATGTAGTAAGCTGCATCTACTGCTCATCTGGCTCTTCCTTAGATTGATCAATTCTTTAAAACAGTTCAGCACATGTGCAACTCAAAAGTAAAATCCACAAATCTTCCATCACTCACCACTTCACGGGGTTCAGAGTTTGAGCTTGTTTCTAAGTACAAAAACGTAGGATTTCTGATTGATGACTCACTCTCCTTCAAGGGTCACATCTGCAGCTTGGAAAACAAAAAGAACTTGGTTTCTTCTTCATTATTAAATGAAAGTCTTTCCTTCCAAGCTGACTAGAAAGACTAGTTCTGTCTGCCTTCATGCATTTTGAAGTGTTTCCTCTACAAGAACTTTAGGCTAATTTTCCAAAACTTCACCGCGCCATTTTCAGGAATCAAGGGAGTACCTGAACAGGGGTAGGTGTTCGCAAAGGCCCGGCAGAGCCGCTGAGCAGGACTTATGGTTAACTCGTTGTAACATAGACAAGACCTGCTTCATCAGTGTGCCACCCGTGTCACGACACCCGTGACCAGGATAAGTGATAGTGAAATATCTCTCGTCTTATTGGGTCTACTAAGCCAAGGCCCTCCTGCAGGAAACAAGGCTTTACTTTAGATCAGGGGTGTCAAACATGCGGCCCGGCGAGCCGGATCCGGCCCGCAAGTGGGTTAAATCCGGCCCGCGAGATGGTTGTGTAAACTTTATTTTCATACTTTACAATGTAGAGTGAAAATAAACTTATCTTTGTGAGCAAGTTTCCTCTGTAACGAGTATAAATAAAACAAAGCTGCGCTCAAGGCTCACACAAGAACTTGAATCACATCTGAAGTTGGCCGCCACTCAGGACGTGACTTCTGATGTTGATGTGCTGGTGAAAGCTAAAAGATGTAAAGTAAAATGAGTCAAATATACTTTAAGTGCTGCATGAAACTGATCTAGCCATGTGATCTGTAAGCTCTTTGAATCACTGAGGAATGTATTTTTTATTCATTGATTTTTTAGTTTTTTGAAATTTTCAAGTACACTTCAGGTGTTGTACTATTTTGGATACACTGTCCTCAGGCTCCAGCCTTGTTTTATATTGATTGTATTAAAACAAAGAAAACAATCTGAAGTTGTTTTTAATTTACCGGTCCGGCCCACTTGGGACTAGATTTCCCTCAATGTGGCCCCTGAGCTAAAATGAGTTTGACACCCCTGCTTTAGATGAAAAGATTCTTATTTTGTTTCACAAAATGATTTCCTAACTTAACAAGTTATTTACAATCATGGTCTGTTTATCTAAAGTGTTTTAATAATGTTCGGACTGTTTCACAGTAATGAACGAATAAACATAATTGTTTATTCTGAAAATAATGTTTTTTTTGTCAAAAACACTTAAAAACACCAAATGAGTCTACTTGTTGAATGTAATAATGATTTATTATCAGTATATTCACATACTAATATTACTATTTTGATAAATGACTGTTTCACAGATTTACTTCACATTAAGTGGAATAAGCCTCTTCTAAGTGTCTGAGGGAGTTTAACACCAAGTTTAACTTGTAAGCTTGTGATTTGTCCAAATTGAAAAACAACAATTATTAAAACAGTTGGCGCATCCTCGATTCTCGGTTTCTTCGGTTCTTTTTTTCCTCTTGCTTTCCCGTGTCCTGTCTGGCTGTGAAGCAAACAGAATTGATGTCTGAATGCTGGTGACAAGCCTTACAGATTTACTCTCAGGTGGAGCATCAAAGCGTTTGCTTTTAATGTCACGCCTGATTCTTAAAACTTTATTGTTATTGTTTTTGAATGCTTTGTAATTCCGACCAGACACGGAGACAGAGGTGAAAGAGAAAGGGGTTTCCACAAAAATAAACAACCAACGACAAACAAGAGTCTGCTTCTAGACATGCAGAAGGAGAAAAAAGAAAGAAAAGGGACACACAACAATACAACAGGAGCAAACTATCACTGCATCAACCTGATGTCGCTGCATGCTTGCTTAGTATGAGGATTGCTGTAGAGTCACTGACTCAATGCAATTTGCTGGGTTCCTTATACAGGAAACTTTTTTCTGATTGGCTTAATGAATTGATCTGTACTGGAATGTTTATTATGTGAAGTGCCTTGAGACGACTCTCTTCGTGATTTGGCGCTTTATAAATAAACTTGAATTGAACTTGAATTGAAATATAAAGTCTACATTGTTTTATTGAACAATCAAGATAATAAATCACGGTGCATTAAGTGCCAACCACAGCCTCAAGACATGTGTTGAACGTGCCCAAGTCCATACTTATGAGAGAGCCATGTGTAACGTGATGAAGGAGCTATTGCTCCAAGGTTATTTAACCTCTCTCCACAGATGCCTCTGGCACAGCGCTCGAGTGCATGAGACAGCCTCAAGGTCATGCATTCGCTTCTAAATCTGTTTTCTTTCCAGCAAGAGAAGAATGAAGATAAAGGACTCTTTTTTTTTATTAAATCAAAGAACTCTATTTTCAATAAAGCTAATCAAAACAAATGTTAGTCAATAATATAATGTTGACCGATCTGTGAAATAACAATGTTATAATTAGTATACTATAATAAGTAAATGACTTTAATCTAGTTCACTAGACACGCTGACACACGTAATGTAAACGCAGGACACATTGCTTTTACTGATCCAATCAGAACCTTCCTTTCTGAGGCGTGGCGTAATCTCTGTGGTGTTTATACATCTGCCAACTTTGATTCGACCAGAAATCAAAACATCCAGATTAATAAAACCAGAGGTAAATTGTCATCCATGAATTGTCATTTTTAATTGTCATTTAAGTTGTCAAGTTTAAAATTGTTACTAATAAATTCTTAACTTTAAACTCTGCCTCATCTTTGAAATGAAACACAGAATGGTGTGTATTTCTGGTTATTGAAAAAGCAAAGATTCCTAACTTGTGATTTAAATAAATAAACTTTTGCTATTAAATTTTATCATCTTAAATCAAACATTAATCTTTGGATTAAATACAGACCAAGCAGGTTGGTGTATGAACTTCTATCGATTATATAAGTATCCTGGATATTTATACATTGATATGAGCTTCATATGCTAATTTGCTTGATCATTCTCAGAATCTAACAACTGATAGCAAACAGTGTTGATTCTAGTATGTAGTAAAACGCTACATTACTGATCATTTATTGATATACAGCAACAAGCAGTCATGCTACATAGTGATGAGCTGCTCCTGTAGAAACCCATGAAAGCCGAGAAGACGCTTCAGCTGTTGGACTTAGGTGTTAAAATAACGCACAGCGGAGAGATAGCTTCATTTTGGTTCTACTAAACGGACACTAGGGAGTGCTAAAACCCATTTTAAATTATCATCTCTGAGTTTAACAAGCAGGCTGAACATGAAAATAGTCTCCTACACCTATCTCCTGCAGTAGCTTCTGATAGAAAACGGACGGTGAAACTCTGGATTAGAAAAGCCTGACAGATCTACGTCACACTGTCACAACATTCATGGACTCACCCATGGGGAAGCTGTTGTTTATTTAGTGTCCAGGAAACAGAGAGAACGTCACGGCTAGTTTAAGCTAACTGTTAGCATTAGCAACTTGACTTCATGGAAGAAGCTGCTTCAGGTTTGTGTTATTTGTGGAAATAAAACATCCATGTTGTAAGTCAGTGGTAGTCGCGCTGATGTCTTTCCTGGTTAAATGAAGGTTCAATTAAAAAATTCAAATAAAGGTGACAGGGACATGGTGACAGATGTACATGTAGATGGGTGTTTACCTAAAGCTCTTGTAAGGAGTGATGATGACAAATGAATGTTTTCCTGCTGCTTTTACTGTGGCAACATTCAAGGGGATGGAGTAGGAGGCAACGCCCAGCTGGAAGCTGTCCCTGTTGGGGTAAATCCAGAGATCATGACCCCAGAGTGCAGCGAAAGAACGACTCCGTGGTTCCTTGATGGTGACTTGTCCATGCATCTCTGAGGGGCTGGGGCTTTGCAGACCTCTGGTCGCCAACAGGGATGTGAGCCAACCTTCTTGAACCTCTGATCAATGGAACAAACACGATTCAGTAGCCTTCCACCTACTAAACCAGCCCCCCCACCCCCCACCCTTACCATTACTATGAGCCATGAAGTCATAATGTTTCTTCTTGAAGTAAATGGAGAACCTGTTTTTATCCTGAGGCTTAATGTTGGTGATGCTGGAGACGTGAAACAACACCTCGCCGAACTGGTCCTGATCAAAGACACTATGAATGGTTAGAGGCATGTGCACACGCACACACACACACGCACGAGTACACACACGCACGCACGAGTACACACACGTACACACACACAAGCGCGCGCGCACACACACACACACACACAAGTACACACACACATGCACAAGTACACACACACACACACACACACACACACACACAGTCTTAATTGACAGATAGCAGTGACAGCTTATCCTTAGGGGGCACTCTGGAGCCACCCTCCCTGGTTTGAGGGGAGAAAAACAAACAATCTAAAAGTAATTCAGTAATTCAAACTTAATAGGTATGATTACATTTACTATGAATGTGTCAGATTGGCCTAAATGCGAGTACCTACATAAAATCTGCCTCATTTACACATCATTTCTACCAGCTGTCTCTTTAAACAGCAACATCCAAGTGATGCTTCTGCCACCTGCTGGTGAGACTGAGTATTGGGCTTTGAGCAGATGAGACTGAAAACTCTGGAAAAGGTAAGCACAAAATAAAATGGAAATAAAAGCAAAAATGACATTTTGAGCTGAAGTTACTCTTAAAGACTCACATGGTAGGCTTGTGTATTTATTTGTATACTATTATCATCATCATTGTTATAACGTGTGTGTGTGTGTGTGTGTGTGTGTGTGTGTGTGTGTGTGTGTGTGTGTGTGTGTGTGTGTGTTGGTGGGTAAATGGGAAATGAGTGCTTTGAAACACAATTAATGTACAAGTCAACTTTAGAGAATGTGGAACAGCATTAAACGATGACACTTTTCAGAGTTTTATAAGCTGCTCCCTTTGAACATGTCATTTATATTATTTACTTTTATTTATTTACTGCTTCTGTTGACTTTTTTGTGTGATTGAGTTTTATTTGTTTATAGTTTAAATTATTTTAAGATATGTTCAAATAAAATTATTCATCCATTCATTCACAATAGTCTAGTTTAAGTGTAAAAAAAACAACTATTTTGTTTTTTGTTTATGTGGCAGACGCTTTCATCCAAAGTGGCATACAATAGTTAACCTACAGGGCAGGTAGAGGTCTGTGGGGGAAACCGGAGTACCGGAGGAAACCCACGCATGCATGAGTTCATGGCCAAATCATGGTTCACCTCTAATGTCCTCAAACTCAACGGCAATAAAACTGAACTTCTTCTAGTTGGCACTAACTCCACCCTCTCAACATCTGACAGCTTTTCTTTAACTATTGACAGCGCCACAGTCTCCCCCTCACCTCACGTCAAGAGTCTGGGTGTCATTCTTGACAGCTCACTTTCTTTTCAAGCTCACATTAATAACATAATTCGGTCAGCATACTTCCATCTACGTTCCATAAACCGTCTCCGTCCCTCACTGACCCCTCACACTGCCGCCATTCTCGTCCACAGCCTAGTCACCTCCCGTATCGACTATTGCAATTCACTTCTTTATGGTCTCCCCAACAAACTCCTTCATAAACTGCAANGTGTGTGTGTGTGTGTGTGTGTGTGTGTGTGTGTGTGTGTGTGTGTGTAAATGGGAAATGAGTGCTTTCAAACACAATTAATGTACAAGTCAACTTTAGAGAATGTGGAACAGAATTAAACGATGACACTTTTCAGAGTTTTATAAGCTGCTCCCTTTGAACATGTCATTTATATTATTTACTTTTATTTATTTACTGCTTCTGTTGACTTTTTTGTGTGATTGAGTTTGATTTGTTTTTAGTTTAAATTATTTTAAGATATGTTCAAATAAAATAATTCATCCATTCATTCACAATAGTCTAGTTTAAGTGTAAAAAAAAATCAACTATTGTGTTTTTTGTTTATGTGGCAGACGCTTTCATCCAAAGCGGCATACAATAGTTAACCTACAGGGCAGGTAGAGGTCTGTGGGGGAAACCGGAGTACCGGAGGAAACCCACGCATGCANGTTGGCACTAACTCCACCCTCTCAACATCTGACAGCTTTTCTTTAACTATTGACAGCGCCACAGTCTCCCCCTCACCTCACGTCAAGAGTCTGGGTGTCATTCTTGACAGCTCACTTTCTTTTCAAGCTCACATTAATAACATAATTCGGTCAGCATACTTCCATCTACGTTCCATAAACCGTCTCCGTCCCTCACTGACCCCTCACACTGCCGCCATTCTCGTCCACAGCCTAGTCACCTCCCGTATCGACTATTGCAATTCACTTCTTTATGGTCTCCCCAACAAACTCCTTCATAAACTGCAAATGGTCCAGAATTCAGCAGCCCGTATTATCACCAGAACCCCTTCCTTTCACCACATCACCCCGGTTCTCCAGCAGCTTCACTGGCTCCCAGTTAAATTCAGGTCCATCTTCAAAATTCTCCTCCATACCTTCAAAGCAATCCACAATCTCTCTCCTCCATATATCTCAGACCTTATAAGTATTCACACCCCATCCCGTTCTCTCAGATCTTCTTCTATCCATCTTGCGGTTCCTTCTGCCCGTCTCACTACCATGGGGAGCAGAGCTTTCAGCCGCTCTGCTCCTCGACTCTGGAACTCACTTCCTCCAGACATCAGGAACATCGACAGTTTTACCCTTTTCAAAACAAAACTCAAAACACACATGTTTAAATCTGCCTACAACCTCTGATTTTATTGAACTGTTTCTCTCTTTGTTTTTTCTTGTTTGGGTTTTATTATTGTTTTATTGTATTTTATTAAGTGTTTTCTGTCAAGTGACCTTGGGCGTTCTGAAAGGCGCTTTTAAATAAAAATGTATTATTATTATTATTCTGAGGAGCACACGCAACTCCACGCAGAAAGGCTGCAGACCAGTTTTGAACCTGCAACCTTCTTGCTGCGTGGCAACAGTGCTAACAACTGCACCACCATGAAGCCCAATTTCTAACTGTTCACTGTAATACATTGGACTAAGAAAGGCTTTAGTCCGTGAGGCGGAGACCTTGTCTACTTTTAAGAGTAGGCTTAAAACATTTTTCTTTGATAGGGCAGATGGCCGCTTATACTCAGCCAGGATCCTCTGGAGGTTTCTTCCTGTTAAGGGAGTTTTCCTCTCCACTGTCACTGCATGCTTGCTTAGTATGAGGATTGTTATAGAGTGACACTAGTCAGTGACTCGATGCAACCTGCTGGGTTCCTAATATAGGAAACTTGTTACTGATTGGCTTAATGACCGGACATGTAATGGAATGTTTACTGTGTGAAGGTCCTTGAGACGACTCTGGTCCTGATTTGATGCTTTATAAATAAACTTGAATTGAAATATTTGACATACAGCCCCACCGAGACACTCAGGTGAGGCATGTCCACTTACTGAACGTCTTTTACGTAGAGACATTAGCTGTCCATCCAGTGTTGCCCATAAAACACTGTATCTGTTAGAAAGGAAAGACATATTAGCTGGTTGCCTATTAAACACAGATCATCCATCCATCATTATCATCCATCCTACGTGGGCTACATTGATAATTGGAAAACTTTTTGGGGAAAACCTGGTCTGATGCGGAGAGACAGCATCCATCCCTCTTTGGATGGGGCAGCTCTTCTTTCTAGGAACATGGCCAGTTTTATTAGTCCTCCATGACAACCCAGGGTCCAGACCAGGAAGCAGAGACGTAGTTTAACCCACTTCTCTGCAGCTTCTGTACTGTTACCCACCCACTACCCCATAGAGACAGTGTCCTGCCCACGGACAAAATCACACAGATTAAATATCAGGCTTAATAAAGCAAATCATGGAAATAAATATTAGAACAAATTCAACTGAGCAGAAAACTAGAAAATTTAAATGTGGGTTGTTGAACATTAGATCCATTTTTTCTAAGACTTTGTTAGTTAATGACTTGATTTGTGATAATCAGATCTCTTTGCTCTCTCTCACAGAATCCTGGCTGCAGCAAGAGGACTGTGTTAGCTTAAACGAGTTGACTCCTTCAAATGATTTAAATCATCATATTGCTCGAAGTACAGGGCGAGGAGGAGTAGCAACCATTTTTCATTCGGACCTATTAATCAATCCCTTACCAATTAATAGCTACAGTTCGTTTGAACATCTTATTCTTAGTTTTCCTAATCCAGATTGCAAAACTGTAAAACCACTCTTGTTTGTAGTTTTATATCGTCCACCAGGCCCTTACTCTGAGTTTTTGGATCAGATCTCTGATTTTTTATCTGATTTGGTGCTAAATACTGACAAGGTCATCGTAGTGGGGGATTTTAATATTCATGTGGACATTGAAAATGATAGCCTCAATGTAGCCTTTAGCAATATCTTAGACTCAATTGGTTTCACTCAAAGAATACATAGCTCCACCCACTCCTGCCATCATACATTAGACCTTGTGCTGACTTATGGCATAGAGTGTGAGGAAATAACGATCTTTCCACATAATCCAGTCCTCTCGGACCACTTTATGATAACCTTTGAGTTTTTTTATAACTGAGTTCTCGAGACATGAAAGTAAATTTCACTATAGTCCGTCTCTATCTGACAACGCAGTTGCATCTTTTAAATCAACTGTTCCATCTTTACTGTCCTCAGCATCTCAGAGGAACATAGCAGAGGGCAATATTTTCAGTTCTAGCCCCTCACAAATTGATGCCTTAGTTCATCATGTTAATTCCTCTTTACGTGTGGCATTAGATGATGTTGCCCCTTTAAAAATGAAGGTAATTAGGCACAGGAAGTTGGCTCCCTGGTTTAATTCTCATTTACGAGCCTTACAACAAACCTCTAGAAAATTGGAGAGAACATGGTGATCTTCACACCATGAGGAGTCCTACTTATCCTGGTAAAATAGTCTTGTGCTTTATAAAATAAGCTTCGACCAGGTAGAACTGCTTATTTTTCATTGCCAATTGAGGAGAATAAGCATAATCCTAAATTACTTTTCAGTGTCGTTGCCAAACTTACACAGAATCATAGCTCTGAGCCATCTATTCCCTTAGCCCTCAGCAGCAACAATTTTATGGGATTTTTCATGAGGAAAATTAATTCTATTAGAAACAAAATCTTTAGCATCCTCCCTAATGCGATTTCTTCTTCCTCAGTAAGTGAGGCAGCATCAGAGGTAACTGTAGAACCTCATCTGTGCTTGAACCGTTTTGATCCAGTTGAGCTTTCAGAGTTATCAAAAATATTAGCTTCGTCTAAACCTTCAACTTGTATTTTAGATCCAATCCATCCATCATCCATCCAGTTGATTTTTACATGTCCCAACCCCTGAAGTTATCAGTCATTCATTCTTTCTACTGTTGTCCTCAGAGGTTTCATTAACCTTGTTCTGGTGGCTTTTACCTGAAGCCTTTCCAGACATCCAGCCAACTAGCTCGGACCACAGCACTTTGGGTAGCCAACTCATTACCACCCCCCTTCTTCCTGGAAACCCGGATGGTAGCTGCCCTGCAAAGCAAGCAAACTTTACAAGACTGAAGGCTCCAGTTAATTTCATCATATCAGAAAGTATCCTCAGTCTGATCATCCACCTAAGAGACAGAATGTAACTTTTGGATTTATTTGCTTGGTGGGAGTTTGGAGCCCTTACCCCGGTTTCACACTGAACACATCAGCAGGGTGGAACAGTTTCAGAACATCACTGCTTCAAACAGATTCCGTTAGAGTCTACGGATCATTTCAAACCAGCAGCAACACTGCAACTTCCAGGTGCGTCCCAGAAGCGGCACGTCGTGTTGCGCAGCGCCGCTAAGGATGGGATTGGGTTCTGTTTTTGCCGTGCCACTTATGGAATGCGTCAATTTTCATAGTTAACATAAGGTTAGACAGAAAATCACACACGGTTTCAGTGTAAAATTACTGGTAAATTTCTAAATAGAAGTACTGCAGCAATGCAGTTTCATATATATGAAGCTTACGTGTGACCTAACGGTTCCATCGTTCCAAAAGTGTGTTTTTCACGGCTTTACTCCTGGCAGTGGAGAGGAACAATGTCATATGTGACATCACACAGAAACGTGATTTCCTTCTTTTTGGTTTAATGGCAGATTGCATAAACAAACCGTGACCTGAAGTCTCGAAGGATCGTGTGATCTCGTGAGTCCAGCGAAGAGCAGAGCGAGGAAGCCATGCCACTGCCAAGACTCTCCCGGTGTGAAACGGATCGCTTTGAAGTTCGCCAGTAAACCGTTCCGCTGCCGTTTCGAGTCGCTGACGCTTCCAGTGTGAACCAGACGTTATGCACAAAGCCCTAAATGGATTTCCTAGATAATGTAAGCTCCAACTCTAACGACTCTAAACAGACCCGCGTAGATCAAACTGTCCCGACACGTGGATCTATTTACTGTGTTCATTCTGATCAAAGGGGAATTCTCCTGCTGCTCACTAAAATAGACCAGGACACCATGCTGGTCACCCTCTGAAACCACAGTGTGGTCAGCAGCTGGATGAAACGGGGAGCTATTCCTTTAGGATTATCCGTCTGATGAGGCCGTCTCATGGTGGTCCACAGGACTCTGGCTCTCTTCACATGGCTGCATCTGGAATCTCCTCTATTAAGACTAATGAGATGTTCTGCTCCATTCTGATCATGCTTTAATTAACCCTCTCAGGCTCAAAATAAGTTTTGATAAAAGGACGAACAACTAAGTCCTTCAGGGGAACTTCTGAGTTAAAAATGTTCATGACGTACGTGTGTGGAGTAACCAGGTAGGTAGGTTTTAACATTGCTAATCTGCAACGCCTGCCTCCAGAGGGTTTAAACTCACGTGGACATAAGAATGTCTCTATTGGAGACAGGAATTATGTCCACATCTAGCAATCTCCTAGCAGGCCCTCTTACTGTCTCCAGATGACTGAAAACTGTAGAAAAGCATTAATGTCAGACAAGAAGTAGGTGTGGAACGTCAGACTCTTCATCACTGAATAGTCTGGACTTCTGGAGCAGAAGGGGGACACCTGGATTTTATGTGCCCACTTTTTGGACATAGGAGACCCCAGAGCTTTAGACGTAGTCACTCAGTTCATTTTAGATATGGAACTAAAAAGAAAACAGAATCAGGTTGAGCATGGACCTGAACCATGTGGTCCTACCTGGGTATCCTCTGTTTCACTGTCAGGGTTTTCTTGTGAGGAGGAGGCGGGGCTGGTCGAGTTGGGATCAAACGTTTTGATTGGTTGGATGCAACTCTAAAGAACAAACAACAGAGGTATCAGCATCAATGAATGGAGATGAAGATATACCACATACACACCTGGTGGTAGCTGTGTCAGAACCAGAATCTTCTCCCATTGGTCCACTGGATTCACTGGAGACATTACTAACTTTTGTATCATCCTCATTGGATGATTCAGAGTCAGCTTCTTCCAGATTGGTCCAACAAGCCAACACCATGATGTTCTCGTCTTTTTCTGGAAGAAGAGAAGATGGAACTGGAACTAGAACCAAGTAACCAGAATGACAAGGACAGAGGCACGCCGAACACCAAGAGCAAGAATAACCTAAGTGGGTCATTAGAACTTGATCCAGAACTGGGTCTGGTTCAGCTGAAAAAATATGACTTTCAGAACCTTCTTCAGAAGACTTTGCATCCTTATCTACTGATGGTCCCATGGCTCCTGCAGTTTGGTCCAAACACTGGGTCACCATCTGGGACAGAATGCCAACATCTGGACACATGTTCAGAACCACAAAGAGAAGCAGACGTCAGTCTGAAGGAACCTTAGTTCAGCCTTTAAGTTCAGTACAACGGTCCAGAACCAGGACCAAGTCCAGAACCAGGACCAGCCCACTACATTAACATCTCAGACCTCAGCCTGATTGGCTACTTTACCTGTGAGAGTGTCTGCAGATCCAGTTGTTTTCAGAAGTTGGGGGTGTGGTGTATCAGATGAGAGGGGTGGGGCTGAGGGGGAGGAGCTAATGGAAGGATTAGCAATGCTGCTGACAGTCCCAGCTAAACTGGGAATGTTAGACAATGAGCCAATGATTCTGTCCAAATCTGGGGCACCTGAGAAAGCAGCAGGTGCAGGTGCGGGGAGGGCGGAGTCTAAAAAAGCTGTATTGGCTAAAACATTAGCAGCTTCAGCTAAACAACGTATGCTAGTAGCAACACTGTCAGTCTGGCTGTTTGCAGAAGGGATCATCAGGTTTGAGGAGGGGGCGTAGGCAATGGGGTCTCCTATAGCTGACGCAGCTCCTGCCAGAGATGGGATGTTGGTGGCGATGATGTCAGCAATGCTGTTTACTTTCACAAAAACATCTTGATTGGAGCCCTCTGGAGCAGAAAGGGGAGAAGCATCTGTACCTGAGGAGGAGGAGAGAGTGACATAATCTGGATGACACTTGCCACTGGGGTTGGCCATCGAGCATCGAGCATCGATTGGAACCGGTTCCAACTGTTTGTACGATTCCGGGAAAAACTACGTTTTTTTATTTCAATTCCTGGATTCCTGTGTGTGTGTGTGTGTGTGTGTGTGTGTGTGTGTGTGTGTGTGTGTGTGTGTGTGTGTGTGTGTGTGTGTGTGTCAGAAGGCTGAACAATAACCTGTAGAATAATTAAAGCCATCATCCATCACACACACACACACACACACACACACACACACACACACACACACACACACACACACACACACACACACACACACACACACACACACACACACACACACACACGTCTCTGAATCCTTGTGTGGACCCTCCATTGACTTCCATTCATTTTTGGGACTCCCCTAACCCTAACCCTGACCCTGACCTAAACTAAAAGTTGATTCACACCATACCCCTAAAACCAAGTATTAGGGTCTTTAGCATTTTTGTGGACCAACAACCTGTCCCCCACACTGTGGAAATGTCTCCACGCTACAGGTTAAAGTTCAAATCTGTCCTTTTGAGCATATAAAGTACACACACACACACACACCTGCTCCGCCCTGATTGAATCTGTGTGTGGTTCCATTCAGACCACAAACCAGTCTAGGGAATCTCTGGCAGCAGACAGAAACTGGTCTGACGGTTCAAACTGATCCACATCAGGAGGCTGAACGTGACTTGGCTCAGGTGGCCAGGTGCTGTGAGCTTGGAGCTAGATTACATCATGACATCATGAAGGAGGCGACTGATTCTGGTTGTAGCTGCCAGCTGAGCAGCTGATGGCAATGACTCTTAATTGGCTCACAGAATTTATATAAGCCACACCCTTCCAGAGAAAATGGCTTGGGTTAAGTTGTTTGTAGAGAAGATAACACTGTTGAAGTGTTGAAATTATGTCTTTAGCCTGAATTCACCTCAGCTGCACAGTGCTGACTGCATCCCCACATAAGTTTTGCTGTATTGACGCTTTTGTTTGGGTTATTAGTTCGACACTCTATAGTCATTGTTTGTTTGTCTTGTCCATCCCCACTCGAATCTACAGATAAAGCAGCTTTGAGGAATTATTGTTTTGTTTAGCACCCTTGGCCAGCGGAGCAAGGTAAATGTGAGAATATAATCCATTTCTGTTATGACATTGAAGTTGTGTTCACCTTTTTATTTATGCTTTGTATATCTCTAAACAGTTTTCATGGTGCAACTCATGGAGTGAAGTCCAAGGCATTGGACCAGAGAAACGAATAAAAGTTTATGCACCCGTCGAGGCTCTCCATTCTTTTCTTCATGGTGCCAGGGGCAGCTACACTGGTCCTGTGACACTTGGTGGTGACGTGTGAGCCGATTCACCTGGTAAATAACTTTTACATTAAATATTTTGTTTTTGCTATCAAAAGTAAATTAATTAATAACCTGCATTATTGCAGGACACTCAGCAAAATATGGACTCTACATCATGAGGCAGGCACACGTTAATACTCTATAAGATCACATGAGGTGAGCAACACCACATATTCTTGTTCTGTTTCGTTCCCTCCTGACTGCCAGTGGCAGTAAACAGAGTGGATGTATCTCCTCGCGCTCTGCGCAGGTCGAGTACTAATGTAAACAAAGTCACGCACGTGACACGTAGCGCACCTGGTCGCGAGTCTATAAATTACGCGCCGATAGCTACGTTCGGGTCTCTTTGATCTTCTCGCTGTTGGCCTGGCGTGCTTCGCTGGTCAATCGCTCCGTAAGTCCGTGATTCGGATCTTATCGGTCTTGAGAGGTGAGTACTGCTTTTACTTGCGTCTTCCTGCCCGGGACCGTGTGGTCGGAGCGCTCGAAGGAGCCCTCTGGGGCGGTGGATTGACGCTGTTATTTATCTATTTGTTACCGAGTGCGGGTGGTGCGGCCGGCCGGCGCCGTTCGGACCGCCGCTGCCGGCTCGGATAGGGCTCGCTGGCGGTCGCAGGTTTTCCCCTGTGGAAAGGGGAGGTGGGTGCGGCCGGCGAGCGCTACAAGTAAGTGGGGCTGGACGTTCTGACCGTGGTGGTGGCACGCTCAGATTACCCAGCCGACACACACGCACGTGCGTTGTTTTACAACTCCAGGACTGAATCGCGTTCTTCAGTTTTCCTCGAAGTCCTCGCTCAGTTCCTGTGGAGTCGCTGGCGTCTCCCACACCGGTAAGGATGTTGGTGTGTACGTCATGCGGGGCTCCCCTCCAGGTGGAGGACGGCCACGACTTGTGTCCTAAGTGCCTGGGCGTCGGTCACCTCAGAGAGGCGCTGACTGACCCATGCATGAACTGCAGCATTTTGCCGCTGGCGGTGCGGGAGGACAGGCTACGTCAAGTAGAGTGCCTCCTGTTTGAGTCAGACCTGCCGCCCTCTGGTATCCCTCGCCCGTGTTCCGGGAGA
>SSNQ01034745.1:120587-140270 GCA_006942095.1 Nothobranchius kuhntae
GCAGCTGATCCTCATCAGCCTGATCAGCGGGACGGCTTTAAAAGGAGGACGGTTATCCAGATACCACGCCGTATGATTAACTACTGCCTGACTCGCTTCTCCTCCGGATTCTCTCCCATCTTGGAGACTTCTGGATACTCACCGGTTCGCTGCCTGGATACCAACTCCGCTCTGCCGTCCCGCTCTCCACCGTGCTCACGCTCCCTCTCCGTTACCTCGTCCTCCTCATCCGTCTACTCTGCCACCTGGAAATCTACAATTCGCCTCTGGATATCACCCCGGCTCAACTCCACATTCACCCTGAACTTCCGCATTTTGCCGCTTCCTGGTTTACCCTCCACTGGATCACCAGTGCGCCCTCAGTTCTCATCATTAAAGAAATAAAATTATTGTTTATCTTTTACCTCGACTCGAGTCTGATTCTGTATGTCTTTGGTTAGACACTTACCCCAAAACATGACAGAAAAATACCGCGAATCGGTGAAACATTCTGCGAATCAGCGAATTTCCCTTGAATAAGGCTCCAAAGAAAAAATCTGCGAAGTCGTGAATCCGCGATAAACGAACCGCGAAGTAGCGAGGGGTCACTGTAATGACAGTTTTATCATATTTTGACCACACAGTGGGTGAAATAGTCTCTCAGGAAAGATGTGATGTCAGAGGACCTTGATAACGCCTACTAAATTTTTTCTGGTCTCTGATTGGTCCATCATGGACCTGTAGACAGCCATTATTCTGGAGTTCCAGCCAAAATACTAAATGAACGTCTCTTGTGAGATCCAGCCAGATCTTACGATAGAACACTTTTAGTGGCATAGAGCCGCCTTTTTCGACCCTTAACCTGCAACAACTTCATCAGATGCTAACCAACCCGCCAGCCTCCAGCAGAAGTAAACTTCTACACCTGGGAGTATCCACCGACCAGTCAGGCTGGATTAAAAGGACCTTTGACCTTTGAATACCCACCACTTATCAGCCTTGTCGAGACTGACTTTGCTTTGCCAGCTTGATCTCCCAGGAACCCTCATCACTGGTCCAGTGATGAGGGTTCAGAGTGATGGGTTCAGGGTGATGAGGGTGTGCAGAGTCTACTGTACCAGTGACACTGGTGTAAAGTTAAAGTTAAAGTCCCATTAGTTGTCACACACACAGGTGTGTGTGCGAAATTTGTTCTCCGCATTTGACCCATCCCCTGGGGGAGCGGTGAGCTGCAGACACGGCCGCGCTCGAGAACCATTTGGTGGTTTAACCCCCCAATCCAACCCCTTAATGCTGAGTGTCAAGCAGGGAGGCACTGGGTCCCATTTTTTCAAAGTCTTTGGTATGACCCGACCAGGAATCGAACCCTGATCTCCCAGTCTCAGGGCAGACACTCTACCACTAGGCCACTGAGCTGGTAATGTCCAGAAATGGTCAGTTCTCATCTACATATTGACCTACATGCCACCAGGTCATCTACAGACATGAATCTGCCTCTGTGCGTCTCTGAGGCCTAGTCCACACGTAGCCGGGTTTTTTAAAAACGAATATCCGCCCCTCCAAAAACTTGCATCCACACCACCGCGTTTTAAAACGAACTCTGTCCACACGTACCCGGATAAATACGTTGTTAAGGACATGCCAGACCTGTAGGCGGCAGTACTTCCCCCATTCTTAACCTCGTCCTTCGTCTGTGGTCTTCTGCAAGGAGCAGTAATTCCGCTTGCAAAAACAAACAAGCAGAAAGCGCTTGGACGATTGATAAAGCGAGCGCAGCTCTGAGGGCTTCCATGCTGTCGGCTAGTGTAAACACAGGTCGCACACGTGATGTCAGCATTTTTTTGTCGCAGAAAGTTACGTTGCGGACCTTAAAACTCCGGTTTTGTCTGTCCACACGCAGACACCCAAAACGGAGAAAACACAGATCTTCACTTTGGCCGGAGTTTTTAAAAAGATCCGTTTTCGTGTGGATGACAGGCCAAAACGTAGAAAAATATCTACGTTTTGGCAGATCCCCGGCTACGTGTGGACAGGGCCTTAATCTTCCAAGTTGCAGGAAAAGATTTGACACTGCGTGTTTACACTCAGATTGCCATCATCTTCTCAAGGTCCTTCTGTGCCAAGCCTGTCTGCTTATCAAGGCCGTCCCGCACAGAAGAAAGGACTGAACTGTTATAATAGTGAAATATGAATAATAATAATGTCTTGATTAATCTGTGCTTGAATTACTGAAGTTTGAAATGAATGTTATTACATTGAAAGATTTATGTATGATGATCAGTAATGTTTGATATGGCAAGGCAATCATCATCCACACTCAGACACAAGGTTCATTAGAGATTAGTTAAAGTTAAACGTCGTGACACATAGACATTTTGTTAGCCACAAATCAGAGCATCCTGTATCTGAAAGAAGGCGTGATGTTCTGAGGTTCTTGTTAACACCTTTTAACATGGCACGTTCCGATTGGACAAGTAAACCATAACATGAGAATATTTAAACAGAGCTCACTTCACCGTGAGTCAGTTCTAGAGAAAGCTATGGAATGGTCGTCCAGAACGAAACCTCTTTAACCCAGAGCATTTTGGACAAGCTGTCAAAAACCCCGCTACACGCTGAAGCTGACGCAGCAAATGGTTCCTGCAGAGCAAAGTTGATACAGTTCCGATTCCCCGAGTCCTTCTTGATGTAAACAATTCCATCTATCTGTTGTGACTCGGGAAACATCTCTGGACTGGAGAGTCAGTGCTGCGGTTAATCTACTGAACCTCGGTGCCCAGAGGTCATCCGACCTGCCTGAACACATTCAACCGATAAGGATGGTTCGGTAGCGTTTTGTCTTCAGATTTCTTTGGTTAGCGGTCGGTTTAGTGACGTATGCTTTTGGGAGGTGCGCTGATGATGTGGCGTGTCCTTTTGGAGCGACTCGTCATGCAGTCTGACCCTCAGAGATCTTGTGCTGTACGGTGTTCCACCTTTCTGGAGGTTCTGGAGTGTTATCTGGGTTTTAGACACTTAAGTAGAGTCGTAACAACATCCATTATTATGTTTCATTGGAGTGTGGTTATTGTCTCATTGCCTATCATAAATAATCATTTACCACCAGTTATTCTGTATAATCAGTAGTAGTAGAAATATAGTAATAATAGATTTTTATAAACTATATTTTTATAAGTCTTGGTTCCTGGCTACCCAAAATGTCCAGAGTCAGTCAGTTATTAAAGGCTCAGCAATAACAAGGATGCATTTGTTTATGGAATGCTAGATTTTGTTGGACACTTTCAGATTGTATTGACACTATTTTAATTGTGAACACTTACGACACATTACATAGAGAAGTAAAAGTTACCACACATATATAAGCAAAACTTCATGTGATGGGCAACATTCTGCTCAATCGGAGAAAATCAGACTAAATCTAAAACCCAATAAAAACACCGCAAGCAGCTGATCTGATAGACTCCACCCACCACACCAATGTCATCAGGTTTATGTTCTCCAATGGAAACTCAGGTCATGCTAGGTAAGGCTAAACCAACAACAAGCCCCTTTCCCAGAGAGTCCCAGACCGTACACATCAAAGGGAGTCTGGCATTCCCATCGGCGTTGAACAGGGATCAACACTACAAACTCCACCCACTGAAACCTCCCACAAAGTGCGGTGGTTTTCAGCAGCTTTTATTTTGAAGATACAAAGTAAATAGACAAGTCACATGACCCAGGTAGAGTGGGGTCCCATTGGTCAGCACTCGTGCTTTTCTGTGAAATGAAGTTCATTTGTGTGTCGCCAAATCTCTCCCTAACTTTTGCGTTTTCTTTGACTTCCACCTAGATGTAAACACCATTAAGTTAATCGTAAATAAGAAGGCAGAACTCACTTTAACGAATCTTCAATGTTTATTTATGATTGACCCAGTATAACTAAATAAATAAATAAATAAAATCACAAAGTGCCTTTTGGAAGTTTGTATTGTTATCTGTTATGTGCCTCTTGTTGGTTAATGAGCTGATGTCTGTTCATGTGGATATTTGATGTATGTTTGTAAGTCTGATTCTGTATTTGTGACAAAAATGAATAAAGCCGGTTTGAAAAAAATATTTAAAAAAATTAAAATATTTGAGAAAACACATAAAAAGAGCTGAAGATATCTAGCAGCAGACATGGAGCAGCTTGAAGAACCTTGCAGAAAAACTAAAAATATGAATATGAGCAGCAAAAGATGCACAGCAAGTGTTTTATTCGTGGAAGGAAGTGATCAGAAACGCGGCGTGTGCATGAAGAGTAGAATGTTGTTGTTAGGACGGGGACAATGTTAAGCGGTTAGCAGCAATGTGCCGGTCAATGATGTTCCTTGTTCCCTGATTTGTATTGACGTGGGCCTCATCTGGACATGATGTCTGCTTCAAACCGCTTTTATAGACAGGTGTGTCTGAGCCCAGCACAGAAGCTCCCCACAGCAGTACAGCTGAGCGAACCCCGCCTTAGCGGGTCACATTTGTGAATTGATTGTCCGAGTGAACAACAACATTGTGGATTGGAGCAGGGATGCAAAGTGGAGAATGGCTTTGTGGATCATCAGGACTTCTAACACATTTAGGTGCGCATGAATTCCTGGAGGCCAGCTGTCGCCCACTGAATGGGACAAACATGTAGCCCCCCCACCCATCCTGACAGAATGAGACTGTAAATATTGAGACATGGGAGGCCACACAGCCAGGCGGGTCTCCTCTTTTCAGGGTCTGGGGACAACCTGATGTTGCAGATCCCTCCTCACCGAGGAAGGAACGGACAAGATGTAACGCTTGTGGTGGATCAGGCGAACCTTGAGACGTCTGAGCCAACGTTGAACGCGTCACATCATGCTCATCAGTTTAATGACTGTCAGTGCCATCACAGAGTGAGGTGTGCGCATGTGCCTGAGCAGCGCCGTTAAGTCCATAATCCTGGACTGTGACAAGTGCTCTTTCATGATCCGGAGTTCAGTTCCACTCCCAAGAGTCACCTGAGAAGGTCATGAAACTCTCCTCCCTGTTTATGGAAAACCCGAACCTGAAGTTCTGCCAACGTCCGCGAGTCTGCATCAGACTTGGAGCAGGTCAGAAGCAGGAGATCATCAAGAAAGAGGATTTTCATGACCTTGGTTCATATTGGTTGGAGCGCCACCTTGAAGCACACGGTGCAAGGGAGTACCCAAAAGGAAGTATGTTGCACTGAAACTGAGCTCCGATGAAGGAAAAACGCAGGAATCTCCTGTGTTTTGGGATCATCCAAACATGAAAATCGGCATCTCTCAGGTTGATGCAGGTGAACTGATCGCCTGGATGCACCTAACTCAGAACCTGTCAGATGGTCAGCAGGCAGAAGTGTCTTACTGCCTCGAAGCTGAAAGATCGAGAATAGGCTTGATTCCTCCCGACCTTCCCAGAACCAGGAAGAAGCAAAAGTAGAAAGTAGCTTCCTGTCCAGCGGTTCTGAGCTGAGAGCGAGACTGATCTGATGTCAGTTTGGTCTCCACAGTCCCGGCAAATGGAGAAGGGGAATACCGATACTGTTGTGTATCCATGCGCCCATGTCACACACACATGGCCATGCCTGGTGATTAGGGCCTAATTAGTAGGCAGGCGTTTATTAAAAGCTCTTCAGTGATTGGTTAAAGAAGGAGTGTTACCCAATAGCAATGCCTTAATCCCATAAGACCCTGTTCCCACATATGGGAACATTGACTTCTTGTACTATAGTCTCATCTGTGCCCTAGACAAGCTGGTTCCCAAAGTCAGGGACTCTATTGGTCAGCTTGCTTCTCACACCAACCCTCTGTTAAGAACTGTGGTGTGACCTTTGACCCAGCTCTCACCCCGGATTCTCTTGTTCACTCTTCCTTCTTACATCTCAGGCAGGACCGGCTCTACTCGATTTGCTACCCCAGGCAAGATTACTCCCCCCCCCCCAGCCTGGCGTGCCAGACTCCTCCTCTGTTTAACCCTCTCAGGCTCTAAATAAGTTTGGATAAAAGGACGAACAACTGAGTCCTTCAGGGGAACTTCTGAGTTAAAAAATGCTCATGAAACACGTGTGTGGAGTAACCAGGTAGGTGGGCTTTAACATAGCTAATCTGCAACGCCTGCCTCCAGAGGGTTAATTCTGCACAGAGAAAGGGTCTGGGAACTCTCCTATTCAATAGCCCCGCCCCCTGAGACATCTAACCAAGCCAATCAGCGCTGAGCAGCGTATGTCACACACCATAACACCGAGTTTGTCATAAACATGGCGACTGAAGCGGAGTTCGCTGCGGCTCTTTCCTCTGGTCTACTTTTGAGCCGCCTGGTCCCACCCCTCATGTGCCGCTCTGCCTGTGAGTCACCAGACTGTTTCTCTGTGCAGAGTTACCCAGAAGACGAGTCTGGCAGGCCAGGCGACCCTTTTTCTGTTTGCCCCTGACACAAACACAGAGTTTAAGGACAGCAGCATCTAAATGATCCCAACAGTTCCATTTTAATATTTGAACAACAGCAACAAGAACAAGCAGCTCTGTTCCTGCAGCGGAGGCATCTACAGCATCCTCACATGGTTAGGGCTGATGTCTACAGGAACAAGTCCTTTAACAGGGACACATGCCGGATCTCAGGTGTGTTTTAGTCAGTTCCACCAGGAGAAGCTCCTCTCTGCAGCAGCAGCGGTCACTGTGGCAGCAACCCTCAGGTCCACCAGCATATCAGGATAAACTTCATTCAGTTTCTCTCCTCCTTTTGTACTTTTAAAATCTGATGCTAGCTGATGTGGCTAGCTCTGTGGACTAGCTCCGCCTTCATCTTACCAGACAGGTGAGGTCAGTCAGCAGGTCTAAAGGAGCATTGAGAAACTCGTCATGAACTTCAGGATGTGCTGACAGGTGTGGGCGTCCTCAGGCTGCTGAGTTGATGTTGTCTGTCCCATCCATAGACTGTACATACTGGACAATTCGATTCCATAGCCTTCAATAACACGTTATCTGTCCATAATGGGAGGTGTCCACCACCGCCATTTTGACCGTGTCACAGGTTCCGTCCAGCCCAGACAATTCCATAAAAGGGAAGAGAGGAGGCGCTGAGGGTGGGGCTGTAAGGCTGGGATCGAGTGACGAACTAGCTACGAGCTAACCTGAAGCTAACCCTGGCTAACCCAAAGCTAAAGCGGAGGTGGGAGCCGAGCTAACGGATGTAGCCACCTAGCTTCAACCCAACCGGAGCTAACTGGAACACCCATCGACCTGAACCTTACACGGAGTTTAGGTGGAGGTTTTCTGCGTCTGTTCGTGAGAAGTACCTGTATTAAAAAAGTTTTAAATCGGTAAGTTTATAATTTATTTCCGTAATGAATACATTTTGCTTTGAGCAAGTTTTCAGTACAGTTTTTTTCGGCGCTATCACTCCTGAGTCGCACCAGCCATTAAATGTATCATGAAGAAGAGAAAATATATTTAAGTCGTATTTTGGGGGGACATTTTATTATCTTTCTTACAAAATCTGAGACCAAGCGTTTCACATTGCAACACAAGCACCGGTAACCATAACAGAATGAACAGCCAGCAGAGGAGAGGATGGCGGTGTTTCAAACCCTCCCGGCCGGCGTGTAGAGCTCATTCCTGGGCTGGAGCCGGCCCTCAGCACCCCGCCACAGGCTTTAACAGATGCTGGCGGTGTTTCATATATTTCCAAAACGTAATACTTGTTTGTATCTTGTACAGCCAACTAGCCTTTATTCTGGACTCAGTACAATTTACCAAAAGTAAAGAGACATTATACAGATGAAGTAAGCACAAGATAACTTACTGGAAGACACAGAGTTATCATCAGAACCAGAACAAGAGAGCCTGATAACAGTCATGTGAAAATAACAGTTAAAAAGTATGTATGTATAATAGAAATAAAAATATATTAGAATTAGTGTAACTCACTGTGATCCAAACAAATCAGCCATAGCTGATTAGTAAATATGACATGAGGTCTGGGAGTTTTTAAGTTTCATTCTTTTATTACATTTTTTTCTTAGATCTATTAAAAGGTCACCATGGCAGCCTGTGTGTCAACGTCAGCTACACAGAGCAGCAAGTGTAAGTACCAAGTACTTGTCTTGACCACTTCATGAATGGTTTTGTACTTTAAACAGCTAGGCCAAACCTGTTATTTTTTCCTCCATAGCCATTTGGATCATTGGAGACAGCTGAGTGAGGTGTGGTGCCCAGAGAGCTGCAGAGACAACCTTGGCCTCCCTGACGTCTGTGTCTCCTGGTTTGGTTGGGGCGGACCATCGACATNGGATCATCCTGAGCGTGGTGTAGGCGCTGCTAGCCGACAATCCTTCGATGACCGGAGCGGCCGGGCCGTGATGTAAGCCTTTACAAGATGATTCAGGTAGATGGGAGCCGTTCCATCCAGTATGCTGGTGCTGGCTATTTGAATTTGATGCGTGCAGCTAGCAATAGCCAATGGAGCTCAGTGATCGGAGGAGTGACGTGCTCTTTTAGGCTGATGGAAGACCAGATGCACCGCTGTGTTCTGGTCCATCTGAAGAGGTCTCGCAGTCCAGGCTGGAAGACCAGTTAGAAGGGCGTTGCAGTAGTCGAGGCGGGAGCTGACAGTAGACTGCACCAGGAGCTGGCTGGCATGTTGTGTTGGGTACGGTCTGATCTTTTGTGTTACACAGCATGAAGCGGCATGAACGAGAGACAGCGGCTACGTGATCTTGGTCAGCTGGTCATCAGTCACAACACCCAAGTTTCAAACTGCCTTTTTAAGAGCCAGAGACGGGGAATCGTTTTGGATTGGGATATTGTGCTGGATGGATGGTTTCACTGGGATGACAAGTAATTCAGTTTTATGTGGAACCATTTTTTTTTTCTTTTTCCTGACGGGGACCTCTTTTCTGTCCCCACATCGTTTACAACCTCTACAACATATTTGGATCAATTCAATTCCCTTCAGTTCAGTTTATCTCTACAGCTCCACGTCAGGACCAGAGTTGTCTCAAGGACCTTCATACAGTCCGGTACAGGACAGGTCATTTAGCCATATTTAGCCTATATAAGGAACCCAGCAGGTTGCATCGAGTCACTGACTAGTGTCAGAGTCTTTACAGCAATCCTCATACTAAGCAAGCATACAGCGACAGTGGAGAGGAAAACTCCCTTTTAACAGGAAGAAATCTCCAGAGGATCCTGGCCCAGTATAAGCAGCCTGTTCTATTCAAACAGACATGGCCTCCTGAGTAAGCGCAGGTGGGATCTGTCAAAAGTTGGTGGTGGAGGAACATGCTTACGAGTGGCCACCACGTGTTTTGTGTATAATTTTGTCCGTTCATACGAACATTCTCGATTTCATTTGTAGGAAGGACTTTAGGACTGTTTCTACTAACGTTTGATGAGTGAGCGCCCGTGGTAGAGCGGGCATCATCAGGTGATCAAAGATAAGCTAACTGCTAGGAAAATCCTGGTCACATGACCCAAAATGTGTTTACCTGTGCTCAGGTGATGTCTGTTTGAGAAGTCCACCTGCAGGTTTTCATCAGGTCCATCTCTGAAACACAGACTTTGAGTTCAAGTCACATCAACAGGTTTCAAATTATCTTTAGTTCTGGACTCAGGTGAGCTTGCCTGTCCAAAGAAGAGACGGAGCTCTTGCTGCCTTTTGAGCGGTGACGCCGAGGCTTTGGGATGGGCGGAGACGGAGGAGGAGTCATCTGCAGGGGCAGAAACATCAGTGAATTTCATTGGATAAAACCTGAAGTTCTCCTTTTCAAGTGATGTCAGCAAAGGGGGTGGAGCTAATGTATAAGAAGGGAGCATAAGAGATGATTTCACTTACTACATTGTCTAAGAATGGCATTACTGTCATTGTTGATGTACTAATATAGCATTAAGAACAGCAGTGCATGCCCAAAGGTCAACTGTGTGCTTTCCAAACCAAAACAAATGCTCCGTTTATGACCTCGCCATCAGGAGAACCGCCATAACTGCTGCTTCCTTATCTCTGCTGCAAGTCACGAGACAAGTCCTTCGGAAGACAGGACTCTTACCCCCATAACAGAGCCATTTTCTTTTTCTACAGTGATTTTCTCACTTCACAGATTAATTACAATCATAAGTTTTATCTAAGGTGAATTTAAGAAGACTGTTTTGCTTGACAGTAATAATGGCTGGAAATAACTGTTTATTATTTTGGATCTTAAATCTACTTGATGAGTTAAAGATTTTATTATCAGTCATGTCACATTTTAATATCAGTAGATTACAGTGATCCCTCGTTTATCGCGGTAGATGCGTTCCAGACCTGGCCGCGATAGGTGAAAATCCGCGAAGTAGGGACACCATAGTTACAGTATTTATTTAACAGGAGAAGGAGCGCAGCTGATCCTCATCAGCCTGATTAGCGGGACGGCTTTAAAAGGAGGACGGTTATCCAGATACCACGCCGGATGATTAACTACTGCCTGACTCGCTTCTCCTCCGTATTCGCTCCCGTCTTGGAGACTTCTGGATACTCACCGGTTCGCTGCCTGGACACCAACTCCGCTCTGCCGTCCCGCTCTCCACCGTGCTCACGCTCCCTCTCCGTTACCTCGTCCTCGTCCTCCTCATCTGTCTACTCTGCCACCTGTAAATCTACAATTCGCCTCTGGATATCACCCCGGCTCAACTCCACATTCACCCTGAACTTCCGCATTTTGCCGCTTCCTGGTTTACCCTCCACTGGATCACCAGTGCGCCCTCAGTTTTCCTCAACATTAAAGAAATAAAATTATTGTTTATCGTTTACCTCGACTCGAGTCTGATTCTGTATGTCTTGGGTTAGACACTTACCCCAAAACATGACAGAAAAATACCGCGAATCGGTGAAAAATACCGCGAATCAGCGAATTTCCCTTGAATAAGGCTCCAAAGAAAAAATCCGCAAAGTCGTGAATCCGCGATAAACGAACCGCGAAGTAGCGAGGGATCACTGTAATGACAGTTTTATCATATTTTGACCACACAGTGGGTGAAATAGTCTCTCAGGAAAGATGTGATGTCAGAGGACCTTGATAACGCCTACTAAATTTATTCTGGTCTCTGATTGGTCTAACATGGACCTGTAGACAGCCATTATTCTGGAGTTCCAGCCAAAATACTAAATGAACATCTCTTGTGAGATCCAGCCAGCTCTTACGATAGAACACTTTTAGTGGCATAGAGCCGCCTTTTTCGACCCTTAACCTGCAACAACTTCATCAGATGCTAACCAACCCGCCAGCCTCCAGCAGAAGTAAACTTCTATACCTGGGAGTATCCACCGACCAGTCAGGCTGGATTAAAAGGACCTTTGAATACCCCCCACTTATCAGCCTTGTCGAGACTGACTTTGCTTTGCCAGCTTGATCTCCCAGGAACCCTCATCACTGGTCCAGTGATCAGAGTGATGGGTTCAGGGTGATGAGTGTGTGCAGAGTCTACTGTACCAGTGACACTGGTGTAATGTCCAGAAATGGTCAGTTCTCACCTACATATTGACCTACATGCCACCAGGTCATCTACAGACATGAATCTGCCTCTGTGCGTCTCTTAATCTTCCAAGTTGCAGAAAAAGATTTGACACTGCGTGTTTACACTCAGATTGCCATCATCTTCTCAAGGTCCTTCTGTGCCAAGCCTGTCTGCTTATCAAGGCCGTCCCGCACAGAAGAAAGGACTGAACTGTTATAAATGATAAATGACCCGCACTTGTATAGAGCCTCTCAGAGTAAGGACTCCAAAGCACTTTACACTACAGTGTATCATTCATCCATTCACACAAACACACACACATTCACACACTGATGGTGATGAGCTAGGATGTAGCTACAGCTGCCCTGGGGTGCACTGACAGATACAAGGCTGCCGAGCACAGGCGCCACCAGTCCCTTCGACCACCACCATCAGGCAAGGTGGGTTAAGTGTCTTGCCCAAGGACACAACAGCAGAATTCTCTGTCCGGAGCTGGGATTGAACCTGCAACCTTCCGATTACTGGACAACCCGCTCAACCTGTTGAGCTACTGCTGCCCCATAGTTATAATAGTGAATGAACAAATGTTATATGAATAATAATAATGTCTTGATTAATCTGTGCTTAAATTAATAAGGTTGATTAATCTGTGTTTGAATTACTGAAGTTTGAAATGAATGTTATTACATTGAAAGATTTATGTATGATGATCAGTAATGTTTGATATGACAAGGCAATCATCATCCACACTCAGACACAAGGTTCATTAGAGATTAGTTAAAGTTAAACGTCGTGACACATAGACATTTTATTAGCCACAAATCAGAGCATCCTGTATCTGAAAGAAGGCGTGATGTTCTGAGGTTCTTGTTAACACCTTTTAACATGGCACGTTCCGATTGGACAAGTAAACCATAACATGAGAATATTTAAACAGAGCTCACTTCACCGTGAGTCAGTTCTAGAGAAAGCTACGGAACGGTCGTCCAGAACGAAACCTCTTTAACCCAGAGCATTTTGGACAAGCTGTCAAAAACCCCGCTACACGCTGAAGCTGACGCAGCAAATGGTTCCTGCAGAGCAAAGTTGATACAGTTCAGATTCCCCGAGTCCTTCTTGATGTAAACAATTCCATCTATCTGTTGTGACTCGGGAAACATCTCTGGGCTGGAGAGTCGGTGCTGCGGTTAATCTACTTTACCTCGGTGCCCAGAGGTCATCCAACCTTCCTGAACACATTCAACCGATAAGGATGGTTCGGTAGCGTTTTGTCTTCAGATTTCTTTGGTTAGCGGTCGGTTTAGTGACGTATGCTTTTGGGAGGTGCGCTGATGATGTGGCGTGTCCTTTTGGAGCGACTCGTCATGGAGGTTCTGGAGTGTTATCTGGGTTTTAGACACTTAAGTAGAGTCGTAACAACATCCAAAATTATGTTTCATTAGAGTATGGTTATTGTCTCATTGTCTATCATAAATAATCATTTACCACCAGTTATTCTGTATAATCAGTAGTAGTAGAAATATAGTAATAATAGATTTTTATAAACTATATTTTTATGTCTTGGTTCCTGGCTACCCAAAATGTCCAGAGTCAGTCAGTTATTAAAGGCTCAGCAATAACAAGGATGCATTTGTTTATGGAATGCTAGATTTTGTTGGATACTTTCAGATTGTATTGACACAATTTTAATTGTGAACACTTACGACACATTACATAGAGAAGTAAAAGTTACCACACATATATAAGCAAAACTTCATGTGATGGGCAACATTCTGTTCAATCGGAGAAAATCAGACTAAATCTAAAACCCAATAAAAACACCGCAAGCAGCTGATCTGATAGACTCCACCCACCACACCAAGGTCATCAGGTTTATGTTCTCCGACGGAAACTCAGGTCATGCTAGGTAAGGCTAAACCAACAACAAGCCCCTTTCCCAGAGAGTCCCAGACCGTACACATCAAAGGGAGTCTGGCATTCCCATCGGCGTTGAACAGAGATCAACACTACAAGCTCCACCCACTGAAACCTCCCACAAAGTGCGGTGGGTTTCAGCAGCTTTTATTTTGAAGATACAAAGTAAATAGACAAGTCACATGACCCAGGTAGAGTGGGGTCCCATTGGTCAGCACTCGTGCTTTTCTGTGAAATGAAGTTCATTTGTGTGTCGCCAAATCTCTCCCTAACTTATGCGTTTTCTTTGACTTCCACCTAGATGTAAACACCATTAAGTTAATCGTAAATAAGAAGGCAGAACTCACTTTAACGAATCTTCAATGTTTATTTCTGATTGACCCAGTATAACTAAATAAATAAATAAATAAAATCAAAGTGCCTTTTGGAAGGGTGTATTGTTAACTGTTATGTGCCTCTTGTTGGTTAATGAGCTGATGTCTGTTCATGTGGATATTTGATGTATGTTTGTAAGTTTGATTCTGTATTTGTGACAAAAATGAATAAAGCCTGTTTGAAAAAAATATTAAAAAAACTATATATATTTGAGAAAACACTTAAAAAGAGCTGAAGATATCTAGCAGCAGACATGGAGCAGCTTGAAGAATACCTTGCAGAAAAACTAAAAATATGAATATGAGCAACAAAAGATACACAGCAAGTGTTTTATTCGTGGAAGGAAGTGATCAGAAACGTGGCGTGTGCATGAAGAGTAGAATGTTGTTGTTAGGACGGGGACAATGTTAGGCGGTTAGCAGCAATGTGCCGGTCAATGATGTTCCTTGTTCCCTGATTTGTATTGCTTCACTTCTCCATCTTTTGGATGCGTCCCGTTCCTTTACCCCGATGTGTGTGTTGTTCCATTTCCAATAAATGGTTGTTTCATTTACGGTGATTGGGGATCAAGATCGATAACAGGTTCAAGGCGCTTCAAAAGATCAACCCCAAGTATCACAGGCATGGTACCGAGGTCAGAAACGTACATGGGGTGTGTCAACAAGGGGTCGACCGATTTATCGATATTTAGCATTTTGTCATCATCGCCATCGGCCAATAAGCCTCGTTAGTAGATCTGGTTTAATGTCAGGCACCTCCACGGGCAGCCCGCTGCTGCTGGACCCCAATGAAAACACTGAGTATTTGCCTCTGAGTAAAAGGGGAGACTTGTTTTTGGTGTTTCTAACCCTACAGCTGTGTATTTAGTGTGAAATTAAAGTAAAATATGAAATAAAACTTAGCTGAGTGAAAGAAAAAACGAGCCGTAAGACCGTTGGTTACGTTTTGTAACCCCAGATTATATGAGTATAGCGAAGCCCTTCAAGCCATCACCTATTGGATTAATCCCATCGCCTTAACCAATCATTGAAGAGCTTTTATGTACGCCCGCCTCCTAGGCGGGTCCTGGCCCCTAAAAAGGGCACAGCGAGCATAGCTCGTCTCAATAAGTCTTATTGAGCCTGAATAACCAGTGAGGCCAGGATGCTTAAAGAGCTACGCTATACTCAGAATCTGGGGGTCACATAATGTAACCAACATTCTATTTCATATGGCTCCGCCCTTTAAGCCATCGCCTATTGGATTCAAGGAGGAGCCAGATATAGTCAACACCACACTGGTTCAGAACCAAACCTGAGCGGACTCAGAGACTTCACCTAATACACCTCTACAGCTGTCGGCGGGCGTAAACATGAGAGAACAGCTGGAGGACATGATGACAGCATATGATCAGTGTATAGCTAATGAGAATCAACCCCAAGGTTGCCTAGCAACTGGTGGGAGAGAAACTGTCACAACCAAGAGGACACAATGTGGCATATTGTAAGGCCATGTCAACCAGGGTGTGTAAGAACACAAGGGTGACAAACGAACCTGCAAGGTTTCTGATCAGAACTTTCAGTGACAGCTGTGATTGCGCTGAACTGTGCGTTAGCACCACGTCAGTAACGAGGCTGGTGGACTGTGATGGCCTTACCTTCGGCCACACAAAGGCGGTAACCCCCACACACCAGTACACTATTTCCCAAGTTAATAGAAACACACTTTAGTTTGTATATTTTTATTTGACACAATTCAAATGCATTAAGTTCTAATTGTAGCGCCCACATTTACTTAACTTTTGTATATAAAATTCTGTCAAACACTGTTTAATATTAGTTTTGTTTTGGTGCTGGGAGATTCCATGGACCGAGTCTGGAACTGTGGAGAGTTGGGAGCTTCAGCCTGCCTGTCTCACAAGCAGGAAGCGCTGACTGGACTGTACCAACATGAGTTCCACCACGGGGGAAGGCGAGACTTAGTCGTTATAATTTCTGTATGAATTATGTAGACTTGTAGTTTCTTTTCATAACTTTGCATTTAATTTAGGATTTCAGGTTAACTCTTAAATTGTGTTTAGTCCCTTTTTGTTAATTAGGTAGATGAGTGTCCTTCCTGCCCCTCGTGTGTCAACTTGGTCTGATCAGCCAGTATTTAAGCTCCTTTTGTTTGTTGTCTGAGAGGTCAGTTTGTTTTAAGTTGTTATGTTAAAGCAACTTCATGGTTTGTGTTGAGTTTTTTTCTTCCATTTGACCTCTTTTAAAGGGCCCATGTGTAAAGTTAACCTGTTTTTCTTGAATTTTTTGGGAAATAAATCCCATTCTTATTGAAACTACCAGTGCGTCCTCCTGCCTAACCATCTCGGCCCCTCACATGGACACATCTCTGAGGTAAAACAGGTGGTGAAGACCATGAAGCAGCCATGCATATGTCTGCTACAGACATCCCAGCTCGCAATGCCACAGAGGAAGAAACCGCCTGATAGAATGTACTTTTAATGTGACGGGAGCGTCCAAGCCAGACGAAGCATAGGCACTTGTGATGACGTCACACAGCCAATGTGAAAGACGCTGACATGACAGAGCTTGCCCTTTGGAACAATCACTGTAGTGCGCAGCCGAGCTGTGCGAGAGACTTAAGAGTCTGAGCGCACGCACTGGGCATAGCAGGAGGGATGCAGCATCTTTACTCTGACACATGAGGGGAAGGAAAACCCCACCAGAGAAATGGTTCAGGACCTGAAAGAGTCTGTGGCTGTTTTTTTAGGACCATAGCGTTTGCAAAACGGGATTTGCCGTGGCACCCTGGGGAGGATTTTGGCATAGCAGCAAAGCTGAAGCTAGAATATACTGCCATCAGGCACCTCTCAAACCAAGATGGGATATAGGGAGGTGCGCTTCCCCCGCATGTGACGTACAGGGTCGCGCATTCAGCGTCAGACGGAAGACCGGTCAGACTGATGAAATTTCTTTTTCAGGACCTTTAGCTTTGATGTGACCTGCTTTTTGTCCCACCTGACGCCCGCTCAGCCAGTGTTTTCTGTCGAACAGCTGGCTGTCTCTCACCGTCCTCGTAAAAAGGCGACTAATCTGTTCGTCTGCTCGCACGGCCAAAAGCTCCATGGTCTCCGCGTCCGTCCAGCTTGCCATGTTGCAGGTGGTTGTACTATTGAGAGGCCATGTTTATCTGTGTTTATATCCCTTCCGGCCGGCACTCGGCGCACAGTAAACGTCACTAACGTGACCACCCTCTTTTGCGGGGGGGGGGGCTACCACAGTCACTCCAAAGGGATTAGTGGGGCTGACATGCATTTAGCCATCAGAGGCGAGGGGCTCATGCGGCAATTTTACTACCAAGCGAGGCGGAACGAATGCTGCAAAATTCATGCAACACCATGCCGGCATGGCGCGTTTATAGATATACCATTACATTACGCTGATTTGCCGGCATGGTGTGTCTTATAAAAGCGCCTTGTGATGCTCTTTAGGGTAGGACGCTGGGTTTAGGTCAGATAACAGCTGTACGCCCATGATTCCAGTTCTTGAGACAAGATTGCAAAACAGAGACAGAAGTTAGGCCACTAATTCTCTTAAATGACGCCAGATCCAGCAACAGTGCAGATTTGAGGAACAAAACCTTTATTGGAACCTGGTCCGAAGGTTCAGAGGAAGCCTGGGACAGCCCGTGCAGAAGCACAGCCAGATCTCAATGCAGAGTCACAAATTTGTGTGTCAGCATCTGTACGAAAGACAGAATGCTGGCTAATGGGCAGAAGAGGAGATCAAGTTCACTCCTCACATAAGCGCTGAAACGAAGCCCATTTAGCAGAAAATGAGACCACTGTGGATGAAGTGCGAGCATTCTGAAAGATCTGGATCATGTTGGGTGATAGGCCGAGTCACTGAGTGTAACCGTTTAGCAATCAAACCCACAAATGTAGATTCAGGATTCGTGGGTGTCTGATGGCTCCGCCTGCTTGCAAGAGCGCATCCTCCCTCCAAAACAGGCGCCACAGATGTGCTGTCACCAACAGCTGCAGTTCCGAAGACCAAGGAGCTGTGCCGCGTTGAGGGGCTATCAGAACAGTTGATAGCTGTACCTGCCCAATTCACACCAAGAGCTGGGAATTAGCGGAACCGGGGGAAAATGTAAAGTAGGAGCCTGAGACATGATTCGTAGGCTAAAGCAGCAGCAGCAGGAGACAATCTTGTGAGCTCAAAGAGAACCACAGTCTGAAGAGTGTGTTCTCGCAAGATGCAAGCAGATTTACAACCGCATCCCCGAAACTCCCCCAAAAAGAGACACGAGATCGGGGTGGTGACGCCACTCCAAGTGATGTGGGCCACATCTGCACATGATGTCTGCTTCAAACCGCTTTTATAGACAGGTGTGTCTGAGCCCAGCACAGAAGCTACCCACAGAAGTACAGCTGAGCGAACCCCGCCTTAGCGGGTCACATTTGTGAATTGATTGTCCGAGTGAACAACAACATTGTGGATTGGAGCAGAGATGCAAAGTGCAGAATGGCTTTGTGGATCATCAGGACTTCTAACACATTTAGGCGCGCATGAATTCATGGAGGCCAGCTGTCGCCCACTGAATGGGACAAACATGTAGTCCCCACCCATCCTGACAGAATGAGACTGTAAATATTGAGACATGGGAGGCCACACAGCCAGGCGGGACTCCTCTTTTCAGGGTCTGGGGACAACCTGATGTTGCAGATCCCTCCTCACCGAGGAAGGAACGGACAAGTTGTAACGCTTGTGGTGGATCAGGCGAACCTTGAGGTGTCTGAGCCAACGTTGAACGCGTCACATCATGCTCATCAGTTTAATGACTGTCAGTGCCATCACAGAGTGACGTGTGCGCATGTGCCTGAGCAGCGCCGTTAAGTCCATAATCCTGGACTGTGACAAGTGCTCTTTCATGATCCCGGAGTTCAGTTCCACTCCCAAGAGTCACCTGAGAAGGTCATGAAACTCTCCTCCCTGTTTATGGAAAACCCGAACCTGAAGTTCTGCCAACGTCCACGAGTCTGCATCAGACTTGGAGCAGGTCAGAAGCAGGAGATCATCAAGAAAGAGGATTTTCATGACCTTGGTTCATATTGGTTGGAGCGCCACCTTGAGACACACGGTGCAAGGGAGTACCCAAAAGGAAGTATGTTGCACTGAAACTGAGCTCCGACGAAGGAAGAACGCAGGAATCTCCTGTGTTTTGGGATCACCCAAGTATGAAAATCGGCATCTCTCAGGTTGATGCAGGTGAACTGATCGCCTGGATGCACCTAACTCAGAACCTGTCAGATGGTCAGCAGGCAGAAGTGTCTTACTGCCTCGAAGCTGAAAGATCGAGAATAGGCTTGATTCCTCCCGACCTTCCCAGAACCAGGAAGAAGCAAGAGTAGAAAGTAGCTTCCTGTCCAGCGGTTCCAGCGGTTCTGAGCTGAGAGCGAGACTGATCTGATGTCAGTTTGGTCTCCACAGTCCCGGCAAATGGAGAAGGGGAATACCGATACTGGAGTCTGACATGCAGATGTTGTGTATCCATGCGCCCATGTCACACACACATGGCCATGCCTGGTGATTAGGGCCTAATTAGTAGGCAGGCGTTTATTAAAAGCTCTTCAGTGATTGGTTAAAGAAGGAATGTTACCCAATAGCAATGCCTTAATCCCATAAGAGCCGGTGCCCACATATGGGAACATTGACTTCTTGTACTATAGTCTCATCTGTGCCCCAGACAAGCTGGTTCCCAAAGTCAGGGACTCTATTGGTCAGCTTGCTTCTCACACCAACCCTCTGTTAAGAACTGTGGTGTGACCTTTGACCCAGCTCTCACCCCGGATTCCCTTGTTCACTCTTCCTTCTTACATCTCAGGCAGGACCGGCTCTACTCGATTTGCTACCCCAGGCAAGATTACTCCCCCCCCCCCCCC
>SSNQ01034745.1:144190-152534 GCA_006942095.1 Nothobranchius kuhntae
GAAAGAAGACAACGAACAAAGACAGATTTTAAGTTGCTTGTCCTCAGACGACTGGTCTGTGTTAGCCCTGACCCTCTGACATTTACAAACTAGCATGTTTGCAACAATAATCTGTTGTGATAATTTAATAAATAAACCATCAAAGGGAACTTTTACTAAATACAAACTATTTTCTACCATGAGGTTTAAGAAGTCACTCAGATCAGACAAATATAAACAGTCAGAAATAATAAGAAATGATCGGATATTTATTAAAGCTCATATAATTATTAGGAGTTATTATCAAACACAAAACATCTGAAATGATCCTAAATATCATTGTATCTCAGCTTTAGTGCTGCACAAATGTTACAACAATAAACTAGCTCAGCTTGTGCTAAAGCATCCCCATGATGTCACGATGACATCATAACTGGAACATTTCCTCACCTCTGTCCTTGTTCCTCCCCGGACTCCTGATCGTTTAGGATGCTCCGACATGTTGAGCTAGCTGCATCATCAGAAACAGCCGTTCTCCCCACGGAGCAGGTAAAGGTAAACGAGACGGAGGAGGGGGCGCCAGGTTGGCCTCACGGGAAAGCGACGGACTTCAGTAAAGTTGACAAGTTATTGACAGATTCAACATTTGCAGCTTAACCCTCTGGAGGCAGGTGTTGCAGATTTACAAGGTTATAACCTACCTACCTGGTAACTCCACGTACGTATTTCATCAGCACTTTTTAACTCAAAAGTACCCCTGAAGGACTTAGTAGTTCGTCCTTTTATCAAGACTCATCTGGAGCCTGGAGGGTTAGGGGTTACAGGTTCCTACCTTCTGATCAGACGGTCATTTGGACATTCCTCTTTGGTCACTACCTTGTGTTTGTCTGCTCTGCTCTGTGTGTGAGCAGACTGTAAAGAGGCCTTGTGTGTTGGAGGTACAGAGACGGATTAATGGTTTTTTATTCTGCAAATGAATCATTACACATTTCTGGGTGTTATCATGAATGATAAAATTAGTTGGAAACTACATATAAAACATATTCACAACAAAACTGTGAGAAGTATTTCCATATTAAATAGAGTGAAACATTTCCTGGATCGCAATATACTTCACATGTTATATGTACGCCGGTGCAACCATGTTTAAATTACTGTGCAGAGGTCTGGGGCAACACTTATAAAACTACATTATCACCAATAATAATATTGCAGAAGAAAGCATCAGGATTATTAATAAAGCGGGCTACAGAGATCATACTAACAACCTGCTTTTGAAATCACGAGTATTAAAGTTTACTGACCTTGTTCAATTTTTGACATTACAAATAATATATGAAGCTACTGACAAACTACTCCCTGGTAATATACAAAAGTATTTCTTATACAGAGATAAACAATATCACTTGAGAGAGGAAAGGGATTTAAACTACCCGTCTGTGCGAACAACAGTAAAAAATCTGTGCATCTGTTTGTGGAGTAAAATTATGGAATGGATTAAATAGTGACTTAAAGCAATGTCCAAGTATGGCCCAGTTTAAAAAATGGTACAAAAATATGGTCCTCATGAGGTACAGGGAGGAAGAGGGAGTTGACCCAAAAAGAACCAGTGAGTTGTGTGAGGGTGTGTGTACAGAAGAAAATGGGGTGTGTTGTAAGTGTGTGTAGTAGGGATGTTAATCGCTGTGTGTGGTGGATAAATGGAAAAGGTATGTGGAACTGTTTTGCATGGGCAGTTTGACTAAAGATGAATTTTGAAAATTTATGATGAATTAGGAGAACGACGTTGTTCCTTTTGATAAATGGGAAAAGGGGGGCAGGATTTAATGAGCACTAGCTTCCTCCCACTCCTTTTCGAACAGAACGTGATCATTTAATTTTTGTGTGATTAACAGTGTGATTTTATTTTTAATGTCTACAACGACTTTGTTATTATTACTATTGTTATAATAGTTGTTTTTATTTTTATTATAATGTTCGAAATAAAGATTTCATTCATTCAAATTTGTGCCCCGGGTGGCCGTCTGTGCCTGTCGGGAAACCGGCCCTGATCTCAGGAACGTTGCTAAGCTGAGTCCCATTCTGTCCCGCTCTGAACTTGAGACAGTTCTCCACACCTTCATCTCCTCACGCTTAGACTACTGTAACTCTCTTTTCACGTGTCTGAGCAGAACCTCCCTGAACCGTCTACAGGTGGTTCAGAACGCCTGTGCTCGGCTTCTGACCAAGTCCTCCAAACACACCCACATCACCCCGCTTCTCCTCCAGCTTCACTGGCTGCCAGTCAACTTCAGGGTTCATTTCAAGATCCTGGTTCTGGTCTATAGGACCTTACATGGACAAGCACCATCTTACATTGGTGATCTTCTTAGTCCCTACACCCCCAGCAGGTCCCTGAGGTCCAGTGACAAAAGCCTACTGGTTGTGCAGCACCAGGCTAAAGGTCAAAGGTGACAGATCATCTGCTGCTGTGGCCCCCAGACTCTGGACCTCTCTCCCCCTGAGCCTGAGACCAGTGGACTCAGTGGTCTCCTTTAAACTCACCTGTTCAGGCTTTGGTGGGACCTTCACCACCACCCTCTCCTTGTTCTGCCTTTCCCGGGATCCACCGATTGCGTCTTTCTTATTAATTTTCTTTCTCTTTTCTTACATATTTTAAAGACATTTTATATTTTTTGTCATTTTCTACATAATTTTTAATCATTTTAAAAATCTTTTCATATTTATATTTTTTGTGATTTTTATCTCGAGAGGCGCTGAAGAAAAGATCGTTTTCTTTCTTTCTTCTTTCTGAGCTCAGACTCTGGGGTTATGATATGTTGTCATGAGCCGGGGTGACTACTCGTCTCATCATCTCACTATCTCTGAGTGTTTTGGTTTCAGGAGAGGGAGCAAGAGCTGATTCCAATCAGCTGACCAGCGGGCCGGTGTATAAGGAGGAAGGTGGACAAGACTCGACGCCGGATGATTAACTACTGACTGGTAGTCTCTAGCTCTCGCTTATCTCTGCTCTTGTTCTCTCGTGACTTGGATTAATTCTATTTTTGGATTTTACCCCACCTCAGGTCTGGATAATCATCAGAGTTTTCCCCGACGCCGTTTTGGATTTTTATCTGGTTCGTTTCCTGGTTCACCCTCCTCAAAGTGCCAACCCGATCTCCTCCACCTCTCGCTCCCTCTCCAGAACCACAATGGTCCAGATCCCATTCCTCATTCACCTCTACCGCTCTACAATCATTACCTGGACTCAGGGCCAGATTAACACTGTTGTACCCTGGGCAACAATATTCAAGGGCCCCATCATCACGACCCAAGGATCACCATAATATGGTCACACACAGAATATTTTACTGTAATATGCAGTAAATATACTCAATACTTGAATGCCTGACTTCACGTAACCCGCTCAGGGTAACCTTTGACCCACCTCGTGTGGACTGACCAATGAGGAGATGGTCTTACCTTGAGGCCCTCTCTTCATTGGTCAGTCTGCATGAGACTGACTCTCAACTGACGTTCAGAGTCGTAGGCAGCGAAGCGTCTCTGTGCAGCGCAAAAGCCCGGGTGGACAGTTTGTTGAATATAGGGTGATCATATTTCCATTTGGCCCCCAAAATGTCTTGAAACGGCCCTGGGTGTGTGACTGAGTGTTGAATGTGATCTGAATTGTATACATATTACATGTGTCCAACTTATTGTTTTATACAGGTAAAAACGTGTAGTGGAGATAAATCTACCTACATTTTACTTTGTTTTCTTGTTTTTATTGAACTATTTTCCTGTCCTGTCTGTCTCTCATCTTCCTGCATCTCCTCTAAACTCTCCAGAAAATCTGCTGCCTGGATTCTTACTTTTTCACCTCATCAGTTACTTCTGAGCAGATCAAAGGGATCTCCTGACCGCAAAGCGGAGAGCGCGATTCGATGCTGCGTCAGTGAGGTGAAATCACCGCAGCACAGGTGATGAGCTCCACAGCGGCAGAGCGCTTCAGGCACAAATAATACAGAAAATAGAGAACATGTGCGGACATGAACGAACGTGGGTTAATTATAGTTTTTTGGTTGCGCCACTTTGGAAATGGACCGTGCGCTGGACACAGCAGCCTGGAGCGCTGCGCAACAACGATCATCGCTCTGCCGCTCTCTGTGCTCTCTGCTCTAAAGAGTCCATAACTGATGTAATATAGGTAGAAAACTTTTTTCCGGCTCTCCTGGATGTGTAGGATATACAGCTTCTCCGTAATTCGATCGATTCGAAAAGCCGGACATTTTCATCAGTACAAGAACCCCCAGTCCGGACGCCCGGACAGAGAGTGAAAAGTGGACATGTCCGGGGAAAACCGGACGTACGGTCACCCTAGTTTAATATAAAGCGGGAGATTAAAGATAGGCCTACAGTATTTTGCTCGTGCCCTTGCTGCCCTGGGCCCTTTAGAGTTTGTGGGCCCTGGGCAATTGCCCAGTTGCCCATATGGTTAATCCGGCCTTGCTGGACTTACCCCGGCTCCCCTCCCACACGCTTCTCGTCTATCTAAGCCGTAAGTCCCTCAGCCAGCAATTCCCCTGCCATTCTAACACTCTCATACTCACCTCTGCTACTTTCCCCTCTAGACGCTGCTTCCTGTTTCTGTACCCGCTGGATTTTCCAGTGTTAGTTCACCTTTTTGTCAATAATTTTTTTTTTATTCAATCTGCCTCTGCCTCTGCCTCTGCATGTCCTGGGTTACTCTTGCCCACAACATGACATATGTAACCATTTTTGATTGTTTCTGAGATTAGAAACAATCTCATTTATAGAATAAAAACGCTGAATGTGGATTTTAAAACGCAGCCAGGTGAGGTGGTTCAGGCATTTAGTCAGGACCCCTCCTGAGAGAGGTGTTTCCAGGTACATCCTACAGGCAGGAGACCCCAGGATGACCTGGGACAACCTGGAGGATTACATGTTCAGACTGGCCTGGGAACACGTTGGATCCCACTGGTGAAGCTGGTAGGGGTGGGCTGGAACAGGATGGTCAGGGCTTCCTCGCCCTTTAGATCCAGACCCGGATGAGAAAACAAGTATAACAGCAGGTTTGAGTGAATAAACGGCTTTTGCATCCTGGTATCTTGTCTGGCTAAAGATTCAGTCTGGAGCTGAAAACAGCGTACAATAAAAATCACAACTTTTGAGTCTAATGAGTCCATTTAAAGGCTTTACCTGATTTAAGAGGATCATGAAGATCTAAACTACAACATCTGCTGGTTTTCTCCACATGTAGTTTATCTGTGAGACGAACACAAACAGCTTTCTTACCTTTCTGGCAGCTCTTCGGGCTCAGAGCTCTGCTGGTTGCTTACAGCTGGAATTCAGTCTGAGTGGTTCTACCTGTTTGTTCACCTGAGAGTCACCTCCTCCCCGAGTTTCTGCCTCATCTGTCGTCACTACTGTACTCATAAAAACTCGTTTGAGTCAACACGTAGTTTCACTGTCTTCGTGAGATCAGAACCCACTTCTAGTTCGGGTCAGGTTTGGACCGAGCCCGACTGAAACCCTCATGCATAAAGTTAATGGTGTGAGGCCTGTGCTTGTAAAGCACTTTCACACACACACACATGCACGCGCACACACACACACACACACACACGCACGCACACACACACACACACACTGGGCCCAAAACTGGGACGAAGTCACGGCCTAAACTCAATATTTATTTACAACCCGACGTTTTTCTTTATCTAAATATATATAACCCTAACTCCTTTTGAACTTCATTTGGAAACAAACTTATTTCAGCATAAACACCGAATGTGGAATAAAAAAATGACTCACGAGCAAGTGCACTTTAAAAAAACGCATGAGAGGCATTTGTTACTTATGTCTCAATAGTTTTTATCTTTTTAATCCTTAAAAAAAAAGTAGGTCTTTGTGTAAATATATGTATATATATACACACATATATATACACACATATATATGTATGTATATATATATATATATATATATATATATATATATATATACACACATATATATATATATATATATATATATATATATATATATATATATATATATATATATATATTAATTTTTTTAATCTAGATTAATCTCACTGTAATCTTGGAATTAATCTAGATTAATCTAGATTAAAATGGCTCATTCAAATTCTGCCAAAGACATATGTGTGTGCTACCTAGATAATGAATAAAGGCGAGTCTTTGAGAATGGAGGCATATTTCTTGTTTCAATAATGCATCACAGACTGATAAAGCAGTTTTACTACGATAACTGATGATGAAAATAAATAATGATCAATAAGTATTTGTGTTTAATAGCTGTTTATTCAGTTCAACAAATTCTGCACTGTAGGTCTACAGAATAGGTCATGATTAACTATTTACAGTCAGTAGCATTTGGTCAATCAGTCCAAGCTCTATTTCTCCTTCTTCCACCAGTCACTCAAGCAGACCAGCTTGTTCACATTGTCTGGTGACAAACTAGATCTTCTCTTCTGCACAACATGGCCTGCTAAAGAAAAAAGTCTCTCACATGGGACAGTTGTGGCAGGAGTCCCCAAATATTTACTGGCAATGTGGGCCATCTTACCATACACAGCAGTGTTCCGACCACCACTTCAGTGGACACTGATCTAAATTGGCACTGAGCTTTACCTTGTACCTCTCCACAGTGTTGTCTACTGGTGTCTCCTCGTCTGAATCTGAGTCTGATCCCATTAGTAGAAGGGCTCTTTTCTTCTTGGGTGGCTCAGGGTTCTCCTCCCTGAGTGGCTTCAGAGTAGGTTCTTGTCCCTTCACCAACTCACGTACCTTTACCCACACCGGCTCCCTCTCTGCTCTGGGCAAGCACTTGAGGTCCTTAAATCGTGGGTCTAAGGCAGTCGCCACCTTTAATAAATAAAACATAATAATTATTATTGATGAAAATTTCACTTTCCAAATCTAACCTCCATATTTGTTCATGACTCATTCATCTATTCATTTGACTGACCTACTAGATGGCTTTCATTTCCACTGCGCAGACCGCAAGAGCGATCTCTCTGGCAAAACCAGAAGGTGAAGGTGTCTGTTATACTAACAACAGTTGGTTTGGTGTTCTGATGTGACCGTAATCTCCCAGCACTGTTCTCCTGATTCAGAATGCCTACTCTTCAACTGTAACCCTTCGTACTCTCCCCGTGATTTCTCCTCATTTATTCTGGCCACGTCTACATCCTGCCGAGCGCAGACGTGCACGCAGCGCAGCGTGCACTTGTGGATAAAACTTTGCAAAAATATTGTGATTCCAGCATTGTTCCAACACTCACCAGACTGTATTTCAATAAGGACAAACCATGGCCAAACTCAGTCAGCTCAAGATGGAGAAGGAGATTGCATTTAAAAACAAAGACACGGAGAGCTACAAAAGAGGCGAAATACAGGTTCAGCAGGGAGGTGAAAAATGCTAAATCATGGTACTCTGAGAGGCTGAAAGAACATTCTCAGCTAACGACTCGACTTTTGTGTGGAAAGGGCGCTTAGGCAAATCACTGCCAAGCCAAATAAACCCACTCAACAGAGGACCTATAGTCAACAGGCTAAACAAGTTCTAGTCAGTGACTGTAGAAAGAGAGTTTGATTGTCGCTATGATGGCCCAACAGCCAACCAGGACATCACACATCAGCTACATCTCCATTTCAACAAGGTCACCTACACCTCCATGCCCCCAGAAGTCTCCTCACAAAAGTCATGCCCCCCTCCTCCAACACGCCACTAACCATCCTGGAAGAGGATGCTATTGGGCTATTCAAGAGTCTAAACCCCCACAAGGCGTGTCTCCATCCACTGAAAGAAACTGCAGCTGTGCCCAGTCTTTACAGAGACTGCATATATGCATAGGTAGCTTCTGCTTGTTAAGCAACAACAACAGAGCAGAGCACAAGCAACAACATAAAGCTATGGTTTATGAGCTTCACCCTCCCATATTCCAGCCAAAATTGGCAAAGCTCTTCAGATGAGAAGGAAACATCTCCAAAAAACCAAAGAAGTTCACATACCTTCATTTGAACCCCTTTAGATCATAATGGTCAAATAATGCATTTATCTTCTGTGTCTGATATACCTTAAGCCATTCCAGGTTTATGTTCTCCCTTCGCTGGTTGAGGTCCTTGGTGAAGGCAGCCTTGAGTCACACACTATAGGCAGGATCATCATCTGAGATCTTCATTGCGTGCTGGAGGTGGCACAGGGCAGGTGGAACCACAGAGCAGGATACGTAGTTTTCCCCACCAAGCAGCTCAGTGATGTACCTACACACACACACACACACACACACACACACACACACACACACACACACACACACACACACACACCTGTCTCG
>SSNQ01034745.1:155813-169461 GCA_006942095.1 Nothobranchius kuhntae
GTGATAAACTAAGAAAACAACATAAATACAGAAAGAAAAGCACATTAAAGGACAACTTGGATGTATTTCTCTTGTTCTTTCACTTTTTAACGCTCTCAGGCTCTAAATAAGTTTTTACAAAAGGACGAACAACTAAGTCCTTCAGGGGAACTTCTCAGATAAAAAATGCTCATGAAGTAAGTGTGTGGAGTAACCAGGCAGGTAGGGTTAACGTTGCACATCTGCAACGCCTGCCTCCTGAAGGATTGCATCAGGATTGGGTTTGAGCAGATACAATCAGATCAGGGGCAAAAATCGAAACATCTCCAGTAAGATCTTTTCTTGTTTTTTGGGCTGAGCCATCATGTCTGATGAACATGTGACCAGGAGGAGGGGGTCAGTTAGTTTTAGGAGGAAGCTTCTCATCCTGTCACATTCAGCTTGACTTCACTCTGAACTGCTGCAAAAGAGAGAGATGAGGCTCCATTCACTGCTGCTGTCGCTCGCCCTCTGCTGCTGCTTTGCTGCAGGTTAGGAAAATACTCTTAATTAATATTCACGTCATTTTAACAGCTGTTGTCTAGCTTATCAGGCCAGAGAAGGACAGCCAACAGAAAAACAAAAACTGAGTGACAAGATTTAGAGCCTAACCAGCTGCTCTTTAACCAGGTTAATATTCATGAAGACGTCTTTAACAAGCAGAACAATCAAACCTGTCAGACTTCGTTTGTTTGTTCGCAGAAAAAATTGGAAATGATTCATTTTGATGATGAAACTCTGTCAATAAACATGAAACTACTTTTGGCTTTATTTCATCAGGATGACATTAGTGAGAACCAATAATCCTTCTAGTGAACGGGTTAAGTGTGGTGACCCTAACCAATAATCCTTCTAGTGAACGGGTTAAATGTGGTGACCCTAACAGACATGAACAGAGTCCATCTGACAGCAAAATAGAACTGGCTATGTTTCGTTTCCTCAGACAAACTGTTTATTTATTTATTTATTTATTTATTTATTTATTTCACTTAACCTTTGAGCAGTCCTGGAGGAGCTTGAAGCTTCTGGGAATGCGGCTGGAAAACCGTTATTATTATTTATCACTGTCAACAACAAACAACTTCCACAAAGCTTTCGTTAGGAACTGATTATTGGCTGTGTGGATATTTTAATATCCGTGTGTTTGAAATATTCTAAAGGACTGACTAAATGTTTATTTCAACTACTGTGATGTTTTCTGCTGTTTTAATTGCTCACTGATCATTATTGTGATTAATGCAGAGGCATTTTCCTTCTGCAACCATCAAACAGAGGTATAACGGATTTATTTCCTGTTGATTATGATGAAATGTTTCTTTTATACTCAGAAACAAAGATGGCAGCTGGCAACGTCCACAGGTCATATTGGCATAAATTCTTTGAGACGTGAAGTTATGACCAACACAGTACAAGTGTCCTCAACTTTATTAGATGTCCTCTTTGGTGGACACAAGGACAGCAACACGAAGAGCTTCCAGAAGAAAATGAATAACTAATTACATCTACCTTGTTTTGCTATTTCAACACTCGACTATTTCCTACTTGTAAGATTCAGCTTCATTATTACTTATCTTTTTACAATAAATATTTATTTAGCACAAAATACAATTGTATATCATTGCGGTATTTTTTAATTTTGTTTTATTTACCATGAAAGGGTTAGCTTTCCCATCCTCCTTTCATTTTTATCTGGCTTGTAATGTTAGGGTTAGGTTATAATAATCAGATCTCTTTGCTCTCTCACAGAATCCTGGCTGCAGCAAGAGGACTATGTTAGCTTAAATGAGTCGACTCCTTAGAATTATTTAAATCATCATATTACTTCAAGTACAGGGCGAGGAGGAGGAGTAGCTACCATTTTTCATTTGGACTTATTAATCAGTCCCTTACCAATTAATAGCTACAGTTCGTTCGAACATCTTATTCTTAGTTTTCCTAATCCAGATTGCAAAACTGTAAAACCACTCTTGTTTGTAGTTTTATATCGTCCACCAGGCCCTTACTCTGAGTTTTTGGATCAGATCTCTGATTTTTTATCTGATTTGGTGCTAAATACTGATAAGGTCATTATAGTGGGGGATTTTAACATTCATGTGGACATTGAAAATGTAGCCTTTAGTAATATCCTAGACTCAATTGGTTTTACCCAAAGAATACGTAGCTCCACCCTCTCTTGCATCATACATTGGACTTTGTGCTGACTTATGGCATTGAGTGTGAGGAAATAACGATATTTCCACATAATCCAGTCCTCTCGGACCACTTTCTGATAACCTTTGAGTTTTTTATAACTGAGTTCTCGAGACATGAAAGTAAATTTCACTATAGTCGGTCTCTATCTGACAACGCAGTTGCATTTTTTAAATCAACTGTTCCATCTTGACTGTCCTCAGCATCTCAGAGGAACGTAGCAGAGGGCAATATTTTCATTTCTAACCCTTCACAAATTGATGATCAAGTTCAGGGGTTGGCAATCTTTTCCTATCAAAGAGCCATTATTTCCTGTTTCTCACAGGGAGCCACAGCAGCCGCGGCATTGTGAGTGGAGCCTACCCACCCTAAGACAGCCGAGAGCTCAAACATGAAACGGTTTCCTAACCAGCAACCAGACACTGAAGGCTGAGGTTGCTTTACAGCCATGGACTAACAGTTGATGGTCATGAGGGTTAACCCAGAAACATCATTCTAGTTTAAACGGGTCGCTAACCATAGAACACACATTTTACAGTATTTGGCTCTTCTGGATAATTTGAAGATGAAATATGTGTCATGCATCTCCTCTCATGTTGGTTATTATTAGTCCTTCAGTACAAGTTTGGTAAAAGTTTAAATTCCCTGTAAACCTTAGTGAATGCATTCATTCCATAAGACCACCCTTCTGTCTGGTTCCTAATGTTCACAGCAGGATCCATTAACCCGGTTCTCCTGCACCCTGCTGTCTTGTGGCCCCTTCAATGCTTCTTCAGGAGTTTTCTGGTGTAGTTGTTGATACTGTTGTGGCTGTTATTGGTAATTACGTTGTTTCTCTTCTTCTCCTTATTGATTGTTGATGGGTGTTTAGGGCAGCAGGAGCTCAGAAGGTAGAGCGGGTTGTCCAGTAATCAGAAGGTTGTAGGTTCAGTCCCGGCTCTGACCAGACAATGCTGCTGTTGTGTCCTTGCCGGCTCGTGAGGTCGGAGGGCCCGGTAAAAACATAAGTAGAAAGCATGAGTGGATTAAAACTGCCTCATAAAACGGTGTGTGTGTGTGTGTGTGTGTGTGTGCGCGCACGTCTAGTGCAGGGGTGTCAAACTCATTTTAGCTCAGGGGCCACATTGAGGGAAATCTAGTCCCAAGTGGGCCGGACCGGTAAATTAAAAACAACTTCAGATTGTTTTCTTTGTTTTAATGCAATCAATATAAAACAAGGCTGGAGCCTGAGGACAGTGTAGTACAAGTACAACACCTGAAGTGTACTTGAAAATTAAAAAAAAAATTAAAAGTCAATAAATGAAAAAAAAAATCATTCCTCAGAGATTCAAAGAGCTTACAGATCACATGGCTAGATCAGTTTCATGCAGCACTTAAAGTATATTTGACTCATTTTACTTTACATCTTTTAGCTTTCACCAGCACATCAATATCAGAAGTCACATCCTGAGTGGCGGCCAACTTCAGGATGTGAGTCAAGTTCTTGTGTGAGCCTTGAGCGCAGCTTTGTTTATTTATACTCATTACAGAGAAAACTTGCTCACAAAGATAAGTTTATTTTCACTCTACATTGTAAAGTATGAAAATAAAGTTTACACAACCATCTCGCTGGCCGGATTTAACCCGCTTGCAGGCCGTATATTTGACACCCCTGGTCTAGGAGGTTGTCACATCCCCCACCTGCTCCCCCAAAGAGCTCCACCCATGCTCTTGTTGTGAGTTCGTTCCTGGGTTTCTGTTCTCGATAGAAAACACCCCTGAGTTCCTGCTGCCGTACTGAAAGTCTTCTCCTGAAACCTGGGTTTGGGTCACTGAGTGTGTTCTGTTGCTCCAGATGTCCTATAAATACCAGAAGAGAGTTCTGGAGGGGATGTAAGCAGATCTTTGTGGTTATCAGTTCCTCCGTTGCTCCCACAGAGTCCAAACCAAAGAAGAAGTAAAACAAGGAAGTGGGACAGAGGGCCTCACATACTGACACACACATGGATGAGTGTGTGTTTAAGTGTGTGTGTTTGTGGTTTCTGGTAGAAAATGTGTTTCCTGGCTCACCAAGGTTTCATTACTTGGATCCCCAACTTGAAAACCTCCAACCTGCAGGACTTTCTCTCCACAGAACTGGAGAAACTGGTCCAGGACACAGACCTGATCCAGAAAGGGTAACAAGTAAAGAACAAGGCAGGAACACAGAATCCACATTACTTACAGCATTTGTTTCATCCTGTGTTAAAGGTGCAACATGTGGGGGTAAAGTAGGAATTCTCCAGTGGAATGATGGGAAAACAGTCTAATGCCTCAGTCATGTTGGAGGGAAGGTTGGGCTGGCATGCATTCATCCTCCTTCCATTAAAACCTGTGATGTGTAGAAGGGTTATCACTGGTTTTTGTTCTTCTCTTCTTCTGTTGCTACTTGTTGCTTTCCTTTGTTAACTGCCCAATGTGTGTGGGGGGTGTCGGGTATGGGGGGGGGTTAAAGACCTTTTATTAAACCAGGTACAGGTGTAAACTCACATAGCAGGAGGAGGAGGGGACACTAGAGGTGCAGAAAACAAGCCCAAACTGCCCAGCATTGATGTAATGTAAGTTTGTAGGTCGGTCAACAGTTTCACACACATTTTACATCATTTCTGGTGACAAATTCATTTAAAAAACAAAAAAAGCCGTTTAGACCCAAAAGAGCCAGTTCGTTTTAGTGAGTCGAGCCGTAAGAACCGGTTCTCTTAAAGGAGCCGGAGTTCCATCACTAAGAACCACGAAGGGGGAGGTGCACCAGAGTCAGCCCTGCCCATCCCATCAGAGTCAGTCCTTAGTTTAGAAGACCTGGCTGCAGCTCGCAGAAAGGGACGTTCATTGAACTGTTTTAGAAAAAGTTCCATTTCATAAAAAAATCTAACTTTTGAACTTTTTACCATGTGATCTGAGTCTGATTTTGAGTCTGATTCTGATTCTGAATCTGAGTCCGATTACATCCTCCTCTTCACAATAGCCATAGATGTTCTATGGGGTCAAGGCCAGGCCAGTTTGCTGGCTAACCAAGAACAGGGATACCATGGTAGTTAAAGCAGGTACGGGTAGCTTTGGCACTGTAGGAAAATGAAATCTGCATCACCATAAAGTTGGTCAGCAGCAGGAAGCATAGAGTGCGCTACAACTTCCTGGTAGACGGCTGCGTTGACCTTGGACCTCGGAAAACAAAATGGACCAACACCAGCAGATGTCATGACACCCCAAACCGTCACTGACTGTGAAAACTTCACTCTGGATCTCAAGGAACGTGGATTCTGTGCCTCTCCTCTCTTCCTCCAGATTCTGGGACCTTGATTTCCAAAGGAAATGCAGTATTTACTTTCATCAGAGAAAATCACTTTGGACCAGTCGGCAGCAGTCCAGTCCTTTTTGTCTTTGGTCCAGGCAAGACTCTTCTGACGCTGTCTCTGGTTCAAGAGTGGCATGATAGGCTGCATACATTTTGCTTTTTACCAGTACAGCACTTTGGTCGGCTGCCATGCCGTTTTTAAATGTGCATCATAAATAAAGTTGGTATGGTGTGCTATCATCGTGCAGCAGCTGATTGTTCATAGAGAGGAGGGGCGTGAGGGAGACGGTGCATGATTTAAAGATTACGCATGGATGTTTGTTCAGTTAGTTAATAATGAAATTGGCCTAATGAGAAGGGAGTTGTGTGTATTGAGAGGGAATACCATTGTGACAATAAGAAACCCCGTTAAGACAGTTCCAACCCTGTACTCTACAGGTGCAACTGCACCGCTCCAGCTGAAGTCCATCATCAACAGCTAAAAATGTATTTATTAACTCTTTCACTGCCAGCGTTTCTCACTGTTTTTACTGTTTTTTTAAGAGTCTCAGAACGTTGTGCGCTAGGATGATGTCGACGCCAAAACAACCAAAACAAAGCGAGACTCACCTCTTACATCAGGAAGAATCCTCGCGTTTCAAGCGTTGTCCGTTCTTTCATAATCCGTTGTTGAATTGTGATCGGCAGAAGCTTTTCCGGTTCGCGCCTCACTTTTTTTACAGCAGTGGCCCAAAACGACCTCCTAACACATGGATGTTCTGCTTCCTGATCACGTGACGTGTGACGTATGCGGATGAAGATCGGCTTTAGAGCTGAGATGTTTGTTCTCATGGTGCGGGGGCTCGTCCGACGCCCACAGAGTAAAAAAAATGCAAATGACGACTTGGTAGTGAACAGTTGGATTGAAAATGGCGACTTTAGTCGTCAACGACAGTGAATGAGTTGATTAGGTTTTATGTGTAAATAAAACAACGACACTCACCAACGTTTCTAAATATTTATAGATGAAAACCTTCCTCCTCGCTGCAGGAAGACTTCAATAACTTAGTCATAGAGCCGTCTCTGCATTGTAGCTCCATCAGTAAGTGGTTTATAACCTGGCACAGGGTGGGGTTTATCACCTGGTACAGGGCGGGGCATATCACCTGGTACAAGGCGGGGCATATCACCTGGTACAGGGCGGAGGATATTACCTGAAAATTGTGGGTGACACATTGTCCACATCTCTGATGGGTTACACGCCCATGGAAACTCCTCAACAGAGATGGAACCAGGGTCCTTTAGGTGTCATTTTGACATCAGTCGTGTTCACTGCAGGTGATCTACATGAACAACAACCCTTTGCCATGGTGATGGGTGCACCTCAGTCTCCAGACCAGATAGGGGTCAGTCCTGCTGCTCCAAACTCAGCCCCCCAGCAGGCTCAGCTGCTCCATGATATGAAAGAAGAGGTTGAGTGGAGAGCGACGATTCTGAATCTGCTGACCCAACTGGTCCGGATCCAGGAGGAGAGTGCCAAACATCAGGTCCAGGTGGTCCAACAGCTGAGACTTCTGGAAACTCAGGTGAGTCCTGTTTAATGTATGCCAGTTAGCTTTGGCTCTAGTCCAGTTAACCACTGGTTCTGTTCCAGTCGATTCTTTTAAAATGATAATAGGGCAGCACACTTTGACATGTGGTGGGTGGGGTAAGCTGGGACCAATCCACCAACTCTCTGTGTGGAGGAGGACTGCTCCTTCCACTGATCTGCTGCTTGGATCAGACATTTGTAATAGATTGATGTGAGGAAGCTGCTCTCAGGTGGGCTAGGTGAACCAAACTGGTCTGATTAGATCTAACCTTACCGCTACTGAAGGTGATAAACTCTACCTGATTGAAGTAATATTTGGCTCTGGTCTCCTCAGGGATCACAGCAAATCCAGGACCTGCAGAATCTGGCTCGACACCAGAGCCTGCTGGTGGAAAACCATCAGGCTTTGCTGCTGCAGACGTCTCGTATTGCCACCCAGCTGCAGGACATCAACAAGAAGCCGTGTGTCCATTGAGATCTTCCAGCTTCCATCAAGCAGCCAATCAGATGGTTTGATCCTGAAGCTGAAAACTCTGATTTAGATAATTGATTATGGTTTGATTAACTGTTTCTGAGCGTTCAATCCTCTGATGGTTGAAACATCTTTTAATGATCTGAACAAAAATTGATCCAACACTCGATTTTGCTTTATTGGTTTAAAATAAAGTTTGTTTTGAATCTTTGCTGCAGTTCTGGTGTAATTCATTGTGAATGCACACCTGCTATGGTGTTTATGTTCAACAGGTAAACCAGGAAGAACTGGTTTACCGGTGAACTCTGGTTTTACGTAGCCATCTGCCCCAGGAAACCCAGATAAGTGAGTGATGCATTCAGTGTTAAGAAGTTTTGGTGCCTTTATGTGACAGGGTGAGTGACCTGTCGCGGTGTCCTGATTGATCATGTGTCCTGGCTACTTGGCCACAGGGATGTCCCTTTAGCTGACTGGCCAGCACGCGTGACCCTCACTCGGGAGTCTGGGGATTGCATCCGACCCGGGTCCTTGTTTCTCCACCCGGGTCCTCGTTTCTCCACCCGGGTCCTCGTAATCCCACCGGGGTCCTCATTTCTCCACCCGGGTCCTCGTAATACCACCGGGGTCCTCGTTTCTCCACCCGGGTCCTCGTAATCCCACCCGGGTCCTCGTAATCCCACCGGGGTCCTCGTTTCTCCACCCGGGTCCTCGTTTCTCCACCCGGATCCTCGTTTCTCCACCCGGGTCCTCGTTTCTCCACCCGGATCCTCGTTTCTCCACCCGGGTCCTCGTAATCCCACCGGGGTCCTCGTTTCTCCACCCGGGTCCTCGTAATCCCACCCGGGTCCTCGTTTCTCCACCCGGGTCCTCGTTTCTCCACCCGGATCCTCGTTTCTCCACCCGGCTCCTCATTTCTCCACCCGGATCCTCGTTTCTCCACCCGGCTCCTCGTTTCTCCACCCGGCTCCTCATTTCTCCACCCAGGTCCTCGTTTCTCCACCCGGGTCCTCGTTTCTCCACCCGGGTCCTCGTTTCTCCACCCGGCCACATTTGGAATCATTTTATTGTTGATTATTGGTTCATTTTGTTGTGCTGAAATATTTCCTGTCTGCTCTTTCAGAACCTCCCGGTCCTCTGGCGCTTAGCTTGAACTCAGAATTTCAACCTAACCAAACCGAGGTGGTTCTGATGGCTGGATCCAGCTTTCAGCTCAGTTGCCATGGGAACGGAACAGTGCACTTGTCCAGCACTGCATTTCTGGTGAGGTTCCTCAAGAAACAGGACTCACTAAAAGTGATGAAGGCAGAGCCCAGGCACACTGGGACATACCGCTGCAGTTACACAAACCAGAGCCTGGAACACCTGAACACCTGGATCCACCTGTACATCACAGGTAAGGTAACCATCCATAATGACAGCAAGGTTACTGCACACAACTTACCAGTTAGATAAGTAACCTTCGGCCCTCCGTCTTGTTCCTCTGACAGATCCGGCCGAACCCTCCTCTGTGTTTGTCACCCCTCGCAGAATCCCCAGCCTCAAAGAAGGAGACAACTTCCTGTTTATGTGTCTTCTGACTGACCCGTCGGTCACTAATGTCACTCTTCAACCACAGGACAGGAACAGTGGCCTACCTCCTGGAATGAATGTCACCTTTGACCCTCAAAAAGGAGTCCTGATCCATCATCTGAGGATGTCCTATGAAGGATGGTACCACTGTTCAGGATGGAGAGATGGCCAGGAGTTCAGATCCAAACCCGTAGACCTGATTGTTCTTCCCAGTAAGACACCTGTCTCGCTTTAAGAGACTTTCTGGTTTAATTCAGTTGAGTTTATTTTAGTTTATCATCATTTGTGTAAAAAGCGCATAACTCTGAGCACACGAGGTCCAGATTCAGGCTCGATGGTTGCAGGAAATACTACAAAGTTCCCAGAATTAGATTCATTATGAAATCCCATTTAGGGAAACCCCGCCCCCATTCCAAACAGCAGCCAGTGGAACGAGAATCTCATCAAAGAGGACTAAATGTTCAGCTGAATCCAAACTGGATCCAGGACTGACTGGCAAAAGCAAACATGTCTGAATATCAGGACATGACTAGAGGACCTGGCTGCAGCAAAACGCCCACTTGTGCTCACCTCCGTTCGCCATCGCCTTACTGGAAGTGCTTGTTTGACCCCGGAAGTCACGTGACCTAAAGTTGCTTCAGAGAGGAGATGGAGAATCTGAAGGATCTGCCTCTGGTTCTACTGTAGTCTAAGAGCACCCCCCCTGTCTGGAATAGGCACCAGTCTGCTGGACGTAGATCTATAGCTGGAGCTCCTGGATAAGGGGTAAAGTTGGTAGATTAAACTACATCTGCCCCCCCCCCCCTCCCCCTCTCTCTCTCTGCAGAACTGCGTCACCCCCCCACCTTGTACATCAGTCAGGTTGAGTTTGTTCGTTTGGAGGGAGAGCTGTTTGATGTCACCTGTCAGGCCAGTAATCCCTCCCACTTTGTCAACATCTCCTGGACACACCCACACATTCAGGTAGGTGTCCAGCCATCACCCGTCTTGTAAGTTACTGGAGTGGTCTGTGTGACTGTCGCGTTGTTTTGTATTAGGATGTGAATGTCACCACTACCCGTCTCTATGACAACAAGCGCTTGTTCATCAACAGCACTCTGACTGTCCTGTCAGTCACACAGAGACACACTGGACTGTACACCTGTACTGCTGTGAATGAAGCTGGGGTCTCCGTGGTGAGAGCACACCTGAGAGTGTTAGGTTGGTAAAGAATCTCTCACTAAAATGAACGATGACACAATAAAGGGACACAAGTCCAAATGTTTCTCTTGAACCTGGGTCTAATCATCTTCTTCCTCCTCGTCCCTCCCAGATCACGCTTATTTGAGAATCTGCTCGTACCTGCAGACAGGTGACACCTTGCAGGATACCAACTCCAGCTGCATGCCACTGGAGGACTGGAAAACGGTAGCGTTTAACAGCAGCAGTTCCCTCAGAGAAAGGGGACATTTGATAGCTAGCGTTAGCACCAACACAACACAAGTGCATCGCATTGGCAGTGCTAACATTAGTGGCTACAGCAAGGTGGAGGTGTACGAAGGTGAAGACGTCACGCTGACCTTTGTTATGGAGGCATATCCTCCAATAAGACGACAACACTGGAGGACACCGACACATTTGAACAACAACACCACCGTGTTCCAGGAAAGCTTCTCCACTAATGGCTGCAGGTAAGATCACTGATGACCACTGCTGGCCACAAAGTCTTCACACCACCATGATAAAACCCAAAGCTAACCAACAAGGCCACCTGTACTACCCTACTGAGGGCTCCTCTGGATAAGTCTTCATGGAGGTTACCAGGATGCTGCAGCGTCCGGTTGTGGCTGGTTTCAATTGGTGATAGCGGCTCAAGATGGAAAGAAAGAAAGAAAGAAGGCAATCTTTTCTAGAGCGCCTTTGAAGATGAACTCACATGGCGCTTCACAAAAACAAAAAATGATTAGAAATCTGTTTAAAATGAGAATCTAAGTTAAATAGTGATAAAAAATGTAAGGAAAGGGAGAGAAAATGAAAAGCAAAGAGGGAAATCTGTGGTTCCGGGGTCCGGTGGTTTCTCCAGGAGCAGTGATGGAGTTACGGGGGCTAGATATCTGTCAGGGAAAGATCCAGTTTCTGCTTATATTACATTATTTATGGACTCTCAGCGTAGCGGGATTCCGTTGAGCAGAGAGGACGCAGAGCGCTGATCGTTGGTGCGCCCGCTGCGTCTCAAGGTTGCGCAACAAAACATTATTAATAACACATGATCGTTATCTGTTTACATCATTGGGGACTCTGTCTTTTCATCGTTACTGACACGCTCCGCTCATCATCAAATTGTCGGACACGTCGTCTCATCTGCTTCTTTTCTAAACTCCCAAACATCTGTCAGTAGCAAAACCATCTGAAAGCCTCTATTTGTGGATTCTCTGAAAGTTTCCATGGAGACCATGACAAATTATTTTTTTATCATTGATCTTATTGTCTAATCTCACAGCCTTAATAATCTGTGCACAGGAAGCGTACCGATGCTATAGTAAAACAAAAAGTATAATAATTTCTTATTAATAAAATGTTGTTGCACCACTAAAGCAGCAGAAAAATGACATTTTGCAATAAATATGCAAAATATTTACAAATGAATTGTTTTAGTTGGAGCTGCCCCGTGACTGCCCGATGGAAAATCAACGGGTTTCATCAGACCCGTTGTCGGTACAAGATCTGCTCGGGTGCAAGATCGGCTCGGGGTCCTTCGACTGCTGATGACGTCAAAGTACGGCAAACCGACTCGGACAAAATACACTACACGTCTATACTGTTGGAAAGAATTTAGCACTTTCGTTATTAAAATAACGTTTCTTAAGACGTAAGTTTGTGTTTATAATGGTATTTGTAAAATAAAACACTATATCTTATTCATAATGTTGAACTCCTCTTTGAGCACATCCCTTGAAGAATCATAGGTATTAGCAACACCTGTGAAATTGTATTTGCAGGAAAGAAGTGTGTCCCGTTTATTTAAGTATTTTGTGTTTAGAGTTTTTGACGTCTTGTCATCCCTTACCAAAAAGAAGTACACTGAAGTATACTTGAAGTATACTAAAAATGAATACAGTATACTTCCAAGTTTACTTTCAATGTACTTATCAGAAGTATAGTTATCCGAGTACATTTTTTAAATACTACTAAGTATACTTTAATACATACTTACATTAAAGTTTACTTACATTTAGACTATGCTTGTACTTGACTCTATCAGAAGTATATTTCACCAAGTAATGTATAAGTATACTTAATATATATATATATATACTTATATAATATCATATATATCTAAGTATATATATATATATATACTTATATATATAATATATATATATATATATATATATATATATATATATACTTATATATTATATATATCTAAGTATATATATATAATATATATATACTTATATATATAATATATAAGTATATATATATACTTATATATTATATATATATAAGTATATATATATACACTTATATATACTTATATATATATAAGTATATATATATACTTATATATATATAAGTATATATATATACTTATATATATATATAAGTATATATATATATACTTATACATTATATATAAGTATATATATATATATATTTGGAACTTTATATTTTTGAATTAGAACAACAACATTTACATGGAGATGCATTTGAGTTTCTTCTTCCCTTCTCCAGGGCAGTGTTTCCCTGAACAAAGTTCGAATTTCCTTGTGGCCATAAGATCTATCCAACTTAACCAAATCACCAATCAGTACATATAGTTCTGACAAGCTTTCTCTGTATTTATCTTATCTGCTCTCTACTACATTCTACATTTTACTTTGATCTAGCTAAATAACTCACCCAAAAGACAAAAATACATAAATACAAAAAAAATTAATAATAATAATTTTCACATGAGAGTACTATCTTTCTAACATTTGTTTTATTGGTTCCCAAATTTTTTTCAAATTTCCCTAGTCCCAGTCATAGTCTTGCATTAATTTGTTCCATTTTGTAGACCTGTCTAACTCTGTCTCTCCACTGTGCTACCCTTGGGGGTTCTGTGTCCAGCCATAAAACTGTAATACACTTCTTGGCAGTCATAAGCAGAATTCTGATTACGTATGTCTCCATTATGTGTGTACGATTTTTGGTACAGCATTCCCAGTACAAACCATTTTAACTTAAACTGTAATTTCACCTTCAAGGTTCTTTCAATTTCTCCCTAACACCTTCCCAGAATGGTATGAATTTAGGGCAGTCCAAAAGTATATGTGAAAAGTCTCGCACTAGCCCGCATTTTCTCCAACGTAAATTTGAAACATTACTATTTAGACATGATAAGTGGAGTTTTAAAGTATGCATCTTCACCTTCCATTCAAATTCCCTCCAAGATGGACTATTAGTTAGTTTATGGCCTGCTTCAAGTGTTTCCTCCCATTCCTCATCTGTTATCATTATGTTCACTTCCAGTTCCCATTTTTCTTTAATATCT
>SSNQ01034745.1:197343-212670 GCA_006942095.1 Nothobranchius kuhntae
GTTCCATGCCCAAAAAGGTGGCTGGAAATGAGGCTTAAGGCTCCTCCCCTTCCGGTTGGCTCATAGGTCCCTGCACAGGGCTATAGACTATTTTTTCATCTGCTTTGCCTTACATCCCGAATCACACAAATGCTCCAAGTGCTCCAGTTTTGACCAGAAATTTAGATTTAGTTTTAGTCTGTCTTTTTTTGACTTGTCACAATTTAGTTTCTTTTCATTTAGAGTCTTATCTTAGTCAACTACGATAGAAAATAATTTTAGCTTCTTTAAGTGAAATCATTTTCAAGTCTGGACTCAAAAACTGCTCCAGTAGGTGACTGGCTGACTGCAATGGGCAGAGCAAGGCCCGTTCCTCCACATATGGCCTAAGCAGGTCAGACATGTATGCAGATGACAGGCTGTTCAGTGCCTTAGGCAAACTGTAAGATCTTCAATCATATCCTGCAAAAACAGGAAGCCAGTGAAAGCTGGTGTGATATGACGCCACCTGCTCGTATTCATCAGAACCCTTGCAACGTTCTGAACAATCTGCAACTTGCAGGAGGACCAATGAGCAGTGTTTGCATAGTTCAGACGATGTGATGTTGACCTGCAGTACCACTGTTTATTGGTGCCTGGCTTGGACAAATATGTAACACCAACTTGTGAGACACCAGGAAAACTGGAAATATATGGTAAGAATGAATACACCAGACATGTGTCTTAACTCTATAAAGACTCTGTATTATGGAAAAGTACCGGACGTATGAGCTTTGAGTTAGTCCAAAAGCTTTCTTTTAGGGCTGATGAGCGCAATTACAGTAAAAACCATGTTTCCATGAAAAACCATCATGGATGTCTAGCAGCAGACGAAATGTTCAGCAGTGGATCAAAATAAGAGCCAAACAGAAAACATCTACGTTTCCATTTCCTGTCGTGATCCTGCCATGCCCTGACCACCATGCACCATCATTTATCACACCTGGTTCCCTCATCAAGCTCATGCCACACATAAGATCTGGCCTGCTCTGCAGCCACTGCCAGATTACTGAACGCTTCTGCTAGTAAATCTTCCGTCCTTTTTCATCTTGCCTGATCATAGCCTCCCGACCTCGTTTCCACGCCTGACCCTCGCCAAGAATTCTGCATGCCTCCACGTCTCTCGCCTGCTCCTTGTACTTGCTTCGTCTCCACCTGGTTCCGACCCACGCCTGCCTTGGACTCTGCCTTTACCTGAGTTTTACTCCGGTAACACCTCCTCTTGGCTTCAGGCTAATAAAGACTGTTAAATCGTCTTACTGTGTTTGGTGTCTTCTCGGGTCCTCAAGTTCTGGTCATGACAGTTCCAGTAACTTCATCTCTATGGTTATTCCCAAAGCTCGCACCTCCTTTGGCTGCTCCTCATTCCAGTTTGCTGCTTCCAACGACTGGAATGAGCTGCAAAAACCACTGAAGCTCACTACCTACGTTCCATTATCTACCTTCAATGATTCATGGTGGTCAATAGTTTCTGATCAGTGTTCCTGCTTCTGAGTATTAACGTCTGTTCTGATAGCTTGTACATATTATACATGAGAACAGTTTTTTGTCTTTGTGTCTGTTTTATCTCATCTGTAGTTCTTTGGTTGCCGCTGCCTCTGGGCCAGATCCTTGTTGTAAATGAGAATCAGTTCTCAATCCGCTCTTCTGCTTAGATAAATAAGTGAATAACGACCTGTAGACACCAGGGATGTGAATCTCCACCTCTGAGGCGATTCGTGTCTCGATACGCTGCCAGTGATACGACAACGGTACGGTGAAACCTGAGCCGACGCTTCGATACCATTCACCTCTGCTCACCATTCATTATTGATTTGAAAACGATTTTCAATTGGATACAATTGATGATGGGATGTATAACCAATACAAAGAATTTCCAAGCCCACATCTGGTTTTTAAACGTCACCACAATGTTTTTCCCTCTCCTCTGAAGGATGTGTTTGACCTTCTACTGTCTGATGTATCAATCAATTCAGCATGAAAGACTTTGCACTTTATCAGTCATATTTACATGTTATACATATTTTATTGCTACACTACTCTGCTGAAACGTGAGGGTTGAACTGAGGTTAGACAGTGACTGCACTCAGAAAAATAACCCAACAGAATCAGAAAAGGATTAGGGTTCATCTTATAATTATTAGAAATTATTATGAAACACTTAAAGCATCTGCACATAACTTTTAAACATTGTACTGATCCATAACGGGCTCTAGTGAGAACTGTTGTAGCTAAAGTCACTGGTTACCTCACTGGTCACTGGACTTCTCTGAACCAGTACGGGAGAAATTTCACTGGAGTGTTTTTGTTAACTGCACAAATGTTGCAATAAAAGGAATTATCTTAAGTTACTTCACGCAACGCTTCAGCTTTGCAGATCCATAAGAATACTCTTAAAATATGCTGCTGCAGACACCGTAACCTCGTGGAGAAGTTTATTTTATTTTGGCAAGTTGAGACAGGAAGCAGGTACATCGATTAAGATGGTGCTCTTTCTCTTTGATGCTTTCATGTGTTTACAAGATGACCCCTAATAACTGAACAACCACTGCTGTTTTGTTGCCAAGCTGAAGCTGTTAGTGTTTTTGTTATCGTAAATTTTACTGTATTTATATATTTGTTACTGTGTCATTATTAATGTGTTTTTGTTTACATGTTTTTCGTTACTGTATTTTTTACCATGTTTTTTAAAAGAATTTTGTTAATGTGTTTTTGTCATATTTTTGTTACCATAACTTTGACTATATTCTCCATAGCAGCTTCAGACCCATCTCTAAACTTCTGTTCATCTCCAAGATCTTGGAAAAGGTTGTGGCTAAACAACTCACAGCTGCTCTTGATGAACATAACATCTATGATAGCTTCCAGTCAGGTTTTCATGGAGCTCATTCTACTGAAACAGCTCTTCTTAAGGTCTCTAATGACCTTCTGACTCTCAGTGATGCAGGGGACTGTTCTGTTCTGGTCCTGCTGGACCTGACTGCAGCCTTTGACACTGTTGACCATCACCTGCTACTGGAGAGGCTGAGAGACTGGGTAGGCCTATCAGGAACTGCTCTGGGGTGGTTCTCCTCTTATCTGCCTGTGTTCCTACTCTGTGGCCGTCTCCAAGTTTAGGTCCTCCACCACCTCTCTTACCCATGGTGTCCCACAAGGTTCTGTGCTGGGGCCTCTGCTCTTCCTCCTCTATCTGCTTCCTCTTCAGCACATCCTGAGCTCCTTCAAAGGAATCTCCTACCATCTTTATGCAGATGACATCCAACTGTACATCTCCTTTAAGCCCCATGAGATGTCTAAGCTGCAGCTGTTCCACACCTGCTTAGACTCTATCAAAACCTGGATGGTGGGAGCTTTCTACAGCTGAATGAAGATAAAACTGAGATCCTCATCTGTGCCCCAGACAAGCTGGTTCCCAAAGTCAGAGACTCTCTTGGTCAGCTTGCTTCTCACACCAAACCTTCCGTCAGGAATCTTGGCGTGACCTTTGACCCAGCTCTCACCCTGGATTCTCATGTCAGTTCTCTTGTTCGCTCTTCCTTCTTCCATCTCAGGAACGTTGCTAAGCTGAGTCCCATTCTGTCCCGCTCTGAACTTGAGACAGTTCTCCACACCTTCATCTCCTCACGCTTAGACTACTGTAACTCTCTTTTCACGTGTCTGAGCAGAACCTCCCTGAACCGTCTACAGATGGTTCAGAATGCCTGTGCTCGGCTTCTGACCAAGTCCTCCAAACACACCCACATCACCCCGCTTCTCCTCCAGCTTCACTGGCTGCCAGTCAACTTCAGGGTTCATTTCAAGATCCTGGTTCTGGTCTCATTTATCAAACATTGCGCAGAATCCTTACTAAAACCGTACTTATGCTCAGCAAAAGAAATGTACTTACGCCAAGTAGGTTTGTGATCTATCAAACATGGAGTACGCACAGAGGCACACAATCTCCGCTTTATAAATCAGAAACTATCTAGAAAGGTTCTCAGCTGCTTTTTAGTCACATCTAGGGCTGTTGCGGTAACCGCAAGAAGAAAATATTGCGATATTAAGAAACCCACCGCGCTGCATGACGTGCCACCACCATTACCGCACTTGATTAAATCTCGCGACAGCGCATGCTGAGAAGGATGGCTGCACTGGTATCAAAACGAAATGTTACTTCGCCCCTTTGGGAACATTTCGGCTTTCAGCCAAATGAAAAGGGGGAGCCAGAGAATTTAAATGAGGCAGTCAGTAAAATCTGCGGCAAAACGGTTCAAGTAAAACGACGAAAGCGGCAAAGAAAAAAAAAACACTTGGAGACCTGCTGAAGTCACGGACAAGCACGTCTTCTGCAACCGTCCCGAAGGGAGTTAGAGCCGAGCTGGAGATCACTCTCTACCTGCAGGAGGAACCCATTGACCCTAATGAAAACCCTCTGACATGGTGGTGCAACAACCATGAGAGATTTCCATTGCTCTCCAAAGTCGTACGTAAGTACTTGTGTATTTGCGCAACAAGCGCACCATCCGGGAGGGTTTTTAGTGTCGCTGGACATGTTATCNCACAGTGATGCAGGGGACTGTTCTGTTCTGGTCCTGCTGGACCTGACTGCAGCCTTTGACACTGTTGACCATCACCTGCTACTGGAGAGGCTGAGAGACTGGGTAGGCCTATCAGGATCTGCTCTGGAGTGGTTCTCCTCTTATCTCTCTGAGCGCTCCTTTTCTGTGGCCGTCTCCAAGTTTAGGTCCTCCACCACCTCTCTTACCCATGGTGTCCCACAAGGTTCTGTGCTGGGGCCTCTGCTCTTCCTCCTCTATCTGCTTCCTCTTCAGCACATCCTGAGCTCCTTCAAAGGAATCTCCTACCATCTTTATGCAGATGACATCCAACTGTACATCTCCTTTAAGCCCCATGAGATGTCTAAGCTGCAGCTGTTACACACCTGCTTAGACTCTATCAAAACCTGGATGGTGGGAGCTTTCTTCAGCTGAATGAAGATAAGACTGAGATCCTCATCTGTGCCCCAGACAAGCTGGTTCCCAAAGTCAGAGACTCTCTTGGTCAGCTTGCTTCTCACACCAAACCTTCCGTCAGGAATCTTGGCGTGACCTTTGACCCAGCTCTCACCCTGGATTCTCATGTCAGTTCTCTTGTTCGCTCTTCCTTCTTCCATCTCAGGAACGTTGCTAAGCTGAGTCCCATTCTGTCCCGCTCTGAACTTGAGACAGTTCTCCACACCTTCATCTCCTCACGCTTAGACTACTGTAACTCTCTTTTCACGTGTCTGAGCAGAACCTCCCTGAACCGTCTACAGGTGGTTCAGAATGCCTGTGCTCGGCTTCTGACCAAGTCCTCCAAACACACCCACATCACCCCACTTCTCCTCCAGCTTCACTGGCTGCCAGTCAACTTCAGGGTTCCTTTCAAGATCCTGGTTCTGGTCTCATTTATCCAACAATTACGTCGAATCCTTACTAAAACCGTACTCATGCTCAGCAAAAGAAATGTACTCACGCCAAGTAGGTTCTATCAAACATGGAGTACGCACAGCTGCACGCAATCTCCGCTTCATAAATCAGAAACTATCAGAGAGGTTCTCAGCTGCATTTTAGTCACATCCCGCCCTCACCTCACCCACTTACTGCCATAAATGGTCAATGCAAAGTGCCTTGTGGATCTCATGTAAATACATTAGCCGGCTGTTGCAGCGCTCCGCCAATGACATGGCGACCGTAGATCAAGGCAGATCAAGGAAGTGCTATTTCACAGAAGCAGAAATTGGGGTACCTGTGGGTGAGGTGGAGAAATGAACGGAAGTGCTTTTGCAAAACAAATAAGAGAAAATCCACGGAGTGGCACAGTGTTGCTGAAGCCGTCAATGTTGTGAATTCTTCAGAGAGATCTGTGGCGGATATAAAAAAATGGTCCACTTGGGGGTTCAATCCCAAGACTCCCGGGTGAAAGTCACACGTGCTAACCAGTCAGCCAAACGGAGATCTCCCCTGTTCAACTAGCCAGGGCGCATGATCAATCGGGTCACAGTGACAGGACACGCACTGTCACACAGACGCATGACATTCTGTCTCAATCTGCCCCCCTGCTGATTTTCTGTATTCCATATTCTGCGCTTCAGGCTGTGTGTGTGTGTGTGTGTGTGTGTGTGTGTGTGTGTGTGTGTGTGTGTGTGTGTGTGTGTGTGTGTGTGTGTGTGTTCGCGCACGTTTGTGTGCGTGTGGGAGGTCTTGTTCTGTGTGAAAACGAAGCAGTACAAGTGATAATGCTGCAGGATTTCATAATTTTATCTTCTCAGCAGCAGCACTGCAGGTGCTCTCCATGTCCAACATGTGTGTAAGCCAGGTCCTTATTCAACTTAAAGTTGCGCACATTTTTCCGCTAAGTTTTCTTTGATAAATCCCAAAGTTTGCGTGGAAAGTTGCTTACGCAGTTTTCCGACCCTGTTTTGTGCGTAAGCAAGCTTGATAAATGAGGCCCCTGGTCCATAGGGCCTTACATGGACAAGCACCATCTTACATTGGTGATCTTCTTAGTCCCTACACCCCCAGCAGGTCCCTGAGGTCCAGTGACCAAAGCCTACTGGTTGTGTAGCACCAGGCTAAAGACCAAAGGTGACAGATCATTTGCTGCTGTGGCCCCCAGACTCTGGAACTCTCTCCCCCTGAGCCTGAGATCAGTGGACTCAGTGGTCTCCTTTAAAAAGCAGCTGAAGACTCACTTGTTCAAGCTGGTTTTTGTATGACCTTCTTCACCTCTCTCTCTTTATTCTGCTCTCCCCACCTATTCCACCTTCCTCAGGATCCACTGATTTCCCTCTTTCCTTTTCACTCTCTCTTTCTTTACATTTTTTAATCCCAATTGTCTATTTTTTCTTATTTTAAATATATTTTTAATCATTTTCTAAATTCTTTTTATATTTTAAATGTTTTGTTTTGTGAAGCACCTCGTGATTTTTATCTTGAGAGGCGCTATAGAAATGATTGTTTCTTCTTCCTCTATATCTATTTGAAGTATTTTTATTAACGTGTTTTTGTTTACGACTACTTGTCACTGTGTCCTTATTAAAGTGTTTTTGTTACTGAGTTTAATTTCTTTGATGCATTTTTATCACGGTGTTTTGTTAATGGGTTTTTTGCTATCATGTTTACATTAACATGTTTTTATTACCGTATTTTTTACTGTATTTTTTTACCCAATTTTTGTTACCATGCTTTTGTTACAGAGTTTTTTACAGCGTTTTAGTAATTTTTTATACTAACTTTTTGTTGACTCGTTTTTTTACTGTATTTTTATAGTGTTTATGTGACCTTGTTTTTGCTATCAAGTTTTAAAGTGTTTGTCAACATCTTTGTTAACGTGTTTGTTGTTACATCACAGATTGGTGTGAGATCACGCATCAGCTGACTTGTGATTGGTTGACAGGTGTCTGAGGCATTTGAAGTCAGTCAGCTCAAGCAGCATTACAAATCCTGTCGGGTTCGATACTTCAGGTCAGATGTGCTCAATCGCTTTTTAACTGATCGATTTAATCAGTTTATCAATATCTTGACTAATTAGCATCATTATCAATCAGTCAAAACTGTTCATAATTTTTTGTCAGAGGATTTTTGTTGATTGATGACCAACTAGCTAATCAGTTTGTGATGCCTTTGTTTTCAGTCCTGGCAGTGTGGTGGTGACCTTCGACCTCTGGTTCAATGAGCTGATTGACATTAAAGAAGTGGGCGAGCAACTGGAGGTGGGGCTTCAGCAGACCATGGGAGGGGGATTAGTGATTAACACAACCACCATTAAGATTACAGGTGAGTGCACAAAGAACGGGTCGCCTAGCAACCAGAGGGTTACTGGCTCAACCCCAGCTTATATCCAGCTGCAGAGAGCAACAGAACTTATTTATTTACTGGTTACTGGGCCATCCTGAAGCTTCAGGAGATTCCCTCTATTAAGAGATGGAGTCTGTGGAGGACAGAAACCTTTTGGAGTGACTTGTCAAAAAACTGTTAGAAGTGCAGCTTTGATTTGGGGGTGCTATCTCCAGCGGTCAATGGGCAATCAGGCTGGGTACACCCTGGACAGAGAGCCAATCCATCGCAGGGTGACATAGCATATACATATATACATATATATATATATATATATATATATATATATATATATATATATATATATATATATAGACAGTGCTCAGCATAAATCAGGACACCCCACTACCTTTGTCAGAAAGCCTTTAGTTTCCTTTCAGGATCAACATTTTCTATGAGACACCAGACTAACTAATGTGGGCCGTTGGTTGCAAGCAAGATTTGTCGATTTTCACACAAAAAAGTGAATTTCCTAACAAATCCATTCAAGCCCTTGTTGCAAAAATTAGTACACCCCAGTTATAGTCTTAGGAGAAAAGCCACATAAGACTATGCAATTTGAATGAAACGGCATTCAGCCACAGGTGAGTCTAATGATTCGTTTAAGAGGTGTCCAGCAGACAGGTGACCATAAAAGGACATTACTTAACAAGGAAAAGCCCTTCTCATTTCATGATGTCAGCAACAACTCCACATGGAAGAGAAATGTCACTAAACCTGAGAAAGGAAATCATTTCTTTACACAGCAAACAGGTGAGGGCTACAAGAAGAACATCAAAGCTTTACACAACAGTCAAAGTAATGCAGCAAAAGTGATCTAAAACTTGAGAAAGATGGAAGAGCAACCATCTTACAGAGATGTCCAGGCCTTCCACAGCAGTTAACATCTCAACAGGAGCATCTTCTGATGAGAAGCGTTGAAGGAAATCTTCATGCAAGTTCACTGCAGCTAGCTAAAGCAGTAGAAACCCAAACTGGAGTGACCATTTCCTGTGACACCGCACGGCACACATTGCAGAAGAATGGCACGCATGAGTGTCATCTGTGAAGGAAGCCTCTGCCAAAGCCCACGCACAAAAAGCACACCTAGGATGTGCTAGGGCCCATGCTGAAAGAGATGAAGACTAGTGGGACTCTAGACTCTGGAGTGATGAGACAAACATCTCTGGTTTTGTAACTAATGGTTTCAAAACTGTACGGCATCGTAAAGGTGAGGATTTCAAAGAGAAAAGCATGGTGCCTACAGTGAAACATGGTGGTGGCGGTGTCCTTATGTGTGCTGCATGAGTTCTGCTGGTGTTTTGGGAGCTGCTTCTCATTGATGGGATCATGAACTCAACAATGTCCTGTTCTATACTGATGGAGACGATGCTGCCATTACTCTGTGCACGTGGTCGACGTGCACTTTTCCAACACGACAATGATCCAGAACACACATCTAAAGCTGCTGGTGCATTTCTGAAGAAGAACAGGGTGAAGGTGATTGAATTGCCTGCACCTGACACAGACATGGTTTGGCTGATAGGCTGGTGAGAAGTGGGCTACTGGAACAAGAAATGGGCACACACACACACACACACACACACACACACACACACAAAGGACTGTCTGAGCTGTTATTTTCGTTAAGGAGTGTGCACGTACAGCACGCGCGCCTCGTGCACGAGCCTACTATTGAAGCTGCCGTTACGCTTTTGGCCTGAGGGGGCGATCGCGAGCATAAAAATTCTAAACTCTGTAAAGTCCCTTTAAAGAAAACACTGGGAGCCGCAGCAGCCGCGGCGTTGTGGGTGGGGCCCTAAGACAGCCCAGAGCTGCTTTAACCAATCACAACAGGTGACAGCAAACAATACCGTTCACTCATGTACCTCAAAGTTATCTTTCAACAGAAGATAATTAATAAAACAAGTTTTACAAAATTGATCCAGAACTTGTAGCCTGTCTGTGCCTACAATACTTTGATATTTTTCACCGTTAGTGGTCTTGTTGGTTGAGCAGGTGCTGCTTTTTACCGTGTCACACATGTCTCATTTTAAAACATGATTAAAATGTTCAGAACACAAGTCCAGGCTCTGTCTCGTTCGATTGTTGTAAATAAACTTTGTACAGAACAAAAGTTTACATGAAACAGTGTCGAGACGCTAAGAAAAGAATCCAATGAATTTGTTTTTTTTTTTCCTCATTTATAGTGACGGACATAACGACGCAGTGCGCACGGCTTTGGTGTTAAACAAGTTTAAAGTTCCTGTATGCAACAATCTTCACAAGAAGGCAAAACAGTTCAATGACAGGGTTCGCACTGACAGGATGTGTCCCGTATTTGATCGTTTATTTTGACAGGGAAGCCTCAAGCCTAAACGCGCTGGCATTAAGTTTCAGTGGGAGCACGGGCAGAATATCTTACCCTCCAGCCAGAACCCGAAAACAGCACCAGTAGGCAACAACTTATCCAAAAACAGCCTTTATTTACACCGGCAACAATAAAACAATCACAATCAACAATTAAACATTAGTCCTTCACACTAATAGCCAACTGATCAGCATAAATAAAAGCAAGCAGCAGTACTTAGCTGTCCCAGTTGATGCGACCCCCTCCCCAGGGTCTGAGCGTCCGACACCGTCCAACGCCCCGGGGCTCAGCTTGCGAGGACGGCGGGTAAATCCACAACTTAGGTCCGGCTGCCAGAGTCTGCGGCGACAGATGTCGGTGTGGTCTCGGCACTCAACTACTCCCAGCCCTCGCTACCTAAATGAATAACATTTTTTAATAAATGTTCATTAATTATTTTACGAGAACAGAGCAGCATCAGATGGATGAAAGAGCCGCACGCGGCTCCAGAGCCGCGGGTTGCCGACCCCTGACCTAGTGGTAGAGTGTCCGCTCTGGGACAGGGAGATCAGGGTTCGATTCCCGGTCGAGTCATACCAAACACTCTAAAAATGGGACCCACTGCCTCCCTTCTTGACACTCAGCTTTAAGGGGTTGGATTCGGAGTTAAACCACCAAATAGTTCCCAAGCGCAGCCACCGCTGCAGCTCACCACTCCTCTCCATGGGGATGAGTCACATGCAGAGATGAATTTCACCAGTATTTTATGATAACTATGGCACTTTTACTTTAAAGGAGCCAGAGCCAAATACCTACAACAAATATATCAAGTCCTAAGAAGTCAGCTCAATGGCAAGAACAAGATCTGGGCAATGAACAGCTACACCCTGCCACTAATCAGCTATCCTGCAGGAATAATAAGCTGGCCAAAGGAAGAAATGATATTTAGGGTAATTATTGTTGCTTTTAAGCTTAATATATTACCTTTACTTAAGGCCAATCAGAGTGATGTTCTATATAAACATAGAATATCACTCTGATTGGTCTTTGAATGTTTAATCAGAAGATTCTGGGATTCTTTGCTTTTTCAGGGATCAAACACACTTCGTATCATTTTAGACAGAGTCAGGTTTACAAAAGGTAAGACATTTATTTTCTAAACAAATTAAAAACAAGACAACTATAACTATGAGGTGATGAGTGTAGTGTACGGTGATGTGTGGATGTTACGTTATCAGAGCCCTCATATCTGAAGAAGCAGAGTTGTGAGTGTGAAAAGACTTTGGTCTGCATTAAACTAGAACGTTGATCCTCATCAAAACCACATCAGAATCATGCTGTGTCTACCTCACCCTATGGAGACCCTCTTCATGGATCCGGAGGTCAGGAAGGTCGGATGACCTCTGGGCACCGGGGTTCAGTAGATTAACCGCAGCACCAACGCTCCAGTCCAGAGATGTCACCAGGCACAACAGGTTGGAACTAGTTTGCGTGAGCCGTGCACACTGGGCCATTTTCTCTGTCGCTGTAGATGAAAGATGAATAGAACATCTCCATGAAAGCTGAAGACAAAGAAAATGAACCAACACTGGGTTTGAACGAGATAGTTTAATAGTTGAACTAGATTAGTGATGCACCGATATGAAGTTTTTGGGCCGATACCGATATCCGATACAAAGATCACTGTCATGGCCGATAACCGATATTCTGACATTAATGCTTCTAAAATCAGCAGATTTTGTATAGAATGAAAGTTATTAAAGCTGAATTTACGTTATTATGCACACACACACACACACACACACACACACACGCATAAACAAAAAACACAAACATTCACAAACACACACACACGCAACACACACATTTCTGGTTCTGAGATGATTTCGTTCACTGTCACATGACTAAACAATTACACATCACACCCCCTCACCCTCTCAAATAGATAAATGGAGACGAGATGGAAAAAACATCAGTAGTTAATATTGGCCCGGTTTTATTTATCGAACCGATACCGATATCGATGCCGATATACCGTCCATCCCTACTAGATTTACTACAACCAGGTAGGAGAAAGCATGAAGATAGGCAGCAGAATCTGCAGCAGTGGCTTAACTCACTCACCGCCAGCCGTTTCCTGATCGCTAACGGCCGTCGCTGCCAGCGTTTCTCACCGTTTTTACTGTTTTTTTAAGAGTGACAGAACGTTGTGCGCTAGGATGATGTCGACGCCAAAACAACCAAAACAAAGCAGAGACTCACCTCTTACATCAGGAAGAATCCGCGTGTTTTGAGCGTTATCCGTTCTTTCATAATCCGTTGTTGAATTGTGATCGGCAGAAGCTTTTCCGGTTCGCGCCTCACTTTTTTTACAGTAACGACCCAAAACGATCTCCTAACACATGGATGTTCTGCTTCTCGAGCACGTGACGTGTGACGTATGCGGATGAAGATCGGCTTCAGGGCTGAGATGTTTGTTCTCTCAGCATGGGGGCTCGTTCGATGTCTAACTAACCCTCTTTACTCCATTCTCTGTGTTCTCAGCACTAATTTGTTCTCCTGATGAGATGTCCTGTGCTGATGGACTGATGTGCGTTCTGATGGATCGGTTCTGTGATGGAGTGGACGATTGTCAGGATGGTTCAGATGAAGCTCCTGGGCGCTGTGGTCAGTAAACGTGATGCTCTCAACAGAGAGGTTCTCCGGGTTGGAACAACAGCAGCATTTTGACGCGACGTCTCTCGTCTGGCCTTCATAGCAACAGCGTGTGACGGGCAGTTTGTGCTGAGAGGGCTGAAGGGATCGTTCAGATCCTCAGAGTCGGAGGCGTACGACAGCCGCAGCTTCTGTCGCTGGATCATCAGGTGAGACCTCAACACACACACACACACACACACACACACTGAAACACAGAATCAGAACCTGGAAGCTGTTAGCAGCTAACTTTTACCAGATGAATGGAAAAGCCAGGTGTGTTCACCTGTTGTCTGATTTCAGGGTGGATGAAGGACTTTCAGTTCAGGTGGCCTTCCATCAATTTGAAACAGAACAAGGCGTCGACACTCTACGACTTTACGAAGGCGTTGGACCGCTCAAACGGCTCACAGGTGAGCTAGTGGTCTGTACTTGTACAGTGCCTCCTTAGGGTCTACAACCCCCCAAGGCCCTTCACAACACAATCAGTCATTCACAGCCTGCTGGGGATGAGCTACGATGTAGCCACAGCTGCCCTGGGGCGCACTGACAGAGGCGGGTTAGGTGTTTTGTATTCTCTGGTGAGAGCCAGAATCGAACCTGCAACCTTCTGATTATTGACAACCCGCTCTACCCCCTGAGCTGCTGCTGTCCCTGAGGGTACACATGATCCTGGTGTTTACTGTACCTGAACCCCAGGGTCATGTGATGACAGGTGTGCCTTCACCACCTCGTTTGGATGTGACTACGTTGTACCACATCAGGGTTTTGGTACCTGCTGCCTCCATTAACAGTAATCTGACTTGTGACTTGATTATCAGCTGAGCTGTCAGGCTCCACCTCTCCTGGGACTGTGTGGCTCATGAAGGACCAATCCACTGTCGAGTTTCTGTCTGATGATTTCAACAATCTGTCAGGGTTCAAAGCCACCTACAGCTCTGCCAACACCTCTATGATGTCCAGTAAGCCACGACTGCCAGTCTGAGCATGCAAAAGCAGTTTGAAGGTTTCCTGATGCGTTCCTGTCTCCAGACCAGGAGAAGCTCAGCTGTAGCTTTGAGCATGGCTTGTGTTTCTGGAAGCAGCAGCAGGACCATGATGGAGACTGGGTCCGGATCAGCGGCTCCACCTTTCCTCCGCTGACGGGCCCTAGCTTTGACCACACTCTGGGGAACAGCTCAGGTGAGTTCTTAGTGGACGTTCTCCATGTTGCAGTAATCATCCTTCAGTGAGTATTGAGTCGGAGGTGGATTGGAACAAGTTACATTTACTTGAGTAATAATATTATCGCGTGTTTCTACTTGTACCTGAGCTACTCCACCACCTCTGCTGTTGGTCTCTAGCAGGTTTCTACATCGTCACTCCTCTCAGTCCCGGCCAATGGCAGAAGGCTTTTAGGATCCACAGCCTTCCTCTGACTCCGCCCACAAAGCCCATGTGCCTGACCTTCTGGTAAACAACAACAACCATTTATCTTTTGTATTCTGTGTTTTCTTCTGGATGCATGTAGAAATTCTTTTAAACACAGGACAGGTCTGATACCTTCCTGACAGTTTGGACCACTCCTGCGATCTTCATCATAGCCAGCCGCTAATGATGGCGTCACTTCCTTCTCCATTTATCCGCGGGCAGTGGAGGACGGCGTCGCCCTCTGCTGCCTGAGCTCTCCTCACCGATGACCCAGTTCCACAATCTAACATGTAGACCCCTCGACTCTGTTCTCCATGCCTTTATCTCCTCTAGTCTAGATTACTGTAACACACACTTCACATGTTTAAACAAAAAAGCCCTTGACCGCCTTCAGTTGGTCCAGAACTCTGCAGCGAGGCTCCTAACTGGAGCAAACAGAAGAGCACACATCACTCCTATTCTGACGTCTCTGCACTGGTTACCCGTTAACTTTAGAGTTCATCTTAGAGTCCTGACTAGAACTTTCAGGGCTCTACATGGTCAAGCTCCTCCCTATATTACTGAACTGTTAAAGCCTTATGCTCCAACCCGAGCCCTCAGGTCCACCCACCAGAACCTTCTAGAAGTTCCAAAGACCAGATAGAAAAGTCGAGCTGATCGCTCCTTCCAGACTGTTGCACCCCGACTCTGGAATGATCTTCCTTTGTCCTTACGCAGCGTTGACAGTCTGGACACTTTTATAAAACAGCTAAAGACACTTGTTAGGGATTTTATCAACAAACCCATTTCCTGCAGTCGAACAGAAAAGGAGACAATGAAGCAGACATACAACCAAATTATAATTTGTGGCAAGAGCACGAGGCAAATGCCCCGAATTCTGCTCACAGAGTTTATTTATTACAAAAGATAAGAAAGGAATGGGTCATGTGTGAGAGAGTGTTTGTGTGTGTGTGTGTGTGTGTGTGTGTGTGTGTGTGTGTGTGTGTGTGTGTGTGTGTGTGTGTGTGTGTGTGTGTGTGA
>SSNQ01034745.1:212794-224799 GCA_006942095.1 Nothobranchius kuhntae
GCTCTTCCTTCTTCCATCTCAGGAACGTTGCTAAGCTGAGTCCCATTCTGTCCCGCTCTGAACTTGAGACAGTTCTCCACGCCTTCATCTCCTCACGCTTAGACTACTGTAACTCTCTTTTCACGTGTCTGAGCAGAACCTCCCTGAACCGTCTACAGGTGGTTCAGAACGCCTGTGCTCGGCTTCTGACCAAGTCCTCCAAACACACCCACATCACCCCGCTTCTCCTCCAGCTTCACTGGCTGCCAGTCAACTTCAGGGTTCATTTCAAGATCCTGGTTCTGGTCTATAGGGCCTTACATGGACAAGCACCATCTTACATTGGTGATCTTCTTAGTCCCTACACCCCCAGCAGGTCCCTGAGGTCCAGTTGTGCAGCACCAGGCTAAAGACCAAAGGTGACAGATCATCTGCTGCTGTGGCCCCCAGAGTCTGGACCTCTCTCCCCCTGAGCCTGAGATCAGTGGACTCAGTGGTCTCCTTTAAAAAGCAGCTGAAGACTCACTTGTTCAGGCTTTGGTGTGACCTTCTTCATCACCCTCTCCTTGTTCTGCTCTCCTCACCTATTCCACCTTCCTAGTCACTCTTTCTCTTTCTTAACATTTTTTTTATCACAATTGTCTATTTTTGCTCATTTTAAATATGTTTTTGACCATTTTCTAAATTCTTTTTTATATTTTTACATTTTTTGTTTTTGTGAAGCACCTCGTGATTTCTATCTTGAGAGGCGCTATAGAAATGATATTTTCTTCTTCTATATAAAATTTCTGTAACAACCCTTTTATTTAAAGCTGCTTTTACCTAAATCTTTTATTTTCTTATTTTTAACTCAAATTTTTAAAACCTTCATCTCTTTATGAAATTTCATAATTTCATGAATTTATGTTTTCTGACATTAATCTGATTCTGTTTTGAGATCATTATGATTTTATGACTTTGTTTTATTTTGTTTTGATCTATGTGAAGCACTTTGTGATTCTATGTCTGTGATAAGTGCTACATAAATATAATTTACTTACTTACTAAAAACAGTGCAGAACTGGCAAAGGAACTCAAAAGGCTTAGAATAGAAGACAACGACGTGCTCATCTCACACGACGCTACATCCCAGATCACAAAAACACCAACCCAGTAAACCATGGACATAGTAGTAAACAGAATAAGACTCAGCTCTACACAAAAGAACAAACATAGCACAGCTGATAAAACTGGTAGCTAACTCCACATACTTCACATATGATGGAACAGTACACAAACAACTGGAAGACTTTGTCATGGTGACCCGTCATCAGCCACACTGAGTTTTTCATGGAGGACTCAGAACAAAAACCCCTAGCAACTTTAGATTCTTGGAGACGTTTTGCTTCTCCTCTGAGGAGCTTTGTCAGTTCTGACTGGAATGTGGGAGAGTCAAGCTCATAAGCTGTAGCTTTCTGTTGTTATTTAATGAGCTGAAACTCCATATGAATACCCCTCCTCCCTGTCCTTGGAGGAGTTGTTGATTTTGTTAAGTCCTACTGTGTAGAGTTTTCGGGAGTTTTCCTCTCCACTGTCGCTGCATGCTTGCTTAGTATGAGGATTGCTGTGAAGACTCTGACACTAGTCGTTGACTTGATGCAACCTGCTGGGTTCCTTATCTAGGAAACCTTTTACTGATTGGCTTAATGGCCTGCCCCAGACTGAAACTGTTTTGGAATTGGGGTCAGAGCTGCATTGTAGGTGCTGGAAAGGTGATTAGTTAAACACAGGAGGAGCTGAGGCTTCCTGTGTTTAACTTATAGCCTGTAGCTGTCCGTTTAAAAGCTTCACCCTCCCATATTCCATACAGAATTAACAAAGCTCCTGAGATGAGAAGCAAAACATATTCAAGAAACCAAAGAAGTCCAGCTGCCTTCATTTGAACCCCTTTGGGTTATTCCTTCACACACTTCTTCACGACCTAAGTACTTAAAATCCTTTACCTTCTTTTCTTCTACTCACTGTTACATCCCTCTTCCACTTGTGTCCCTCTCATTTACACACATCACGGCGAACGTCATAGTCCATGGAGACACCTGTCTGATACCATCAGCCTGTCTGTCCATCACCAAAGCAAAGAAGAAGGGGCTTAGACTGGATCCTTGATGCAGTCCTACCTCCACCTTCAACTCCTACATCACTCCTAGAGCATGCCTCACTGCCGTCTTAAGCCTAGTTTATACTTCTTTGTTAGGAACTTTTCACTCACACACACACACACACACACACACACACACACGAACACACACACACACACACACACACACGTATTGACAGAGATATTTTTATTTTGAACTTGTAACATCTTGTAGGTGGTTACTTTAAATAAATTGTCAATAAAATATAAAGGAATTCAATACAATGGAATATTACATAAAATATGGATTATCAATATCATTGAGCCTATTGATGATGAAACTAGGTACTGTGGGTATTGCCAGGGAAACAACACTTTATAATACCTCAAGTGGAGGAGTTTAAGTATCTCGGGGTCTTGTTCACGAGTGAGGGTAGGAGGGATCGGGAGATCGACAGGCGGATTGGTTCGGCGTCTGCAGTGATGCGGACGCTGAGCCGATCTGTCGTGGTGAAGAGGGAGCTGAGCCAGAAAGCCAGGCTCTCGATTTACCGGTCGATCTACGTCCCAATCCTCACCTATGGTCATGAGCTTTGGGTAATGACCGAAAGAACGAGATCGCGGATACAAGCGGCCGAAATGAGTTTCCTCCGTAGGGTGGCCGGGCTCAGCCTTAGAGATAGGGTGAGGAGCTCGGACATTCGGGAGGGACTCGGAGTAGAACCGCTGCTCCTCCGGATCGAAAGGAGCCAGTTGAGGTGGTTTGGGCATCTGGTCAGGATGCCTCCTGGACGCCTCCCTGGGGAGGTGTTTCGGGCATGTCCTGCCGGCAGAAGGCCCCCGGGTCGACCCAGGACACGTTGGAGAGGTTACATCTCCAATCTGGTCCGGGAACGCCTTGGGGTCCTGCCGGAGGAGCTGGTGGACAAGGCCGGGGAGAGGACGGCCTGGAGCTCCCTAGTTGGGATGCTGCCCCCGCGACCCGGACCCGGATAAGCGGAGGACGACGACGACGATAATAATTTGACACAGAGACAAAAATGTAGTTTACCAAAATCTATTTATTACCATATTTCTACTACTCATGATGCAGAACAAATAATTATAAATGATGAGTTAAGATGATGTCGACTGAGACGCTGAATGAGCAATGATGGGATATGAGCTGAGATGTTATGTAAAAAAAGCACTTCATTGTCTCAGAAAATGGTGATGTCTGGGTTGTATAATAAGTCTCTGATGGAGTTTTGCACAGAAAGTCTGACCTTGAGAAGCTTGGTTCCGATGCTTACTGGCCCAGTTTGGCAGAACTGGGCAGCTGGCTGATGTTGGTTCATTCATTACTGTGAAGCAGTCAAGACATTGTTAAAAAACTTTAGATAACACGTTCATTGTTTAATTTAATTGAAAGAAAAGAAAGAAAACAATCTTTTATAAAGTGCCTCGTAAGATAAAACTCACAAGGCGCCTCACAAAAACAAAAATGTAAAAAATATATCAAAACATGATCAAAAATATGTTTAAAATGAAATGATTTTTTTTTGTTTTTAACCTGTAAAGTAAAGAAATCCTTTAATGAGCCAGAATCATATATTTTTATTAAAAGGGACTTAGATCAAAGTCTTTTATCCTGTGAGAGGACCTTGGCGCTGTCGGCCCAATAAGTCAGGAGATATTTCATTATCACTTCCTCCTGGTCATAGGTGTCATGGGCGGCACGCTGATGAACAGAGGTGTGAGCAAGTCACTGCTTTGCTAGTCACAAGTAAGTCACAAGTCTTTCCAGTCAAGTCTCGCGTCAAGTCCAAGTCAAAGACAACCAAGTCCAAGTCCAGTCCAAGTCTTTAACTTTGAATTTTCAAGTCGAAATCATTTGTCAAACTTCAATTTGATGATGAAGATAATAAATTAATTCCAGAAATAAAACTTCTTAAAGCTTGATTTAAACAAGCAGAAAGTGCAGCTGAAATTACTTATAGTCAAAGTGCTGCTGCATTTAGTGGTAAATGGAACCCAGAACGAAGAGTGATTTATGATTTTTGTCCTTGGCAGCCTTGGCGGAATCCAAGTCTCATTGCGAACGAGCCCGACCTACTGCCGGCAATGCAGACCAAGCTCTGAGACCGGTCATACGGGACCCTAACAGCCCATAGCAAAGTGCCTGGGTACCCGTACTCCCGGAGCACCGCCCACAAGGCCCCCGAGGTCAGGGCCGGATTACCATTGCAGGGGCCCCTGGGCACAATGTGCTTGTCTCCTGGCTCCTTCCTCCTCTTTTTGTCTCCTCTTGTTTTCCCCTCTTGCCTTCAGAAAAACTGCTTTCTGGCCTTTCTGTTAGTAAATTAATTTACAATGTCATCAAAGTCCAGATTCCTGACAAGCTGACAAGTGCACTGAGGCGCTGTTGAGTTTGTGTTGTTCGCAGTACATTTTTCATTCTTGCCATTTGTGAAATGATCGTTCCCCTTCACAATTTGTAACTTGGAAAAATCCACAGGGCCTCAAACACATTAGGGAAGATGGACTGTAGATTATTTTTTAGCCCGAAAACGATCCTGGTTCTACTTATATTACATAATCTACTGTATGTGGACTCTCCAGGGATTATTTTGAGCTGAGAGGCACAGAGCTCTGATCGTTGATGCACTCCAGACAGATGCGTCATGAGAACGGCCACAGTAACATTCTCAAGGTGTCGCCACCTCAAAAACAAAGTTAACACGCGATCATATATGTCGGCTCGTATCTTTTCATGCTTTGTCTTTTTTTGTGCCTGATGCATTTCGCCGCTGCGGAGCGGAGCGCATCACCTGTTCCATCCTCCGGTGACCACCTCACTGGTGCGGTCAGCACACAGCGTGCACTCCGCTATGTTTAAAGTCGGTAGATCATTTTTAACTGCAGTTCAAAGGTAACTCATAAGGTGAATATATATGAAGCCAGGTAGCAGTTTTTCTTTAGGATTGAGAGGAGATGCAGGAAGATAATAAACAGACAGCAGGACAGGAAAGAAAGGTTGGGTGAACTCCCACGTTAAGGGTATAGAGTTGGTCCAGTGTTCCACGGCCAGGACGAAAACCACATTGCTGCTCCAGAATCCGAGGTTCGACAATCCAATGAACCCTCCACTCCAGAACCCCTGAATAGACCTCACCAGGGAGGCTCAGGAGTGTGATCCCCATGTGGTTGGAACACACCCTGCGGCCCCCCTTTTTAAAAAGGGGAGCACCACCCCAGTCTCCCGATGTCCAGGCAATATTGCAGAGCCGCGTTAGCGAACACGGCCCTAAACATCCAGAGCCTTATGGTACTCCAGGAGGATCTCATCCACCTCCGAAGCCTTGCCACCGAGGAGCTTTTTGAAAACCTCAGTGACCTCAGCTACAGAGATTGGAAAGTCCAACCCAAAGTCCCCAGGCTCCACTTCCTCACTGGAAGATGTGCCGGTAGGATTGAGGAGGTCTTCAAAGTATCATTGCCACCGATGCACAATGTCCTGAGTAGAGGTCAGCAGCACACCGTCCCCACTATAAATAGTGTTGATAGGGCACTGTTTTCCCCTCCTGAGGCACCAGATGGTGGACCAGAATCTCCTAGAAGCTGTGCAGAAGTCTTGCTCCATGGTTTCACCAAACACCTCCCACTTCTCAGTTTCTTCCTCCACGACCACCCAAGCCACATTCTGCTGGAACCTCCGATACCTATCAACTGCCTCTGGAGTCCCACAGGCCACAAAGACCCGATAGGACTCTTTCTTCAGCTTGACTGCATCCCTAACCAGCAGCAAGTTCGGGGGTTGTACCCACGTCAGGCACCAATGAAGCTGCAGCCACAGCTCTGGTCAGCTGCAGCTGGAGGCACGGAACATGACCCATTCTGACTCGGTGTCCCTGCCTCCCTCGGAACATTTAGGAAATTCTGTCGAAGGTGGGAATTAAAGCTCCTTCTGACAGGAGACTCTTCCAGACGTTCCCAGCAATTCCCTCACAATACTTTTGGGCCTGCCAGGTCTGACCAGCTTCCTACCCCACCATCAAAGCCAACACACTGGGTGGGTAGTCTGTACTGTAGCTTCGTGCATAAGCACAGACCACAGTCAGGACTCGTCCCCCCACACATAGGCAGAGGGAGGCTACCCTCTCGTTCATCGGGGTAAACGCCAACATACAGGCACCAAGACGGGGGCAACTATGCCCACCCCTGCTTGGTGCCTCAGTGGGAGCAACTCCAGAGAGGTAGAAAGTCCAACCCCTTTCAAGGAAACTGGTTCCAGAGCCAGAGCCATGCGTTGAGGTGAGTCCGACTATATCTAGTCGGAACCTCTCAACCTCACACACCAACTCAGGCTCCTTCCCCACCAGAGAGGTGACATTCCATGTGCCAAGAGCCAGCTTCTGCAGCCGAGGATCAGACCGCCAAGGTCCCCGCCCTCGACTACCACCCGTCACACACTGCACCCGACCCCTTTGGCCCCTCCCACGAGTGGTGAGCCCATGGGAAGGGGAACCCACCTTTCCTCTTCGGGCTGTGCCCAGCCGGGCTCCATGGGTGAAAGCCCGGCCACCAGGCGCTCGTCGGCATGTGCCACCTCCAGACCTCGTTTCAGAGGGTGTGTGTGTGTGTGTGTGTGTGTGTGTGTGTGTGTGTGTGTGTGTGAAAGACAAAACACCCAAACAGAGGCTCAGTGGCATTGTTTATGCAGTCCAATGTAGTAAAAACTGTCCAGATGTTTACATCGGGGAAACTAAACAACAATTACACAAGAACAGGCAACAACACAGGAGAGCCACCTCTTCAGGTCAAGACTGCAGTCCACCTACACCTGAAGGACAAGGGACCACCTTTGAAGATGACAAAGTCCACATTCTGGAGAGAGAAGATAGACGTTTGAGAGAGGAGTAAAAAGAAAACTATAGACCCTTTTACTACCTACGTCATCAAAAGTTGCGCTCGCAGCCTGGCAACGAGAGTGAAGGCTTCCTCATTCACACTCGATACTAAAACAGTGTTTTAAACCCTTTATTTTGAAGTTCTGAGCACATAAAAATGTCGTGTTGTTGCGTGTATGGATGCCAGAATCGCTTCTCTTCAAGCAGTGGACTGAAACTTTACAGAATTCCGAAGGGAGCACATCCATTTCAACAAAATCGGAGGCGTCTGTGGCTGCAGGCCATCAAAGGGGTTGATGAAAATGACTGAAAACACGATCCGAAATGCTCGAGTTTGTAGCGCCCATTTTATATCAGGTAAGGTAATTATGTACCAAGATTACACCAGAAAGCTGGTTAACGTGTGTTCTATTAAAGAAAGTAAGTTGCGTTTGCTGGTTTGCTTTTAAGCAGTCTATTTATTTACATTTATTTACACTGCATATTAGTATAAACTGTATTTCTCTAAAATTAACACGATTGTACTCTGAGCACGCTAAAAAAGAAACCTATGCTGTACTCACCCTGCCATGGCTGTGAAGACGTAGTTCTCTGGTTAGTTTACTACGACCCAAGCCTCGTACATAGCAGCCTCGTATCCTTGTCTTTGGCTAGGAAGGACTTCTGCCTTCAAGACGCAAAACTCAGAGTCTATGTGGTGATATTTTACTTTCTGTACGTGGCCACAGACAACATAGTTGTATGCATCTAACGATTTGTATGCTCATGTTTTATTAGAACGACTATTGAACATTCAAGTTGCACATATTTACATTAATTACTATGAAGTTGTCAGAATGTAAAGCAATATATATTATAAACTGTATCAAAATATATAGAATCAAATATACAAAAACAAACAATAACTAAATATTAAGAATATATGAACATAATAGATAATAAATATTCTAAATAGCAAAAATATTTCACACATAACAAACTAAAGATAATCACTACAGCATTGCACTTAGAATAGAAAACACAAACTAAAATTAAAACCTAACCTTGATGCAAAGTCATCAATAATGTCATCACATGAAATCTGCTCCCCTACTGAGTGATTGATACTAATCAGAGCCAGGTTAGTGAGCCGCCCCTGAAACATAGTTGACCTCAGGTATGACTTGATCAAGTTTTGAAAAGCTCCTCTCAGCTTGAGCCACAGTGACTGGCAGAGCAGTCCAAAAGTTGGGGTAGAGCTCCAATAGATCTCATGATCCATAATATTTTAGAATTGCCTCTGAAATTGTAATTTAAACTGACATAAAAAGCTGTAGACTACCAAAAATGCCAACTTTTACAGAACAAATCATGTAAAAAATAATCAGTGCAGCCATCTGCAATAAACAAACAGGATAGTTAGTGGTGACTGGGGTGTTTCTTCTGCTTGTAGAATTGTTTTATTTATTATTATGTGAACATGATCAACATGTGTTTGTTGTTGTTCAGGCAGGCCACAGGCTGCAGCGAGCATTTAACAAATCCTAGTTTGAATCAATAAAACGATTCAAGGAATTTTTTCGAACAATTTGAATATTCGTTTCAATATTTCAGCCCTATTAGCTCTGTTAGCAATTAGCTGACCGAATGTAACCGTTAAAATCCCAGTTAACTGGTTCAAAAAATTGAAAACATGCATCATGAGAGCGTACATACCTTTATCTTTCTCCTCTTTTTTTCCTGAATCGGGCACCTGGTGGTTTTAGCCTTTTTATGTTCATCTCTTCTGTTTGGCTCTTGACTCAATAAGTTTCCTTCAGTCAGGACTAAACAATTTGACCTTGATGGGGGGGCGGGGGTGACCACAAAATCGTTTTGTTTTTCCTTTTTTTATTCGGCCATTTCACACAATTCAGAAACACCTGAAAGAATGATAGGCCTGTGTTTATGATATTATGAATGAAATATGGAAGAACATCAAGATGTGATTGACTTTAACCATGTTACAGTTGATTCAGCCCCTACCCGCTCATTTCATTTGGGAAAGACCCAGAGGTGAATTCCCCCGCCGCACCCCTCCCCTTCCTCTTCTTCATACACACACGGTGCACCTGAACCCTCTCAGTCAGCAGGAGCGTCTGCAGCTGCAGGGGGCGCCAACTCGCTGTTTCCAATCCAGACACTGTCATGACAGATAATAGAAAACCTCGGTGCGGCGCAGATTTCTTTCTTTTTTATTTTTTACTCAGGCTTGTGCGCCCCTTTGGTGTCATGAAAAAATGCCGCCCCGGGCAACTGCCCTGTCTGCCCGTGCCTAAAACCGCTACTGCACGTGTGTACTTACTGGGCCTCTCCACTAAAAACGTATATATATCGGGCCACTGGATATCTGGCCACGCACCTACATCTTCCACCCATTCCGTAATGCCACAGGGATCCGGGAGTCTGTTGCCATTCGTTAAAGTGAGTTTAATAATATAACATTCAAGATTTGCCGGTGATAACCTCGCAGCGTAGCTTTATAAAGCCTGACACAACGCCATTCTCTGTTGCCAAGCTGCGCGTGCATTCTCGCTGACGTCATATTGTTTACAAACAGTAAAAGGGTCTATTGGTTACAGCTGTTGCGGTTTACCTCAGAAAACAGACACTGCAGAGGACAATCAGTGCATTGCCTCCTCCTCCTCCTACCTGCACAGCTGCACTCACTTGGGCTGATCACCTCCTGAGCAGCATACAAGGGAGAGCTGCCAGGAGGAAGGGAGAGACTGGATCTGTGCCAGTTCTCTCACGTGCTCCATTTGTTGGTGTTTTAATGGCTTTTAAATGGCTTTTAGTTCTTTAAGCTTAGAGAAGCTTAAGAGCTTTTAGAGGTTTTTAACAGATGAGGGACCAGAGTGCTGGTTACCTCTTGGCTCTCAAACTTGTGTTTAAGTCAGTGGACTTTGTTTTGTGAAGGTTTGGGAGCATTCGGATGTCTGTTTTAAACGTAAACCCTTGGCCGTTTTAACAATGTGTTTCAGTACTTTTAGATATGGAGCTTTTTGTCATTTTAAAATCTTTTTAATAAAATCAATGTTTACAATTTCCACAACTGAAATGCATGCCTCTGTGTTACTCCCCGTCCTTCTCCATATCCACCATTAGAGGACGTAACACTATGTCAAATGGGAAAAATCCATTTTCACCTTTCCAGCACCCATAATGCAGCTCTGAACCTAATTCCCAAACAGTTTCAGTCTAGGTCACAGCCTCCTTCAACACGACTCCCTCACATCAGACACGACTCATCAGGAGGTAGAGAGGAGGTATTTATAGGTAGTATTTGCTGGTTAAGCAACAACAGACACCTACAGCCTAACACAATAGGACTTAACATCAACAACTCCTCCAAGGGCAGGGATAGGGAGTATTCATAAGTAGTTTCGGCTCATTAAAAAACAGCAGACAGCTACAGCTTATAAGTTTGACTCTCCCACATTCCAGTTAGAATTGACAAAGCTCCATGGATGAGACACAAATCGTATATGAGAAACCAGAGAAGTCCAGTTGTCTTTATTCTAAAGTCCTTTTGATTACATGAGCTGGATGAGTGAGAACTTCCAACAGCTTAACAAACAGGTGAATAAACATGACTATGTTAACAGGTACCACATGTTTGGTGAGGATGTCCACCGTCTAAGAGTGCTGCTGCATTCGTCTCCGTCACAGTTGGACTGGGTTACTGTAATATTCCAGAGAGATGGTAACTATGGTGACACCTGGAACTACGGCCAGGTGACCCTCAACTTTACATCAGAGGCCACTGTAGGTGACATTACACAGGAAGTCCCCAGGTCAAGTCCTTAAATGGTAAACTGGTCATGTGACCTCTGCAGGTAATATTTGAAGCTCAGAAAAGAGGAGGGACAAGGAATGACATTGCTCTGGATGACATCATGCTGACATTTGAGCCCTGTGGCCCCGCCCCCCCTGACCCAACAAATGTCCCACCTCCGACTACCACACCACCCATACCAGGTAAGAGGTCAGCGACTTAGTCGTATACATGACGGTGCAGACCATGTCTAATGCAAACTTCTGCCTCAGCATGTCCAGAGTAGCATAAACCTAAGACCACCACAGTAAAAATCACTGTGTGTGTGTGTGTGTGTGTGTGTGTGTGTGTGTGTGTGTGTGTGTGTGTGTTAAAGAGCTCTATAAACGTCTGTAATAGTTGTCCATAAAACATAAAACATGTTCTACTATGGTCAGTTTTAAGAGACTTTACAAAGAAACTATTGTTTTGCTGCGATTGGGAAAATGAAGTTGAAATATCTTGTATCATTCTTGGACTGCATGTGTGCAACACACACAGTCCAATCATCCAGAGCTGCTAATGAAATAACACCAGTGCTTAGTTTCATCGCCTGGCAACCCATCCTATAAATGTGAATATACAGTCTGGCCCCGACCCACGGAGAGAGCTGTCGTGGGCGGAATCCATGGTTTTCTTTCAAACTGCCTCTGCAAGCTCTACCTCCAATCGCCCTAGCTGCCTGGAGCCCTGGGCTGGTGCCTTTGCTGCTGCCGTCCATCGACTACTACCGAGGCAGATGGCTCACCTGTGTGTGTGTGTGTGTGTGTGTGTGTGTGTGTGTGTGTGTGTGTGTGTGTGTGTGTGTGTGTGTGTGTGTGTGTGTGTGTGTGTGTGTGTGTGTGTGTGTGTGTGTGTGTGTGTGTGTTCGTGTGTTGTGTGTTCGTGTGGTGTGTGTGTGTGTGTGTGTGTGTGTGTGTGTTTAACCCGTGTGTGTGTGTGTGTGTGTGTGTGTGTGCGTGTATTTGTTATTCGTGTGTGTGCGCGCGCGCATGTGTGCGCATGTGTGTATTTATTGTTTGTTTGTGTGTGTGTGTGTGTGTGTGTGTGTGTGTGTGTGTGTGTGTGTGTGTGTGTGTGTGTGTGTGTGTGTATGCGTGTGTGCGTGTGTGCGTGCGTGTGTGTGTGTGTGCGCGCGCGCGCGCGTGTGGGTGGGTGTTCCTTAATGGGTTGATGGATGGGGGGG
>SSNQ01034745.1:273061-280561 GCA_006942095.1 Nothobranchius kuhntae
TGCTGAGAGTACAGATTGTTGTTGCTTTTATTTAATAAACAATCATTTTAAAGCACTGTTATTATATCTGACTGTTTTAACAGCAATCCTAGCTCAGACACCACATCACCTTCCACATATATGTCATGAGCTCACTGAGCGTCACATGACCAGATCCATACTGAAGTTGTTTTGGTGAAAGTAACTTAAAGTAATGCAAAAGTAGTGTAATGCCTTACATTTTAAAATCAGTAATATTGTAATGTAATTAATTACTTTAAAATGAGGGTAACAAGTAATAAATAATGCATTACAGTTTTGAAGGAACTTGCCCAACACTGGAGACGACAGAACTGGACCTGGTGCTGCAGGTTCAGCGACTCTCCAGCTGGTGGCGCCATCTCGTTGAGCTGCTTCAGCATTTCTTTTCTCCTCAGTTGCACCTTTTGGATCTTTTCCATACTCAACTTCAGATCCAGACACTAAGCTCAGCAGAACCAACAGTTTGGTTCAGAAGCTCTGATGTCAGTTTGTTCTGATCAGTATCTGAGTTTCTGCAGAATCACAGCACTTCTCACTCACACACACACACACACACACACGCACACACACGGGTATTCAGAGGGAGGAGATAATGACAGAGTGGAGGAGTTTCTGCTCTGCTACTCAGTCTGAATTTGTCTCACAGGACGTCTCCGTCTGTCCTTCGGTCTCCCGTCATGAAGCTACCTGGTTCTGGACCACTGATCCTCCTGTTTCTGCTCCACATCAAATCTTTGCTCACCATTTCCATCAGCAGACACTCAGGTCAGATTTACAGCTTTTCTAGTCTCACTCGCTCTTCTGCTGTGGTGGATCAGTCCTCCAGTCTCTGACCTCTGCACACGCTAGCTCTGAGTGTTCAACTCTTCAGAAACGTGAGTCTTTATGACTTTCAGATGTTTGGAGAATGTGAACTGTTTGAATCCAAGTTTTCGCTGGTGTGCGCGTGCGTGCGTGTGTGTGTGTGTGTGTGTGTGTGCGTGCGTGCGTGCGTGCGTGCGTGTGTGTGTGTGTGTGTGCCTGCTTGTCCTGTGACTGGATGGGTCAGAACAGCTTGTGTAGTCATAGATCAGTGAGTAGACCAGAAGTAGGTCTTGAAGGATTCAGGGGGTTCCTGGAGAAACACAAACACACACACACACACACACACACACACACACACACACACACACACACACACGCACGCACGCACACACACACACATGCAGAAACACAGAAAAAAATAACATTTGAAATAACCAACAAGAGAAAACATTTTGCTGGTCTGGGAGGGGGCGGAGCCTATCACAGGTAAGCACGATCAGAGAACACACTGTGCTCAGTTAGAAACAAGGAACTTCATCATGATAAAAATAAAGTGATGTGGTTGAACAGAGGCAGACTCCAGGTTAACACCACATAAATACATCACTGAAACGGTACCAACTATGACCAGAACCACGTGGTCCGTTCCCACTAAGGTTGCAGACAGATGGTTCATCCATTCATCTTTAGGTTCCAGTTCTTCTTAAAGTTTAAAGTGTAAAAATGAACCCGTCTGGTTGGTAGAAGCATCAGTCCTCTTTGATTGTGATGTAGGGACTGATCTCATCTGGACCCAGAGACCTCTTACACAAACTGAAACTGTCTCTGTGTCTCTCAGATGCTCTCCAGCAGGTTCTGTCGGAGTTCAGTATCACTCGTCCCATCAGAACCGACTCAAAGGGGCGTTTTCTGTCAGCATCACTGTCCACCCAGCACCGCGGACGCAGAAAGAGACACACCACGTCAGCAAACCTGCCTACTGACTCAAACAATGTCAGGACTCAAACAGGCATGCCTTCATTACATCAGGATCTGCCTTCTTCACTTTCATCCAGCAACAGTTGGAAGGGGCGGGGTCCAGAGGCAGAAGATGAGGCGCAGCTTTTCTACAACGTGACAGTGTTTGGTCAACAGCTCCATCTAAGGCTCTGGCCCAACTCCCGCCTCATTGCCCCCACTGCAACCATGGACTGGGAGGAGTCAGGACAATTCTACTCTGAACCAATCAGAAACAACCACTGCTTCTACACTGGAACAGTGGCAAATATGGAGGACACGTCTGTCGCCATCAGCAGCTGTGACGGGCTGGTAGGTGTCAGCTGACCTGGAAGGTTTCATCACACAAGTGGTTCTTTAGAGCAGGTCTGGTCGATGCAGATTAGAGTAATGACGGGTTACATTTGCTCTCTCAGTGATTGATCTCTTTGTGGTGGTACAAGTCACCAAGAACTAGAGGACTTAAGCAGGGTCAATAGTGGGTGACCTGGGTGAGAAGAGTTAGCTACAATATTCCGGGATCTATTCAGGAGCTGCCAGTGCTCTCCAAGGTGGGCAGGGAGCAACCAATGATCTTGTCTTCTGATCTGATGACCCCCTGCTGAGCAGGCAGCAAACCACGTGGTGACGGAGTACACCAGCACTGGCTCAATGGTGGCCCTGTAGAATAGAATAGAATAGAATAGAATAGAATAGAATAGAATAGAATAGAATAGCCTTTATTGTCGTTGTACAGGGTACAGCAAAATTGGAGGGCCACTCCCTTTGGTGCTAAATGTAAAAGAATACAGGAAAATGAATCAATGATATTATAAATGTAAAACCAACAGTAAGATGTACAAACGCACAGAGCAGCAGCATTAGCTGGTTTAGTGCAGGTCGCTACTGTAAGCAGAGTTTTAGCATAGTGAATAACACAATAGCACGTATACATGTCGGTGCACATGATCAGTATTGAACAGTACATGTGTGATTCGGGTTAGTGGGTCCACCTGGTTCTGTGGTTGTTTACTACGGTGATGGATCTGGGAAAGAAGTTATCCCTGAGTCTATTTGTCCTGGTTTTACGTGACCGGCACCGTCAGCCTGGCGGTACCGGTCACACAGCTGGGTACTGAGGTGAAAGTAGTCCTTGATGATATTGCCAGCTCTACTGAGGTAGGGAGAGTGGGCAATGTCCTCCAGGCTGGGCAGAGAGCAGCCAGTGATCTTCTGAGCTGTGCTGTTGACCCTCTGCAGCACTTTCCTGTCTGCAGCTGATTGCCTGCATACCTTGTTGTGCTGCCATATACTAGGATGCTCTCTATGGTGGCTCTGTAGACCGTGACCAGCAGCCTGTCCTCCAGGTCGTTCCTGCTCAGGAAGTGGAGACGCTGCTGGGCCTGTTTTGCCACCATAGGATTTGCAGTCCAGGAGAGATCATCAGAGATCTGCACACCCAGAAACCTCATGGAGTGTACCCTCTCCACACAGTCCCCGTAGAGAAGGGCCGGGTCAGCGCTGCCTTTCCTGAAATCCAAGATAACTTCTTTAGTTTTCGTGGTTTTCAGTTGGAGGTTGTTTACACACCACGCGGTCAGTCTGTTAACCTCATCTCTGTAGTCGGGACGGGCGCACGCTACGCCGTCCTACCTAGGGCTCTCCGACAGGCTCACAAGGACGGACGGAGTCAAGCTCTCTTTTCTAAACATCCGTTCGTCAAGACCATCAACATATATACTGGACAATGGGTTTCCATAGGCTCCAATTATAAGTTTTTGTGCCAAAATGGGAGGCCACCACCGCCATTTTGACCGTGTCACAGGTTCCGTCAAGCCCAGACAATTCGAAAAAAGGGAAGAGAGGTGGAGCTGAGGGTGGGATTGTTAGGCTGGGATCAACTGACGACACCCGTCGAACTGAAGCAATGTACCTACAAGCTAACCCAAAGCTAACGCGGAGGTGGGAGCTAAGCTAACGGAGGTAGCAACCTAGCTACAACCAGAGTTAACTGTGCACAACACCAGAGCTTCTGAGTCAGAGATACGCCGGGCTGACCGCTGGGGAGAACCGGGTGGATCACAGAGGTCTCCCGAGAGCTCCACAAGCCGGCAGCCGCACAGCAGACAAGCGCCGCTGCGATCTGAGATGTGCCGAGCTGCCGCTGTGGAGGGGACCATACCGATAGTCGGAACCCAGCTCCGCCAACATGTCATATTTCAACCCATTTTCTAAAATGCAGCGTTATGTAAAATGCACTGGGTTTTGCATTGTGATTGACTTTAAGTGATGAAGATGAGTTGGTACCAACCCTCCAGCTCTGGAGCTGAAACAGGAAGCAGAACCTGAGGAAACCCACTAATGTGAATCGAAAGACATTGCAAGTTCTTAGCCATACTTATCCCTTGTTTGTCTACTTGGAAGACTGGTTTATGCATTGTTCGGACTTTGGCAAGTAAAGCTCCACCAACATGTTATATTTCAACCCATTTTCAAAAATGCAGCATTATGTTAAATTCACTATTAAATTTAAATTTCGTGGTTAAACAGTACATGATAAAATCTAAGCTCAGCTAGTGCAAGAGCGGCAGTGACCTAAAATGCATAAATATAAATTTACTTACCGAAAAAATGAAGTGGAGACTCCTTGGAAGCTCTATTAGTGCAATTAATGCCACATCAAGTCATTTTGTCCAACAATTGCACAAAAAATATCCAAAAAAGAAAACACAAATGCTACAACTAATGGTCTAAGTTGAGAGACTGAAAATCCCGGAGCAGTTTGCAAGCCAGGCCGAGGATCTACTGAGGCCTTTCCACGGAGCTAGCTCTGTGGTCACGTGGGTCTGATGCTCATTAATTATACAGAATTTTAGGCTTTTAATACACTTAAACAGAAGAGTGAGAAAAAAATGCACCCCCCTCAGAGTTGTCATGAGTGTAAACTAGATCATTTAAACCTAAAACATGTTTTGGTACCAGGCTGTAAACATGTTTATTTCTGCTGTGAAATTGGTATTTTTAACATGGGAGTCTATGAGGATTTGCTCGCTTTTGACACCAGCCCCTAGTGGATGAGGGTGGAACTGCAATTTATTTCACTCCCTGTTTGGCTTCATTTCCAGACCCGAATTATGGGGGCTTGGTCGAGACAGAGAACTCAAGCTCGTGATTGGTCAGGATGCCGCTGTCATCTACACCACCGCCATCGCACCCTCAAAAGCGTAAAGAGAGCCAAGGATAGCTAGGGGCAGACACGGAGCAGAGTGAAGAATACCTCGCGGAAAAACTGTAATGTGAACATTTTATACCCCGTGACTGGAGGAGTGAAAAGATGCACAGCAAGCGTTTTACTCGTGGGCGGAAATGACAGGAAATGTGAGTTTTAGAGGTGGCGAGCGCATGAGGAGGTGGAGGAGAATGAGGGACAAATTAGTCCGTGTTAAAAAGTCTCTTAAACACATAAAAACACAATATAAACACACCGTAATGGACCGGATACATGACAGGATACCACAGAACAGCGCTGTGCCCTCTGGTGTCTTGACGGGGAATTGCTGTGCAACGCTCCCCAGGAGATGGAGAAGTATGAATTAGGCTTAAGTGTGATGGTGCTGGGAAGGTGGGGGCCGAGTCTGACATTCTGTGGTCTATTCGTCAGAAAGTCTTGAACCCAGAGGCAGATGGGGTGGAGAGTCCCAGGTGAGGCAGTTTCTCGACCAGGATCCCTGGGATGATGTAACTGAATGATCAGCGCAGTGTACAGCGCTATGGAGATGATGTCCTCAGTGGATCAGTTTGCCCTGTAGGCAACTTGGTGAGGGTCAAGAGTAGAGGGCAGACAGGCCCTGATGTGCTGACAGGCCAGCCTCTCGCAGGACTTCATGTTTATGTTTTTATGTTTATTTATTTAGCAGACGCTTTTATCCAAAGCGACGTACAGTTTACAACCTATAGGGCATGTTGTGATCTGTGGGGGAAACCGGAGTACCCGGAGGAAACCCACGCATGCATGGGGAGAACACGCAACTCCACGCAGAAAGGCAGCAGCCGAGTTTCGAACCTGCAACCTTCGTGCTGCGAGGCAACAGTGCTAACCACTGTGCCACCATGCAACTTCATGACTACAGGCATAAGTGCAAATGCCCTGAAGTCGTTTAGGCTGTCCACTGCTGTCGTCTTGGCGATGGGGATGATGGTGGAGGTTTTGAGGCAGGGCGGTACGGTGTTGAGTGACAAGGACAGAATCTTTTAGTGAAGACCCCAGACAGTTGGTCAGCACATGCTCTGACAACCTTTCCACGTATTCCGTCAGGGCCTGCCGCCTTCCTGGGGTTCACTGACCTCAGAACACATCTCACTTTATGCATCTGAAGTGTCAGCTGGGGGCAGGTGGAGGTGGTGCGACAGCTGATGGCCTGTTTGCAGGCGAAGAAATGGTTTAGATCCTCAGCCAGCGAGGCATCAGTCCTAGATGTCGCCTGGTTACTACTCCTAGGGTCGTTGTCAGCAAAGTGATCCTCGACCTTCCTCCTATGGGCTGCCTCGGCTTTCCTGATACCTCTGCTCAGGTCGGCGCTAGCCGCCCTGTACACTGCCCCATCCCTGACTTGAAGGCAGTGTTGCAGCTTCTTAGGAGGGATTGCACTTTGCTATTTATCCAGGGTTTTTGGTTTGGAAACACCTTAACCCTTTTGTTGACGTTGACAGTGTCAACACAGTTGCGGATGNGTATAAGAGACAGTAGGAGAGTACGGTGTTCGTATACTCATCACTATTTCGGTCATGCCGGTGTAGCGTGCGGCCTGCTAGCTCGACTGCAGCATCAGGAATCAGCAGGTGAAGCCACGACTCTGTGATCAGAATAATGCTGCAGTTCGGTACAAAGCTCGCGGAGGCCATCTGTAGCTCCAGTCTGTGGGTGATGGAGCTGACGTTTGACAGAGAAAGGCTCCGTAGTGCTGGCTGGCGGAACTGTTTGTATAGTCTAGCATCTGAGCCCGACCAGCATCCCCTCTTTTTTCCCAATCAATTCACCTTTACTGTCGTTGCAATTTCTATAATGAAGTTTATTGTACTCCGTGGATGATCTTAGGTCCTCACTCATGCCATTAAAATGAATTAAAAAATGATCAAGAATGGATAAAGCATTTGCACAGACATCCCCCCTTAGATCATTAGAGGCTCACGTCATCAGATTCAGTTCCATGATTGCTCTGGGTACAAAGCTGTTTCTCAGTGTCGATCGACAGCTTTGACAGCTCTGCAGTGCCGTCCAGATGGTAACAAAGAGAAGAAACAAGTGCAAGGATGGGACACATCTCCCAGGATGTACGTTGCTCTGTGTAGGCAGCGAGTTCTAAAAATGTCCTCCAGGGGTGGCGGCGGCACTCCGACTATCTTTTGGGCTGTGTATTAACTCTTTGGAGACTCTTGCGATCTGCCTGTGTACAGTTGGAGTACCATGGTGTGAGACAGTAAGTCAGGATGCTCTCCATGCAGCAGTGATAAAAAGCTTTCAATAGCTCTGCTGCCAGCCCACGTTCCTTAATGTTCTCAGGAGAGAGTAGAGTCTCTGTTGGGCCTTTCTAACTAGGGCAGTGGACTTAATGGTCCATGTAAGGTCATCAGTGATGGATGTCCCCAGTAGCTTAACACTGGAAACTTTCTCCACTTCCTCTCCTTTAATTTCCATAATAT
>SSNQ01034745.1:285561-327173 GCA_006942095.1 Nothobranchius kuhntae
TACTAACACACACACACACACACACACACACACACACACACACACACACACACACACACACATCTGTCTTTCTATCTCAGTGAAGACCATCCATTGACTTCCATTCATTTTTGTGACTGTATTATGCCTAACCTCAACCATAACTAAAGTTTAAGTCACACAGTTCTTCTAATACCAACTGGTAAAGAAGTGAGGACCACAAAAATGACCTCACTCTGTTGGTTAAAACCTCAAAATGGTCCTCAGTGTGTAGTAAGTACAAGACTACACACACACATGCGCACACACACACACGGGTGAAAATATAAAGTAGGTGGATCAGCTGTTCTCATCAAACTGACAGTTGAAGCTCTGTCTTCTTGGTGCTTTCACATTAGCGTCAGATTGGTCCCTTCCATGCCTGGAACTTGGTTTCACACACAGGTCAGATTTGTGTTTTCAGTTCCAAGGCGACTTCTTTTTCAGACCTCCTCCCCAGCGGTCAGACTAAGACCAGTGCTACACTACAGACTGATTGGCCAGCTGAAATTACACCTACCGCCTCCGATCTGTGAGGAGAATGAGCCAGCGGGGGGTTCCTGCATGCATGATTCATTTTCATGCTGTTGAGTTAACCTCTGTCTATAGCACGGAGCTGAGTGTGTGTGTGTGTGACCCGACCAATCCCCGACCATGCCGACGCTAATGTGTAAGCGCCGTTAGATGCAAGTGCAACCAAAAACAGTGTCCGATGTTGATCTGATCTTTTTGAATGTTTAATTTCAGGTCCTCTCCTTGGCTCTTTAAATTTTACCCAGACTCTGGTTCCATCTGGCTCTGGTTCTGTTCGCCGAAGGCGGTCCACCATGGATGAGCAGTTCTACATTGAGGTAGGTGTGGTGTTCTGCACAAAACCAAGTAACAGCTGAGCCAACAGAATTCTGGTTTCTAGTCTGTGTTCTTCAGGTTCTGCTGGCCGTGGACTATTCTCTCCTTCTGTTCCATGGGCGTGACCACATCCAGAAGTACCTGTTGACTCTGATGAACATAGTAGGTATAAACTCTAAAAGGTGTGCTGTCTCAGTGATGCTATCTGACCTGCTGACGCCCTATGCTCCCACATGCTCATTGAGGTCAGCTGATCACCTCCTGCTCTATTCCACGGATGTGCTATAAATCATGGAGTGAGCGAGCACTTGTCCATGCTGCCGCCCCCCTGCTTTTAGCATTTTTATCTTAGTTTGATTGTTTTTAGTTTGTTGTATTTGCCTGTGCAGCAATTTGGACAGCTCTAGTGCTGTATTTGAAATGTGCTATACAAATTAAATGGTATGGTATGATAATGGTACGATCACAAGGGTTTACTGGTCCAGGTGAGTTGGGGGACATTGAGTCCGAGTGGACCATGTTCCATGCCTCCATTGTTGAGGCAGCCGACCGGAGCTGGGGCCGCAGGGTCGTCGGTGCCTGTAGTAGTGGTAACCCCTGAACCCGCTGGTGGACACCGCCAGTTAGGGATGCTGTCAAGTTGAAGGAAAAGTTCTATTGTGTCTTTTTGGCCTGTGGGACTCCAGAGGCAGCTGATGGGTACCGGCAGTCCAAGCACAATGTGGCTGGGGTGGTCGCAGAGAAGATGTGCTGCTGACCTTGACTCGGGACGTTGTGGATAAGTAGGAGGAGTACTTCAAATACCTCCTCAATCCCACTGACACATCTTCTAGTGAGGAAGCTGGAGTCCGAGGATTTTGAGCTGGGCTCTCCACTGTCTGGGGCTGAGGTCACTGAGGTGGTCAAATGCTACTCAGTGGTAAGGCCCCAAGGGTGGATGAGACCGGCCCAGAGTTCCTTAAGGCTCTGGACATTGTAGGGCTGTGTTGGTATGCAAAAGAGGGACAGTGTTCCAGCTACAGGGGGATCACACTCCCGAGACTCCCTGGTAAGGTCTATTAAGGGGTTCTGGAGAGGATGGTCCGTCGGATTGTTGAACCTCAGATTCAGGAGGAAAAACATGGTTTTCGTCCTGGCCGTGGAACACTGGAGCAGTTCTATACCCTTAGGGGGGTCCTGGAGGGTGCGTGGGAGTTCGCCCAACCAATCTACATGTGTTAAGAGGATTTGGGGAAGACGTTCGACTGCATACCTCGGGAGGCGCTGTGGGGGGTACTCCGGGAGTATGGGGTACCAGGCTCTTATGACGTTCTGTTCATAACAATTATGGACAGGATTTCTAGGCACAGGAGATCCGTTTTGGTGGCCTGAGGATCAGGTCTCTGCTTTTTGAAGGTGAGTGGTCCTGTTGGCTTCATCATTACATGATCTCAGGCTTTTGCTGGTCTGTCATGGTGAAGAGAGAGCAGAGCCAGAAAGCGTAGCTCTCGATTTACCGGTCGTTCTACGTTCCTACCCTCACCTATGGTCATGAGCTTTGGGTAGAGACCGAAAGAATGAGATCACGAGTACGAGTGACCAAAATTAGTTTTTTCTGCAGTGGTGCCGGGTTTAGGTTAGGGAACATGGCTGACTGGAAAATGGGAGAGTCAAGCTTATAAACTGTAGCTGTCTACACTCCCACCTCCCTACCCTGTGAGGAGCCATTGAAGTTGTTACTCCCTATTGTGTGAGAATGGTTGTTTTGCTGCAGGTGGGTGTGACCTGAACCCAGTCAGAAATGACAAACCTTCTTGAATGTGAAGCAAAACACCTTCCATGAACCAAAGAATTCCAGTTGCCTTTATTTGAACCTCTTTGGATTACCGTGACCCGGAGGACTGAGAACCTTCACCAGCATAGTTCTGAGATGTTCTGTGTGTCTGTTCCAGGTTAATGAGATCTATCAGGATCATTCTCTGGGAGGAAATATGAACGTGGTCCTGGTCCGAATCATCATGCTCTCTGGAACAAAGGTACCATCCCTGCTAAGGTCTGGTTTTGCTGATCTGACCAAGATTGAGAACAGAACCAATTTATTCTTTAGTGCATTCGGTTTTCTTATTTTAATAAGATTAATGAGATCGACAGGAGGATTGGTGCTGCGTCTGCAGTGATGCGGGCGTTGTACCGATCTGTCGTGGTGAAGAGAGAGCTGAGCTAGAAGGTAAAGCTCTCGATTTACTGGTTGATCTATGTTCCTACCCTCACCTATGGTCACGAGCTTTGGGTAGTGACCGAAAGAACAAGATCACGGACACAAGCGGTCAAAATTAGTTTTCTCTGCAGGGTGTCTGGGCTCTCCCTTAGAGATAGGGTGAGAAGCTCGGTCATCCGGGAGGGGCTCGGAGTAGATTTGCTGCTCCTCAACATTGAGATGAGCCAGTTGAGGTGGCTCAGGCATCTGGTCAGGATGCCTCCTGGACGTCTCCCTGATGAGGTTTTCCGGACACGTCCAACCAGGAGGAAGCCCAAGGGAACAGTGGTGGAATGGTAATCGGGAGAAACAGGAGATTTCCCAGTGGCCTAGCCGTTAAACTGGCCCGCTCTGGCCACAGATGCATGTCCAGGATGGCCTGTAATGATCAGATCATCAGACTCATGTCCTTTAGGGACAGAGAGCTGTGCTTTGGACCGGTACCAGTACCACAGCCATTTCTAAATATAACCTTTCAGCATACCAGCACTTTTTTCTAGGGTACAGAGCGTACCGGTAAATTCTCCAGGTATTCATTAGTCGAAATATCTGAGATTTCTGAAAGATATCTGCGTGTCCTCAAACACCAGTTGTAGGAGCCATTTATTAAGTTATTTGTCTTTAATTATATCTCTGACGGCATGGTGGGAGTATCTTAAAATGACAGAGTATTCACTAGTACCATGCAGACGCACACCTATCTGGAATAATCCTGATATTTTGCAAAATAATAAAATGATTAACCTTCCAGACTGGAAAAATAAAGGAATCCTATACCTGGAACACATATATGAAGGATTGGACTTCATCCCATTTAATAGAATAGTCTCCCAATTTGGAATAGATAAGAACAGCTTTTTAGAATATCACCAAATTAAATCTGTAGTCAAACAAAAATTTAAGCTCAATAAAATAGAATTACAAACACCACCAAGGGTATTAGACTTTTATAATCTCAAACCCCCCAAACTACTGTCTAAAGTATATAAGACACTGTCCAAAATAGACGATAGAATAGTAATCCCTATTGAAAAACGGGAGGTGGATCTATCAGTTAGCTTTGACCTGAACTTCTGGTCCCAAACTTGTTTAAAAACTTTTAAAATGATCAGACACCCCAATTTACAATTAATTCAGTACAAAATTCTACACAGAGTACACTATACAGGTCATCGGATGTTCAAGATGGGGTTTGTGTCATCTGACACCTGTACACACTGCACAAACAACATTCCTGACAATTACATTCATGCACTGTGGTCCTGCCCACCTGTCCAGGAATTTTGGGGTAGAGTATGTGAGGATCTGTCAAAGTCTCTGAATTGTCATATCCCAACCACCCCCTCTCTTTGTTTACTGGGAAACCTGGACGATGTCCCGATTGAAACATCTGTGGTTCACGTGGTTCTGACTGCCACATGCATCGCTAAGAAAACTATCCTCTTGAATTGGAAAAATAGAGATACTCTCTGCATTAACCAGTATATAAATCTTTTGTTAGATCATATTGTACTTGATTTAGCCTCTGCTTCCACTTCAAATCAATCTCTCTGGGCTTCTTTGATCGGTTCCATCACATAGCGATGATGGGGGACCGTTGATGTTGTCCTGAGGGATGATGTGGTTAGGGGGTTGGAGGGTCTGGGTTTGGAGTATCCGGATGTTCCCTGGAGGTGGGTTCACTGGGGGTGTCTGGGACTGGGGGGCCGTTGCCCCCCTCTGGAGGTGCTTGGGTTGCCTCGGGGGTTGGACTGTTGGCGGTTGTGAGGGGGGCCCCTTGGAGGTCTTGGCGGTGGCCATGGGTCACTGCCTGGCAGCTGCATTGCCCCTGGGCGGGTCTGGGTGGGGGCCTGGGGGCTCGGGGTGTTGGGGTGGCCGGCCCCATGTTGGGATCTGGGCGGGGCCTTGGGGGTCGGGTCCTGACATGTATGCTGCCGGGAAGAAGGCAGGAACATGCAGCAGTGCCTGGCCCGGGTTCGGGGGCCTCAGGTAGACCTTGGCTCCTCTGCTGTTCCATCACAGGGGAGGAGGAGATCCAGGAGGGGGAGGACCTAACCTTACCTGGATGTCCCATGTCTTATATATTCTGGAAGTTGTGCAAATGCAGGGATGGGCATAGATATTCTGCTGGGGTGGGGCTGGGTTGGTGCCCTCGGACTCCGTGAGGCTCTGTAATGCTGCTGCTTTGGGCCCTGGCAGGATGGGCTGGGGTCTCCATGCCCTGGGTGGTGGTTTGACAACAGAGGTGCCTATTGGGGCCAGTAGGGGAGCTGGCTCCCTGGAGGGCTAAGCCAAACCAGCCATTCCTCCCCATCCCTGCATATTTCTCTCCTCCTGCTCCCTCACATCATCACACAAACATACACATAGGACCTTGGGGGTGGGCAAGTCAGGGAGTTCGGGTATGGACCCCATTTCTGCATTCCTGTGGCAACCTGCCCTCCAATTTTATTTGCACCTTATACACTTCCACTGACGCCATTCCACACAAACACATGCTTAGGGCCTTGGGAGTGAGCACATTCAACGGCATTTGGCAGGGAGATATCTCAGCCTCCTCCCGGGTGNAAATAGTCTCCCAATTTGGAATGGATAAGAATAGCTTTTTAGAATATCACCAAATTAAATCTGTAGTCAAACAAAAATTTAAGCTCAATAAAATAGAATTACAAACACCACCAAGGGTATTAGACTTTTATAATCTCAAACCCCCCAAACTACTGTCTAAAGTATATAAGACACTGTCCAAAATAGACGATAGAATAGTAATCCCTATTGAAAAACGGGAGGTGGATCTATCAGTTAGCTTTGACCTGAACTTCTGGTCCCAAACTTGTTTAAAAACTTTTAAAATGATCAGACACCCCAATTTACAATTAATTCAGTACAAAATTCTACACAGAGTACACTATACAGGTCATCGGATGTTCAAGATGGGGTTTGTGTCATCTGACACCTGTACACACTGCACAAACAACATTCCTGACAATTACATTCATGCACTGTGGTCCTGCCCACCTGTCCAGGAATTTTGGGGTAGAGTATGTGAGGATCTGTCAAAGTCTCTGACATGTCATTTCCCAACCACCCCCTCTCTTTGTTTACTGGGAAACCTGGACGGTGTCCCGATTGAAACATCTGTGGTTCACGTGGTTCTGACTGCCATATGCATCGCTAAGAAAACTATCCTCTTGAATTGGAAAAATAGAGAAAATCTCTGCATTAACCAGTTTAGAAATCTTTTGTTAGATCATATTACACTTGATATAGCCTCTGCTTCCACTTCAAATATATCTCTCTGGGCTCCTTTGATCGGTTCCATCACATAGCGATGATGGGGGACCATTGATGTTGTCCTGAGGGATGATGTGGTTAGGGGGTTGGAGGGTCTGGGTTTGGAGTATCCGGATGTTCCCTGGAGGTGGGTTCACTGGGGGTGTCTGGGACTGGGGGGCCATTGCCCCCCTCTGGAGGTGCTTGGGTTGCCTCGGGGGTTGGACTGTTGGCGGTTGTGAGGGGGGCCCCTTGGAGGTCTTGGCGGTGGCCATGGGTCACTGCCTGGCAGCTGCATTGCCCCTGGGCGGGTCTGGGTGGGGGCCTGGGGGCTCGGGGTGTTGGGGTGGCCGGCCCCATGTTGGGATCTGGGCGGGGCCTTGGGGGTCGGGTCCTGACATGTATGCTGCCGGGAAGAAGGCAGGAACATGCAGCAGTGCCTGGCCCGGGTTCGGGGGCCTCAGGTAGACCTTGGCTCCTCTGCTGTTCCATCACAGAGGAGGGGGAGATCCAGGAGGGGGAGGACCTAACCTTACCTGGATGTCCCATGTCTTATATATTCTGGAAGTTGTGCAAATGCAGGGATGGGCATAGATATTCTGCTGGGGTGGGGCTGGGTTGGTGCCCTCGGACTCCGTGAGGCTCTGTAATGCTGCTGCTTTGGGCCCTGGCAGGATGGGCTGGGGTCTCCATGCCCTGGGTGGTGGTTTGACAACAGAGGTGCCTATTGGGGCCAGTAGGGGAGCTGGCTCCCTGGAGGGCTAAGCCAAACCAGCCATTCCTCCCCATCCCTGCATATTTCTCTCCTCCTGCTCCCTCACATCATCACACAAACATGCACATAGGACCTTGGGGGGTGGACAAGTCAGGGAGTTCGGGTATGGACCCCAATTCTGCATTCCTGTGGCAACCTGCCCCCCAATTTTATTTGCACCTTATACACTTCCACTGACGCCATTCCACACAAACACATGCTTAGGGCCTTGGGAGTGAGCACATTCAACGGCATTTGGCAGGGGGATATCTCAGCCTCCTCCCGGGTGCCGGTGCCCACTTCCAATTTTGAACCACACTTAGACACCGAGGGCTGAGGGTGTAAGTGGGGTGGTGCGGTGGCATCAGCTGGCATAGGCCGGATGATGCCCGCACTGCTCGCTCACCACAGCCATGGAATACACCTCATGAACACTCAACACTATAATGGAGCAGGCGGAGGGAGACTAGGGGTCTTAGCCACCTCTGTTGTTGCTAGGCTTCCTGGGGCTGGAGGCTAGGAGGGAGATCTGGCCGTCTGGTTGGGGTCTGGGGTGGTGGGTTGCTGTGCTCAGCGTTGGGCGGGGGAGCCTGCTCATCAGCACCCCAGCAGAAAGGGTCAAACTCTGGTAACCGGTGATGGTTGTACCCAATGGGCTGCAGTACCGGGACCAGAGTGAATAGGGTGTGTATGGGGAGCATGAGTGGGTGTCCGGCATGCATTTTTGTAAGTCTTGGGTTGTATGTGCATGTGTGAGCATGATGGAGGGAGTGTGTGACTGTGTTTGTGTATGGCTGTATATGTCAGGTGGGGCCTTTGACTCCTCCCCTCTCCTGGAACTTCTTTTGATGATATAGATCTTCGTCCCCCTTCCCCTGCCACACCTGGTGTGGGGGGTTGTGCCTTGGTCTGCCTGAGTGTTCGTGGCTCCCGGGTCTGGGGGTTTAAGATTTTTGGCATCTGCCTGATCAATCTCGGTGGCTTCCTGGTGGGGTCTGGGTCCCTGGGCTCTGCTGGGTCCCCGGCGGGGGTGGTCGTCCCTGGGTCCCGGGTCGCTGGGTCCCGGGCTCGGCCGGCTAGGGGGTGGGAGGCTGCGGGTGGGCCCGTGGGCTTGCCGCTGATATCTCCCGGGACTCTGCCGGCTGCTGGTTGTGGCTCCCCGGGGCGACCTTCTGTGCCTCTCGAGGGGGGCGGGGGCCTTTCTGGTTGCAATCTCCTTGGGGTTCCTGTGTTCTGGGGCAGCACCTGGATCTCTGGGACTTGGAGCTCCCCCCGTCACCTGCACATCTTTGGGGGCAGATCTGTGGTCCCTCACACTCTCTATTGGATGCTCCAATAGATAAACCTTACATAAACAAGCGCGTGTACACACACAGGTGCTCACATGGTGCTCTCATAAGAATGGGCTTGGGAACGTTAAACACAGGTCTTAAGACTATGGTGGGCACTTAATGCACTGTGATTTATTATCGTGTGATTCTTCAGTTAAACAATCTTGATTATATATTTCTTCATCAAGTTGACGCAGTGATAGCTTGATCTTGTGGTATTGTTGTGTCCCTTTTTTTTGTTCTTTTGCTTTTTGTTGTCTTTTTCTGCAGGTCTAGAAGCAGACTCTTGTTCATTATTGTTTATTTTTGTGGAACCCCCCCCTCTCTCCCCACCTTTTGTCTTTTCCTTTCTCTTTCACCTCTGTCTCCGTGTCTGGTCGGAATTACAAAGCATTCAAAAACAACAACAATAAAGTTTTAAGTATCAGGCGTGACATTAAAAGCAGACGCTTTGATGCTCCACCTGAGAGTAAATCTGTAAGGCTTGTCACCAGCACTCAGACATCAATTCTGTTTGCTTCACAGCCAGACAGGACACGGGAAAAAAAAATAAATAAATAAAATTATATTTTGTTGGTTGGGCTTTCATCTGTGGTGGTGGTGTCAGGTGTGTCACATGCTATTTAAGTGGGTCCTCGGGTGTTTTGGATGAGCCGATTACGCATGGGTGGTGGGAGGAGCATACGGTTTTTACCGCTTGCCACACCATGGCACGAAATATTCCTTTTTTGTGACGCTCAACTTTGAGCACTACTAACCTTAGAACAGCATTATGTAAAACGGCAGCTAGTGCTTGTGAAGAAAATAAACAAGACAATTGCACGGCCAAAAGATGTTTGATTGATGAATAGAAGCACGTCAGAAGCCCTCTCCGCCCTCACCCAGCTGGCTGACAACAGGAAGTGTCAGCATAACAAGTAAAAACCGTTCTCACTTGGAGAAAAAAAAAAAGGTCCACGGCGCTTCTGACACAGATCTTTTGGAAAGCGTAGAGCTCATTCTGGCACCGCGCAGAGGAGTTATCAAGGACGCCGCTCCTTCATGAGAATCCCGATGAGAAGACACGGTAACGATGACATCATAGAGGTACCGATGTAAACAACACCGCAGCCTATATGTCTGAACGTGGATGTGGAACCAATTGCAGAGTTTGATGCTGCGAAGCTGTCAATTGCGTCAGTGGGTGTGGTGTCCCCTTCAAGGTGCAGCGATTGTGGTTGTTTGGATCCATAAAGGATGACAAGATCATCAGTTCTTTGAGCTGTGCAGATGATGCTGGAGTGGTCATGCTGTGAATCAGCTTCCCTTATTTACGCTGATGTCCATGGCGCACATGTTTGATAGATGAATGACGAGCGTAATGTTGAAGCTGAAGTTGGAAGTGCTCAGCGCGTCACGGCTGAAGTTGAACATGGAAATATTGAAAGAGAAAAAAAAATAATCAAACCGACTCCAAAGGCGTTTTTAATGATGACTGAAATTTTTCAGAAGGAACAAAATTATTGTTTCAAACAAGCAAGAAAAATAAAGGTCAAAATGGATGAACTGTTGGTCTCAAGAGGAAATGTATGTGCTGTTGAACAAAATCTGGAGAAGTTTAAAAAATGTTGTGAAGATGCTACTGAAGCTCATATTCACAAAGGTCTCTCTTCCTGCAGAAGAACAGGAAAGGCAACAGCAATGGTTTGATTTGAAGAACGATGCCAGTTATGCTTTTATTGATAAAATTGCTAAATGGTTAAAGGAATCCTGTACTTCATTGGAAGGTGATCAAATAATACGAATTAAGATGTTGACGCTGCTGATAAAAGTGAAAGGGTTCAGTGTCATGATGATATCAATCCTGAAGACAGTGTGTCGAACATATCAAGCAAAAGGTCAAGGAGAAGTCATTCTGGTACATCTGCCTCCAGCATTTCTTCTGCATGTTTAAAGGCAAAGGCAGAGAAAGCTGCAGCTCTAAAAGCAAATCACGAGCTGGAGGCTCAGGAAGAAAACCTCAGAATGGAAAGAGAGAAATTGAGAAAACTCAAAGAACAAATGGAGATTGATACACAGTTGCTGCTGCTGTTGCAAGACTGTCTGTGCTGGAAGGCTGTGATGTTAGTGGAAAGGCCTGCTCTGATGGCGTGAACTCATATATGAACAGAGGTATAAAAGGACCAAAAGAATGAATTTAACCCCAACGCAAAGGAGTTTATTCCAAAAAAGGATGGTCAGTTAAGAGAGCAAGAAACACAAAAGGGGTTTGTTTCATATACCCAGGACGTGAGACCAAAGGTGAGAATTGAAAAGGAGATATTTTAATCTCTAAACCCAAGAAAGACTCTGGTAAATGTTTCTACAGCGACACCATCTGTTCCAGAAAGAGCAGAGCAACAACACTATGTTTTACCTACTCAAAATACAGTTCTTCAGGATTCAGTCTGTGAAATCACGCAAAAACAGAATGAAATTACTGCTACGCTGATGCAACAACAGAAGACCACCACTTTGCCACAAAGAAATAATGCCATTTGATGGAGACCCACTGCAGTACATTTCATTCATTAGGACATTTGAACATTGTGTGGAACACAGAACAAATACTTCACAAGATTGCTTGTATTTTTTGGAGCATTATACCGGGGGAAGCCAAGAGCATTATGAAGCTGTCTGCACATGACACCTCAGCAAGGATATAAAAAGGCAAAGGAGCTGCTGAAAGAACATTTTGGTGACGAGCATAAAGTAGCTGCAGCCTATATACACAACATATTTGCCTGGCCAGAACTGAAAGCTGAGCATGCTCAAGGAATGCAACAATTTGCTCTATTTCTGAAAGGATGTTGTAACACTATGGAAGACATTGAATACAAGGAAGAAATGAATATTTCAGCAAACCTCAGAAAGATCATCATGAAGTGGCCATATAAGTTAAGAGAAAGATGGCGCACCACAGTTTGTGACATAAAAGAGCGACAAGGAAACAGTTATGTTTTCTGACCTTCTGGATTTTGCAGAGGTCACGACTGGCCACTAGGGTGTGCTGCGATCAAGCCCAACTACATTAATATACTGGACATCTCCTTTCCATAGGCTCCAATAACACGTTTTTGAGGCCAAATGGGAGGTGGCCACCACCGCCGCCATTTTGACCATGTCACAGGTTCCGTCAAGCCCAGACAATTCCACAAAAGGGAAGAGAGGAGGAGCTGAGGGTGGGGCTATAAGGCTGGGATCAACTGACGACACCCGGTCAAACTAGCTACAAGCTAACCTGAAGCTAACGTGGAGGTGGGAGCTAAGCTAACGGAGGTAGCAACCTAGCTACAACCAGAGTTAACTGTGCACAACACCAGAGCTTCTGAGTCAGAGATACGCCGGGCTGACCGCTGGGTAAAACCGGGTGGAACACAGAGGTCTCCGAGACCTCCACAAGCCGGCAGCCACAAGGCAGACAAGCGCTGCTGCGATCTGAGATGCGCAGAGCTGCCGCTGGGGAGAACTGGGTGGAAAAGTTTCCATCCCAGAGCTCCACAAGCCGGCAGCCCGGCGCATCAAACAGAAGCGGCGATCAGACAGAGATGCGCCGAGCTGCCGGGAGACCCAGCCGGCAGCTCGGCGCAGCAAACAGAAGTCGCAAAGCCAGGGGAGAAACGGGTGGAAAACATCGGTCTCCCGAGAGCTCCACAAGCCGATAGTCAGAACCCAGCTCCACCAACATGTTATATTTCAACCCATTTTCTAAAGTGCAGCATTATGTTAAATGCACTGGGTTTTACCCTATTACATTTAAATCTCATGGTTAAACAGTACATGTTAAAATCTAAGCTCAGCTCGGCAGTGACCTAAAATACATAAATATAATTTTACTTACTGAAAAAAATGAAGTGGAGACTCCCTGGACGCTCTATTAGTGCAATTAATGCCACAGCAAGTCATTTTGTCCAACAATTGCACAAAAAATATCCAAACAAGAATACACAAACACAGAGACTCAAAATCGCGGAACAGTTTCCAGGCCAGACCGAGGCTCTACTGAGGCCTTTCCACGGAGCTAGCTCTGTGGTCACGTGGGTCTGATACTCATTAATTATACACAATTTTAGGCTTTTAATACACTTAAACAGAAGAGTGAGAAAAAAATTCACCCCCTCAGAGTTGTCATGAGTGTAAACTAGATAATTTAAACAAAAAACATGTTCTGGTACCAGGCTGTAAACATGTTTATTTCTGCTGTGAAATTGGTATTTTTAACATGGGAGTCAATGAGGATTTGCTCGCTTCTGACACCAGCCCCTGGTGGATGAGGGTGGAACTGCAATTTTTGCTACTTCCGGGTTTGACTCAATTTTAGATCCCCTCCTCCAGCCTGTCAGCTATGTCCTCATTCAGGCGCAGACAAGCTATGCCGCCATCAGGGCCTGCTTCCTCTCTGGCCCTACCAGACAGGTCTGCTAGAGCTACATGCCCTGATTGTAAAGTGTCTTTCTGTGTTTTTTCTGAGGGATCTTGGGGTTGGAACACCAAGCCTCATCGAATATGTGCCGACTGCTTCTGGGCACGGCACCAGCCACACATGGACAGACAGCAGGCTGCTGTAGGCTGTGATGTGATATCGCAGGTCTCATCCGTCACATCCGGCGTCTGCTCTAATGGTAGAAATAAGTTCCTCACGCTGATAACTAATAACTAATCTCTCTGAGAACACGGTGCTAGTGCACTCTCCTACAGCACATTGACACGACTCAATAGATGTTATGCAACATTTTGTGAACATCAATTTATTTGCATTTATTTGTTATAAATGCCACTGTATAATTCTTGCTGTCAGTATTTGGAAGATATTGGTATTTGGGTCTGTACTGGTTAGACTTAAATGAGTTAAACCAAGGTTTATAGCCCTTGGGTCATAGACTATGAGCTATAAGTATATTGGTCTTTTTATACTGGGAATCAGGAGTTATTTTAGTGATCATCTTGTTTCTTAGTTATTTTTGTCCTGATTGTACCCTGAGCAATTTTATGACTGAATAAAAACAAATAAAATCAACATAAATTGAAAAATCGTCCTAAATAATAGAGATCTCAATTTCAGTCATAATAATCGTGATTATTGTTTTTGCCATAATCGAGCAGCCCTAGTCCTCGATGCAAATTTGTGTGGTCACCCGAGTTAGAGGCAGCATTTCAGGCATCCAAGCTGGCCATCGTGGGCTCTATCCGGGCAGGCGTAGAGATCTACGACATGGAGAGGCGCACTTGTCTCCGCCCAGACTGGTCCATGTGCGGCATTGGATACTTCCTCCCCCAGCAGCACTGCACCTACAGCTCCGGTGTCCCTGGCTGCTGTCCGGATGAATGGAAAATTACTCTGGCCAGCTCACACTTTCTCTCCTCCGCTGAGCAGCGATACGCCACTATTGAGGGGGAGGCCTTGGCTGTAGCATGGGGTCTGGAGCAGGCCAGATACTTTACGCAGGGGTGTGACAACCTGGTCGTGGTCACTGACCATAAGCCCCTGGTGAAGATCCGTGGGAACCGGACATTGGATGAGATAACTAAATCTCGCCTGTTCAGGCTCAAACAGTGCACACTCCCATGGCGCTTTGATATTGTACACTTGCCTGGCAAGAGCAACTGCGCTGCCGACGCAGCCTCCAGGTATCCCTCGCCCTCTGGCTCTGATGAGGGCAGCTGCATGGGCGCATGGAATGTGACCGATAGCGAGGAGTCGGTGCATATGGCGTTCATTTGCAGTGACGCACTGGAGTCTGCCGCCATTGCATGGCCACTCCTTGCACAGGAGATGGCCGCGGACGCATGCCTCTCCCACCTCCCTCACCTCATTGAAGACGGGGGCAGCATTGACCCAAAGGACCCGGCGCTGGCCGACCTGTCTAAGGTCTGTGAGTCAGTGTATGTGCAAGATGGGGTCCTGCTGTACTGTGACCGCGTCGTTGTCCCCACGTCCCTTCATCGTGCGGTACTTCAGCACCTCCACGCCGCCCATCAGGGCAAGTCGGCAATGGAACGACGGGCCTGCTCCATCTTTCACTGGCCTGGGATGTCTAACGACAACCAGTTGACCAGGGAACGATGCGCAGACTGTAACCGCAATGCCCCCTCGCAGGCGGCCACACCTGCCATGCCGGCATCACTGCCATCCACGCCATTTGAGGAAGTGTTCGCTGACTTCTTCGACTACAGGGGTCACCACTACCTGGTCGTTGGCGATCGCCTCTCCGGCTGGGTGGAAGTCATGAGCTCTCCCGCGGGCACCAATCTCGGGGGCTCCTTTGGGCTTATCCGTCACTTAAGGGCTTTCTTCACCACGTTTGGTGTGCCCGAGGAGTTGTCAAGTGACGGAGGCCCGGAGTTCTCAGCAGGGCGCACAGCAGACTTCCTCCGCTTATGGCAGGTCAAGCACCGCGTGAACCTGACTTCATGTCGGCCGAGAATCCTCCAGACGTAGCCAACGGGGACGCTGCCCCAGCGGCGCAGACCCCGGAACAGTGCCCATCACCCCCCTTGTTACGTCCCCGACATGTGTTGTTAAAAAGTGAAGGATGGGGGTAACATAAGACTGGACAGTGGATATTAAAGTTTAAAACTCATCCACATAAATCTAAATGAAAGGGGTTGAAACCAAACCAAAAACCAGGAGGACAGCAGAACCACTGCACTGCTGCCTCCCAGACTGCTGAAGGCACAGCCTTTTTATACAGGTGTTGGCAATCAACCAGATGCAGCTCCCCTGTGCTCCTCAGCAGCATGGGAGAGAGGAGAATGAGGGGCGGTGTCAGGCTGATCACTAGGGCAGGGTGATCCTGGCTTCTGCTCTTCACTCAAGGCTGGCAGCCGTGACACCCTCCACACATAAATGAAAGAAAAGGAATAAAAGTTGGTAAAAACACACTAAACCTAACTTTTAAAACTTTTTCTTTAAAAAGAAACTCTGGAGGATGAGGGAACGAAGACCCTCAAAGGGGCGAAGGGACGAAGACTCTCCAAGGGGCGAAGGGACGAAGACCATCAAAGGGGCGAAGGGACGAAGACCCTCAAAGGGGCGAAGGGACGAAGACTCTCAAAGGGGCGAAGGGACGAAGACCCTCAAAGGGGCGAAGGGACGAAGACCCTCAAAGGGGCGAAGGGACGAAGACCCTCAAAGGGGCAAAGGGAAGAAGACTCTCAAAGGGGCGAAGGGACAAAGGCTCTCAAGGGCGAAGGGGACGAAGACTCTGAGGGACGAAGACACTGGAGGATTAAAACAAGAGAGCCCCAGATAAAAACAAAACAGGCTAGTTACAATCCTTAATCTTCATGCACGTCGCGGGCGGGCAGATTAAGCACATGTGCAGAGGCACATACAAACCAGCAAAGAGAGGGGGTTTAGTCCCTGCCCTTCCTGGGGTGCTCCCGAGATGGTGAACCAAATCACCAACACTAACCCGCTAGGTGCAACAGCTGAGCCTGCCTGTGGGGCTCATCTCTGGATCCACGTTTTCAATCCTCTACTCATGCTTGGCTGGATCCTCTGGCGGGGGCGGGGCCTCCAAATGCACCCACCAGTGATCCACGAATCCATCTGCTGCTTAAAACCTTTAAAACAAATAAAACACCATTAAAATACCACCACCAGGGGATTTTTGCATTCCTTCACGGTCTGATGTTAAAATAAAAATCCCGGACAGGCCCCCATTTATTACGTCCCCAACAGGTGTTGTTAAAATTGAAGGATGGGGGTAACATAAGACTACATACAAGAATAAGTGGATATTAAAAGGGTTTTATTGTAACAAAAAGGTTTTAAAAACGTGTAAACAGATGACGACGGTGCATTATAAAAATAATGCAAAACAAACAGAACTCTCTAAAACTCTGAAAAAGGTTAACATTACACAGCAAATTATCAACTATAAAACACCTGGTTAAAACTTGTATTAAAAGCTTAACTGAACAGAAGGTATTTTAAAATCCTGAAGTTGATAAAAGTTCCAAAACAATCCGCTGACTAAAAACACCTGGTAAAAACTTATTTTAAAAGCTTTACCACAATGAAAGGTGTTTAAAACCGAGGTCAGTAAAATTGCCACCAACGAAGTTAACTTTAAAACCAAACAGCAAAAAGATCCCACTGGATCATCCAAAACTTCTCACTTAAGAGTTAAAAACTAAACCAAAGTTTAAAACTCAACCACATAAATCTAAACGAAAGGGATTGAAACCAAACCAAAAACCAGGACAGCAGAACCCCTGCACTGCTGCCTCCCAGACTGCTGAAGGCACAGCCTTTTTATACAGGTGTTGGCAATCAACCAGATGCAGCTCAGCTGTGCTCCTCAGCTGCCTGGGAGAGAGGAGAATGAGGGGCGGTTTCAGGCTGATCACTAGGGCAGGGTGATCCTGGCTTCTGCTCTTCACTCAAGCTTGTTAGCCGTGACACCCCTCCTCCCAGCCAGCGGGCTCCAGTAGGGTAAGGCAGCCACCCAAGCATTATGTACCTGAAACTGGCCAGTGGGTTAGGTGATAAGTCCACTGCACCGGTGTGTCACACGGCATCCTGGACTGGGGGGATGCAGAGGTCACCACTGGCCACTAGGGTGTGCTGCAATCAAGTCTTGATGGAAAGAGGTGTATTCAGGGATGTGCCTGAAGTCACATACATGCGACTATCCCTCACTGTACATACTGCTGCTTCTCAGTTGGATTACTGCTGCTCAACCATCACACTGCTGTCTATCCATGTTACTGTTCGACTTGTATCTATAAGTCTTCACCTGCTTGTTAAGCTAATGTAACGGTCACATTGTCAGTATGCATGCTAAGCCGCGCTGTATTTATTTACCTATTTTATCGCATTGCTTAGCTTTGGTCTTCAGCCCATGCTGCTGCTTCACGCTGCCGTTAGCTTCTGCTCACTCAGCTTCGTATGTCGCCACAGGGCTCCTTCATCCTTGTCATTAAAACCATTTGACATCGAGGAGTGTATTTCTTCAGATTTTCTGGAAAAACAAGTCAGAATTTTATCTCATCCAGTTTTGGGGGATATTTCAGATCCAAAACCAAGTCACCCAGGAAGCACTGTCAAAATGAAAATGGCAGAAAGGAATGTGACCAAACGTGCTAGCTTTGTTACAGCTACTGAAACCTCGAATCAAACTTTCCCTTCAAGATCCACAGTACATAAAACCTTCAAGCAACCAGAGATGTCTCAAGAAACGTCATTCAAGATTTGTTGTTATTGTAAAGGCTCACATCCATTAATGAAATGTCCAAAGTTCAAGGATGTTCCTAGAATGGAAAAGATTGGATTCTTAAAGCAAAGGGGAATCTGTTTTGGATGCCTTAAAGCTGGACATGTGAGCAAAGATTGTAGAAATCACTTAACTTGCGAGGAATGTGGCTTCGAGCATTCAACTTTTCTTCATTTTGACAAAAGTCAGAATCAAGTTGAACATCAAGAAATAGCTGTTGATAATGCCTATGTGAGTCTTGAAACTTGTTGATACACTGGGGCCGGAGATTATGGATGTTTGCTTTCTGTTGTACCAGTACAGCTAAAATTCAAAAGACATCATAAAGTGATGAAACATGCTCTTTTGGACCCTGGAAGTACTGCAATATTTTGTACAAATGGTGTAATGAAAAAACTGAACGCACAGAGTGTTAAAACTAGCATGCTTTTACGCACCATGGGACAAAATGCTACGCAATGACCTACCTTTTGAACTTCAATGGTCACTATTATGGACAGATAGCCAGACAGTGTTGAAATATATCAAAAATGAAACTAAACGATATCACACTTTTGTGGCTAACAGGGTGGCCTTGATAAGAGACGCTACAGACCCTGAACAGTGGAGGTGCATTAGCTCAAAGGACAATCCTGCTGATGATGCATCTAGAGGTTTACCTTTGGACAGTCTGTTGAAAAATAGCAGGTGGTTCACAGGTCCACCTTTTCTCAGACAGCATGAAGATGGTTGGCCTAAACCATTTCTGTTGCCAGATTTCCGCAGATGATCCAGAGGTCAAGAGAGATATCATGGTAAACGTTGTCACTACAGTGGCTCAAGATTCATTAACATCATTTGTGGATTATTTTTCTTCATGGATAAAGCTCAAAACTTCTGTGGCTTGGCTCCTCAAGTTTCGAGATGTTCTCCTGACTTTGAGTAAAAAGAGAAAATAAGTTGTTACTGCTCCCCTCGGGTCATCAGAAGTGGTGGAGAAAGAGTTGTCAAAGATTAAATCTTCACTTGGTGGCCAATTGTTGACTATTTCAGACTTTTCCAGAGCAGAAACTGCTATAATTCGTTTCAGTCAACAAAGCATCTTTAAGGAGGAAATCATTCTTCTGGAAGCCGGGACATCATGCGTCAAGAGGAGCAGCAGTCTCTACAAGCTGGATCCCAAGCTGGTTGATGGCCTATTTAGAGTAGGTGTAAGGCTGAGGCATGCAGCTTTACCTGAAGAACAAAAGCATCCTGTGATCCTCTCAAAGAACCAGCATGTCTCCAAACTTATTCTACAGCACGTACACCAACATCTTGGACATGCAGGAAGGAATCACATGCTATCAACCTTGAGGAAGAAGTATTGGATTACAAATGCTAACTCTGCCTGCAGAAAAATAATGTCATAATGTGTGATATGTTGACGCCAGAAAGGTCAGCCAAGTGAGCAGAAAATGGCTGATATGCCACTGAAAACGGTTACCCAAGATTTACCTACTTTTACCAACGTGGGGGTAGATTTCTTTGGGCCCATCGAAGTCCAACGAGGATGCACTGTGGTTAAAAGGTACAAGGTTATCTTTACTTGCATGACTAGTAGAGCTGTTCATTTGGAAGTTGCCCATTCCTTGACCACCGACTCCTGTATCAACGTTATAAGAAGGTTTTTGTGTCGCAGAGGTCAAGTGAAGCGCATCCGATCAGATAATGGAACTAACTTTGTTGGGGCAGAAAGAGAGTTGAAACAAGCTTGGGCTGCTGTTGACCATGGAAAGATTCAAAGAACTCTCCTTCACAGAGACATCGAGTGGGCATTTAATCCCCAAGCAGCATCACATCATGGAGGTGTTTGGGAAAGGCTGATCAAAATAGTTCAAAAATTTATTTTTTCCATTTTGAAGCAACGGAAGTTGGATGATGAAAGCCTCCATACAGTGATATGTGAAGTAGAGGCTATTCTTAATGATCGACCCATCAAAGGCATCCAAGGATATTAATGATTTTGAAGCTGTACCACCAAATCATATCCTGTTGCTAAAAGGAAAACCTCTCCTGACCCCTGGGTGTTTCACTGAAAACGACCTTTACATCAAACAACGCTGGAGACAAGTTCAGTATCTGGCTGACCTCTTCTGGAGGAGGTGGACCAAAGAGTACTTGCTGATGATGCACGAGAGACAAAAATGGATCAAGCCTCGAAGAAGCTTTTCTGTTGGAGACATTGTCATCATCATGGATCGTTCAACTTCTCGAGGATTGTGGATCATGGGAAGAGTTACCAAAACATACCCAGACAACGCTGGATTTGTACGAACAGTTCAACTGAAGACTAAGACTGGAGTTCTAGAAAGACCAATATCAAAGATCTTTCTACTTCAAGAAGCTCCATAAGTTACAATGACTATTGTTGGACATAACAAAAGGATATCAGAGACAAATGAACTTTTCTGGCTCCATAAGTAATTTTTGTAATTGTGTATTCTATCACAATTAGGGGCCGGAGATGTAGGAGCCATTTATTTGTTCTTTAATTATATTTTGTTGGTTGGGCTTTCATCTGTGGTGGTGGTGTCAGGTGCGTCACAAGCTATTTAAGTGGGTCCTCAGGTGTTTCGGATGAGCCGATTACACATGGGTGGCGGGATGAGCATACGGTTTTTACCGCTTGCCACATCATGGCACGAAATATTTCTTTTTTGTGACGATCAACTTTGAATACTACTAACCTTTAAACAGCATTATGTAAAACGCTAGCTAGTGCTTGTAAAAAAAATAAACAAGACTATTGCACGGCCAAAAGATGTTTGATTGATGAATAGAAGCACGTCAGAAGCCCTCTCCGCCCTCACCCAGCTGGCTGACAACAGGAAGTGAGAGCACACCAGTCATCCACAGTCTGGCACGCGCTCCATCAGGCAAATCACTGCCGCGAGGAGTGCCGCGCGTCACCATCAGCTCAGGCAGAGGAGACGCAGAGATCTTGATTTTTGTCTAGAGCGTGGCACATCCAAGAGTCCCCTGTCTAGGGAATGCTAGGACCTTCAGGGGATGTGTTTATGGGGCAGTGCCCCGTAGGGTCTTCTGCACGTACAGCAGGGTTTTCAACTTAACCCGACACTCAACTGGGAGCCAGTGAAGTTGGGCCAGTACAGGACTGATATGCTCCCTCCTCCCAGTACCAGACAAGAGTCTAACCACCGAGTCCGGACAAGTGCACCTGAGCTGACACCAGCATATGCAGCAGTACAAGGCCTGACCATACAGATGTTTCTGGGTCTATAAAAAGCCAGAATAATAAAAGTAACGTTTTCTCTTTGTTAGTCTCAGGAGCTGATTTCTGTTGGGAATCCTCAGAAGAGTTTAGAGAACGTTTGTAGATGGTCATACCTCCAGCAGAGGGAGCAGAGTAACGCTGAGCAACACGATCACACCATCTACCTGACCAAACAGGAGTTCGGCCCCTTCGGCATGCAGGGTACCACTTCTGCCACCATTTGTTGTAGCTTTATATTATGGTTGACCTCTGACCCTGTGGTGTTTTTGTGCAGGTTATGCTCCAGTTACTGGGATGTGTCAGCTGCATCGGAGTTGTGTTCTTGTTCTGGAGGACGGCTTTTCTTCAGCTTTTGTTGCTGCACATGAAACCGGACATGTGTGAGACACAAAACACAACAATTCATGAGGAGTTTGTGACACGCTATGTTTGTTAGAAAGCATCTGAACTTCTGACTTTCCAAGCTTCACTCAGGATGACTGACAGCTCTTCCATGTGTCCCCAGATTAGGGATGGAGCATGATGGTGAGGCCAATGATTGTGATGAAGATGTCCCCCTGGGTAGCATCATGTCCCCAAGGGTCCAGGCCACATTCTATCGTTACCACTGGTCCAGGTGCAGCTGGAGGGAGCTCCACCAGTACCTGAAGTGAGAACCCCAGCAGTTTCATAAGAAGGCTCCTCATGGAACAGATGGGAGGTCCATCTGGATATAGAACATCTGGATCACTGCTTACGTTTTCTGTCCTCCAGCTCTTATGACTGTCTTCGTGATGACCCATTCAACCATGACTGGCCAGCTCAGCCTCAGCTACCCGGGTTTCAGTATTCCATGGATCAACAGTGCCGGTTTGACTTTGGCCCGGGATATAGTCTGTGTACCGCAGTAAGTTCATCCGTCCATCTTTTCTCAGCAACAGACTCTGACTGTTTTTCATTACATACGTCCCATACCACCCATCCATTTTCAGCCAATTCTTAAGTGATAAAAACTGTTTTGGACCAATGTTTTTGAGTGGCCTTCAAGAGACATTGATTGGTCAAAAACACCCAAATTCCTTAAGTTCATCTTGACGACAGAAGATAAATGACCAAGGTCCACTGCACCCACCCTAGACAAGGTACTTGGACCAAAGCTACAACCTCTGTCTTTCTATCATTAAATAGAAGGAAGTTAGAGAAGATCCAGTGCCTAACCTCAACAAGACAATCTAAAAGAGACCACAAAACATGATTTTGGCCCCACTTAAAAGGCACGCATACCTTAGTTAGTTAGAGAACATCCATTGCTTAACCTCGGGAACTGCAGGAGAACAGTAACAAGCCAAGAATGGAACCTTGAGGAACCCCCAAGAGAAGGGAGACTGACTGGTATAAGTAGTCATCCAGCATCCCCCTGATCATCCTGTTACATCCTGAAAAGTAAGACCTAAACCAGTCAAGGGCCAAACCGATGATGCCAGCCCTTGTGTGCAGTCTGGAGATCAACATGTAAGACTGATCGTATCAAAAGCTGCAGATAGATCAAGAAGTCCCTAACCCACATTGAACCCTGAATCCAAAGCCAGGCAGATGTAAACACATGAACATGAGCAGTTTTTGTGCTATGACGTTGTCCAAACCCAGGCCGAAAGATTACTTGATGGTCATTTAGATGTAGAAACTGTTCACACTCGACTTTTTTCAAGAACCTTTGATGAAAATGGTCATTTGGAAATTTGGTCGGAGATTAGAGAAAATGGTGGGATCAAGACCTGAACAATAGCGTGTTTGAAGGCATGAGGATCTTCAGCCAAAGTCAAACTACCATTAATAATGACCAGTACATGTTGGCCAACCAAAGAAAGCACATCTTTCAGGAAAGGAGGTGGAACCACATCTACTGGAGAGCCCGAGGGTTTCATAGTAGCGATAGTTTTTCCAGACAGGACAGAGAAATGGGTTTAAAACGGTTAGGATTTGGTTACAGAGGGCGGTAGAGACAGGAAGATACAGCTGTAGCAGGAGAAACCAAGGCATTTAGGGTTTTAAAAAAAATAACGTTTTGACTGTTCAACAGAAACGTTACCAGCAAAAAAATAAAAATAACGATTTCTTGCATCGCTGACAGCTTTTTGATTCTGCAACCATGCACCTCTCATGCTTTCCAAGAAAACTGTGAGCCTGTCCTTCCTCCATTTACCCTCCAGGCTCCTGCAGATCGAGTATGCTCATTCAGTCACGGGTCAGGCTTGGATTTTGAACGTCTGGGTTTTAATGGAGCTACAGTATCCATAGCAGCCAGGCAGGATGTATTGAAAATATGCTATAAATTATCAACACCAGTGAACTTGCAGGGAGCTGATTTCAATGCAAAAACAGTGGCAACATTTGCAGCCGGAGAGGGCGTGGTAACGAGAGGAGCAAGCAAGGATAGAGTTTGTACGAGAAACAGAATTCAAATGAAACAGCACTGGCGAGTGATCTGAGAAACGGGCAGGAAGAAGGTCCATGTCATTAATCCTCAGCCCATGAGACAGAACCAGGTCCAGTGTGTGTGCTCGTCCATTCACTAGCTGAGACAGGCCAAAAGAGTCAACAAGATCCACATTCCATCTTTTTCTGGTTCTTTATAATAAAAAACTCACGAGGTGTACTCAGCTGCTCTACAAAAGCCAAGGATGGTGAACTGTGAAGAATTTCTAGTTCTGTCCTGATCAGAGCTGAGACTCTGCCCTGCCGGTCCTCTGCCCGTGTTTTTGCGCTCACAAAACTCTGCGCTGAAGGGCTCTCCTATTCTTTTTATTGGAGGGGGATCCAACACGCATGTGCCAGTTAGCGTAGGTCTATGGTAGAGATTGCTGCACCCAAAGGGACAGGAAATGTGGCAAAGGGCGTGTTAATAACATTTTTCAACTAAACTTAAGTGCTGTTTATACACAAAATTTATATTCTGTATGGTGTAGAGATGGTGTAGAGAAATATTTTTGTTGTTTTTTAAATTTTGTGATTCCCGTCTTCTTCTTGTTTTTCTTCCTGTGAGACTGGTGGGGCGGCGCCCTAGTGCCCCCTATGGACGAGTCCTGTAGACTGGACTACTGCATCTCCTTATGCTGTGGCTTTGGTCATCAATTCACTGGCTTCAACTGGTCCAGAATGCAGCTGGTACAACCAAAACAAACATGGCATCAAGAGAAGAGATCAGTAACAGGTTAATGCTGAGATCATGACAAAAACAAAGGCAGTAGCAGTGTAGGAGCCGATTGTGTATTATCTGATTTGTATTTTTCCTAAGCCCAGGGCCTGAGTGGTAGCCACTCCCGCTTATTCAACCTGGGAGAGGTCAGCGCCAGGTGTTGCTGACACGGGGCGCTAGCAGTTTCTACTGCGTGGCGAGGACTGCGTGGCTGAGTGATCACGAACGCACAGACAGTTAGGGGCAAGTAAACATATAGGAGTAAAGTTGTGCCTGTGTGACTGAATCATGGACACTTGCATAGCAATAAACATGTTAACAGAACATTCAAGCTGCAAGTTCTTTAAACGCATGTAAACCCACGTCGGTAACCAGTAGCGTCCAGGGACATCGGGCCTGGGCGTTACAAACAGGTAATATGAAAGACCTCTAAACCAGAGACCGAGTGAGTATGGCGAGTATGTTTGCTTGTTTTGTAAACTTCCCCTACTAGTTAGTCGCATATTGCAGCTTGCAAATTTGTTGCATCCATTTCAGAGGACACGTACAAACAACGCTTCAAACAAAAGCTAATTATGCTAGAAACAAGTATTTTCCAGCCCTTAGAAAGCATTTCAAATTCAGAAATTACCCAAGAATTTACAAAACTCTAAGTATAAATATTTCAAACTGTGCTGAATATTTTAAAAAGCTGAATCAGGCAGAAATAGGCCTATTTAACACGACAAAGACCCTCCGTGCTAGCTGCAGGTAAAACTATGGCTAGCTGGTTAACGTACAGGTATTTTAAATCCTTTTCTTGAGCCAATATGACCTTTACAGGGTTAATGAAAGTCCACCCAGCCCCTATCGCCCCCTGTGGCCAGAATATTCTCTTTTGGGACTTAGAAAAATGGAGCTGGCATACCCGGCGCTGCTGTCTGCTTCCAGCACGTTCCTGCATGTTTAGATCATGAACTAGGGGTTGTACGAACTAGTCGACTAGGCGACTAGTCGACTTCACGGCTCTGTAGTGACTTTTTATGCCTGTCATCAACTAGTCGCTGTCACGTGATAATGACTGACAAGATGCAGTCCTCGGAAAAGACAGCAGGTGATGAGCCCCTGCGCGTCTGGATCGAGGCAGAGGCAACGCACTGTGCGGTACTGAGTGACACCGGCGGTAAAACGGACATTTAACCAAACTGTGACCTTTTCCCTCTTGCAATTTAACCTTCCCCTCACCCCCATCCTAATCTTAACCAGTTTGTGCATGCAAAGCTCTGATCATTGACGTGTGCTCCAGACATTGCATCCTGAGCACCGCCAAATCAGGTGTCACCACCTCAAAAACAAATTAAACACGCGATCGTTCATGTCGGCTCATTTCCCTTCATGTTTTCTGTCTGTTATTTGTGCCTGATGCATTTCGCTGCTGCAGAGCGAGGCGCATCACCTGTTGTCCTCCGGTGACGCACCCCCCAAGATTCCACTATCTCCACTCCGCTCCGGCACGAACTCCGCAACAAAAACGGTCCCGTTGTAGTCGGCCGGCGAGCAGCGGCACTCCGCTGTTTTTGCGGTCGGTAGATCTTTTAGAACTGCAGTTCAAAGGTAGCAGTTCCTCTTTAGGATTGAGAGGAGATGCAGGAAGATAATAAACAGGCAGGACAGAAAAATAGTCAAATAAAAACAAGTTAGTTTTTGTACCTGGTGGTTGCAACAGACAGACACCATCGAAGGTAATCAGAAGTGAGGAACAGAAAATGAAATAATTATTTTAATGTTAAGAGCAGCAGGAAAGGCTGCAGGCGCATCAGTGAGTTTGCGGCTGCCGCGCAGGGGGAGTGGGGAGAGGGCTGAAGCAGGATGCAGAAACTACCGTTGTTAAAAGAGTGTTAACTTAGAAAATGTGGGCGCAATTTTAATTGTCAAAAACTCCAGCGAACCTACCGACCGACCCCCACCCCCACCCCCACCCACCCCCGCCGCCGCTTCCGGCGTATGACGTCATCAACGACTAGTCGAAGTCGACTCGACTTTCATTACTTGACTGTCGACTTAAAAAAAAATAAAGTCGTGCAGGCCCTATCATGAACACAGCTGATTTGTTTAATTTAGTGGTGAATCACTCCTGTAGACACTTAGAAAGGTTGGGAGACATGTCGGCTGTCAGATGGGGGTGTTAAAATGACGAGCGCACAGCAAGGAGATACGTTTTACTTTTGGTTCTACAAACTGACACTAGGGGGTGCTAGAAGTAAGCCAAAGCCTAGTTACCCTTTAACACAATAAAACTGGCTACATGAAATATCACTATTGACGTATTTTGGTTCGGAACAGTCAGGTAACGCTTCATAATGCCAAAAATGTTGTCATTTCATCAACTTACTGGAGAAAATAAACAACAATCAAAAGTAGACTGGACTACAGTCTACGTATGTGATTGTACGTGACATAAAACACAACAATGGTGGTGATGTTGAACATTTTCCTCAGTCTCTGGCTTTTTGTCAAACTCTGAACCCAGGAAGGGTTGTGTGCAGCGAGGCAGCAGGCAGAAATCTCTGGATCAACCAGTGGCTCCACCACCTAGCCAATCCGTGATTGTCAATCATTGGTGCTGCATTCATGACCTGACTTGTTTGGCTTGGAACTGAGAAGTGGGAGGCAACCACTGACCGGTCGGTGATAGAAATGCAGAGTAGCTACTAATTGATAGGAAAAAACATAATTGTATACTTTGCCAACATTCACATAAATGCTGAACTGGTTGGACCAGTTCCCTTCCCCTGACCAGTTTTTGCACCGCAGATTTTCCTCAGCAGTGATCAGGCGATGGGGCAATGGGGCTAGGACCTGCCATCAACCAGCTAACAGTAACCCTAACCCATAAACCAGATTGTGCCTGTTTCTGTGTCCCCAGTACACGAGCCCAGACCCATGCAAACAGCTTTGGTGCAGTGACTACAGCAACCCGTTCTTCTGCAAGACCAAGAAAAGCCCGCCACTCGATGGGACCAAGTGTGGACCCGGGAAGGTGAGACCATACAGGGTTTAGTTCTTCCTCAGCATATGGGACTGCCAGCATGTTGGAGACACCAGTAGAACCTGATGATCTGCTTGCTGATGTGGATTTCACCCAAACCTCTACCATCAATAAGATGTTTTCAGCACAGAACAAAACTTTTCATTTCTAACCTCGGTGTCCTGGGTAATGTTCTGTGATTGCAGCACTGCTTCAGAGGGTTCTGCATGAAGCTAACCCTGGACTTCCTGAGGACACATGGCAGCTGGGGGACCTGGAGTTCATTTGACAGCTGTTCCCGAACCTGTGGGGGTGGGGTCAGATTCCGGACCAGAAAATGTGATAATCCATCGTGAGTCAATTGTCAATCATTTGTGATGTCACAATTCAGATGCATCAATCAGATGTCCTAACCAGCTGCTGTTCCCAGTCCAGCCAATGGGGGGCGCACCTGCTACGGGAACAGCTATGAGTTCCAGCTGTGCAACCAGAACCCCTGTTCCCCCCTGACAGACTTCAGGTCAGTTTACCTGATGCTTTATCCGTTATACATTTCCTCTGACAGACTCCAGGTCAGACCAAAGTGGGTGTGTGTGTGTGTGTGTGTGTGTGTGTGTGTGTGTGTGTGTGTGTGTGTGTGTGTGTGTGTGTGTGTGTGTGTGTGTGTGTGTGTTGGTTGGCTGGTTGGTTGGTTTCAGGGAGGATCAGTGTAAAGCATGGAATCCATTCTTTGAACATAAGGGAATAAAACATCACTGGCTCCCCTACCAACATCCAGATGGTAAACACACACACACACACATGCGCACACACACACACACACACACACACACACATGCGCACACACACACACACACACACACACACAAACAGAGTTGGCATTAATGTTTACAAACATGGTTGCATGCTGGTACAATTGATAGCACTGCTGCCTTGCAGCATAAAGTTTGTAAGTTCAGATCCCTTCTCTGTAAAGTTAGCATGTTCTCCTCATGCATACATGGAGTTAGCATGTTCTCATGCATACATGGAATTAGCGTGTTCTCCTCATGCATACAAGGATTTAGCATGTTCTCCTTATGCATACATGGAGTTAGCATGTTCTCATGCATACATGGAATTAGCGTGTTCTCCTCGTGCATACATGGAGTTAGCATGTTCTCCTTATGCATACATGGAGTTAGCATGTTCTCCTTATGCATACATGGAGTTAGCATGTTCTCCTCATGCATACATGGAGTTAGCATGTTCTCATGCATACATGGAAGTTAGCATGTTCTCCTCATGCATACATGGAGTTAGCATGTTCTCCTCATGTATACATGGAGTTAGCATGTTCTCCTCATGCATACATGGAGTTAGCATGTTCTCCTCATGCATACATGGAGTTAGCATGTTCGCCTCATGCATACATGGAGTTAGCATCTTCTCCTCATGCATACATGGAGTTAGCATGTTCTCCTCATGTATACATGGAGTTAGCATGTTCGCCTCATGCATACATGGAGTTAGCATCTTCTCCTCATGCATTCATGGAGTTAGCATGTTCTCCTCATGTATACATGGAGTTAGCATGTTCGCCTCATGCATACATGGAGTTAGCATCTTCTCCTCATGCATACATAGAGTTAGCATGTTCTCCTCATCCATATGTAAAGTTAGCATGTTCTCCTTATGCATACGTGTAGTTAGCATGTTCTGCTGATTTATGTGTGTTTCTTACCACAGAAAATTAAATAAGAACCTTTCAGGCAGGAAAACTTTTGGAGGGATCTAACCTCGTTTGAGAAAAATTTAGTTTTCATTTTACACATTAAAATTTCCACTTTACACATTCCACCTTAAGTGATGTCTTCCTGTTTATGTTTCCAGCTGATGAGCGCTGTCACCTCTATTGTCAGTCTAAAGAAATGGGAGACGTAGTGTCCATGGACAGAATGGTGCATGACGGGACGCTGTGTTCTTACGAAGATGCCCACAGTGTGTGCGTCCGAGGAGAGTGTGAGGTCTTTACAAACGTGACTCACATCCTGACTCTAGTTCCCTGGAATGTTGGTTCTGAATTAATGAGGGAATAAAAACTAAATCAAACCAGAGCCGTTCTTGTGAAACTCCCTGGTTCTCATGATATTTGGTTTTGTTTCTGTTAGCATCTATAGATTCTTCCCTCTAGGTTTTTCATCTTTTCATTGTTGCCATGGTAACCTGAGCTTGCATTTTTGCTCTGTGTCCTTGTAGCATGTGGGATGTGATGGTCAGATTGCCTCAGACAAGCAGGAGGACCGGTGTGGAGTCTGTGGAGGAGACGACTCCACCTGCAGGATCATTAAGGGAAACTTCACCCGCAGCACCAAGAAACCAGGTGAGCATAAAATGCTGACTAGCTGACACCTGACAGGGTGAATCCGCCAGCAAGCAGAACTAGCTGGGCCAGAACATCTCTTCTTCTTCAGCAGAGAGATTAAAATGAATTAAGTGGATGGTCTGGCCTGTTCATGTCTCTTACCTAGAGAGAAGGTGGACTTGGTGCATAGTGAGAAGAACTTGCACCTGAGGGTGTAATTTGGTGCTTTGGTCCAGGTTCTGTTGGAGAATCTTGTAGTTCTATTTCGTATGGCTCCGCCCTTTAAGCCTCGCCTATTAGGAGTTAGTCCCCGACAACCACCAATGACTGAAGAGCATTAATGTACACCCACCTATCAGGTGGGACCTCGTCCTATAAATAGGTATGAGGACCAAGGACTGTCTCCTTTTAGTTCTTCAACTAGACCTGACTGCAACTGAGCTATCTTCAACCATCTCTCTACAACCATGACAAGCGAAGCAATCTGTGTGCCAGTCCTGCAACGCGGCAGACATTATGCCTGGCGACCTCCATGCCAGATGTGACATCTGCCTCAGGCCTAGACACGCCGGCCTTGCCCTTACACCCCAGGTGGCCTGCCACATCTGCCGGCGGCCGAGAAACTCCGGTGCATGGATTATTTCCCCGCCATCTCCGAGGGCTCTGAGGGCGGGTTTGCAGCACCCAACACCGGCCCACTCGAGGAAGCCATGGACTTTTTTGACACCGGTCTGGAACCAGCTGGACCTGCGCTAGCTAGGTGCTCTGACACGGAGCAGCTTAGCTGCGCGGGATCCTCACACTTGTCCTTGGAGGCTGCGGACCTTCGGGCTCCCGAACGGGACCCAAACCCACACCTCCAGGACACCCACACACCGCTCCCTCCTATCCGAGCATTGCTCCAGGAGCGGCCTGCCATCATCTCGGCAGCGGCGAGCTTCAAAGGACTAACGGTTCCCGCTCCCGCCCCTACTAAGTCGGACGACTTGGCGGGCAGGTTTGGCGCAAAACCGACTAGCTGCCCTGACCCAGTGTTCCCGCATTTCCCGGCAGCCATGGAGTACTAGAACGGCTCCAGGGCCGAGCCCACCCAGCTCAGGGCTCCTGTGTCCTCCTACACGTCTATCACTAAGCTAGAGAACCTCACCGTGCATGGCTTCCCGACGGTCCCACCCTTGGAGGCTGACTGGCTTCCCTGCTCGGAACCAAGGTTAAAATGATGGACAGGCGAGCGGTTCCCGCTTCCAGGAACGACCAGCAGCTGGCACTGTTTGCTGACCATTCCCACCAGTGAGCTGCGCAGATCAGGGCGGCCTCAAACAACGTGGCACTACTCGCCTACGGCATCTCCAAGGAGGCGGAGACGGGTGACCTGCCTGAGGAACCCAAGGACCTCATCTGCAAGTCGGCGGACGCCTTTTTGAACTTGTGTGCCGCCAACCTGGTCTGTGCAGCGCGCATCTCAGCCTGGCAGACCATCATCCACCGGCTCCTGTGGCACGGAGCTCATCCGTCCATCCCGGAGCAGCTCCACAAAGAGATGCTGAAGGGCTCAATCAGTTTGGACGTGCTGTTTGGGTCCAACTTCAGAGACACCTTCGAGAGGGCTCAGAGGTCGGCTGACCTCTCCGCCACTGTACGCAGCCTGGTCTGACCCCGGCCTGGTCACCAGCACCGTACCGTACCTCAGCCAGAACCTGGAAAGACCACCGAGGTGCAAAGAGACGCTGCACTTCCCGATCCAGCTCCAGATGAACGCAGAGTCAGTCGCCGGTGGCGGACCCGGAACCTCCGGTTCGCCAGCCACCGGCGCAGCGCCCCAGACCAACCAGACCACTTGCCCCTACCTGGACTTGGCAGCCTCAGGACAGTCGCAAGAAGAACCCAAGGAAATGGCTTCTTGGGGGAAATGTGTGTGTTTTTGATTGTGACGATTTGTGTTTTGAAATAAAACATTTAAATCACTTAAAGACCAACATCCTGTCACAACCTTGTACAGACGGTTCGAACGTACCATCTGCTGTTCTCTCACACATGTTTCCCACACCAAGCACAACCTCTCTCCTCACACACCTGTTACGGGTTAGGGTAGAGTCGCTACAAATCCCCTCCGCACTGCCTTCTCGGCACGAGAGCGGGGTCACGGAGCGATAAGGACTTCGTCGTTACACGGCGGCTCATAGAGCTCAGCGAATGCGCACTCTGCCTCCAAATGGCGCCTTCTCCCCGCTGTGACTGCTGCAAATCTGCACAATGATGATTTGTCGCATTCATTACAACCACCAAAACGGGCTGTCATCTATGATCACCGCCCGTCTGCGCGCGCTTCGGAGCTTTGCCCGCGCTCGCGCACTGGGTTTCCTCCGCATGCGCCTGATGCGCGGCAACGCTCTCCGCGCTTGCCGGCACCGCACAAACGACCTTGTCCGTTTATGAGGGAACCGACGTCGACTGAGTCACAACTCCGCGGCCGGCCCTTTCCCAGCCGGCCCCTCATGGGTCGCTCCCGATATTCCTTCGGGTCAAGCGCCGGCGGTAGGGGTCCGGACGTGGATTTTGGACACGTTGCAGGCCCAGGCACCATGCACACACCCACTGTCGGAGCGCGCCCACGACTGGAGCCACGTGTGCCACATGACCAAGTGGATTCGGGACATCATTCGCAGCGGCCACAGGCTGCAGTTTCAGTCCCGCCCACCCCCGTTCTCAGGGATTGTGGAGACGACACTGACGTCAGCCTCTCACGCTGCCACCCTCAAGGCGGAGTTGAGGGAACTCCTGTCGAAGAAGGCCATCTCCGAGATTCCGCCAGGGGAGAAGAACACAGGTTTCTACTCCCGTTATTTCCTGGTTCCGAAGAAAAATGGTGGCTCCAGACCGATCCTCGATCTGTCTCTGTTCAACACCTTCATATCAGTGAAGCATTTCCGCATGCTCACGATCAAGCTGGTGGAGTGCATGCGCCCGACGATTGGTTTACATCCATAGACCTGAGGGGCGCATACTTCCACGTTCCAATTGTTCCGAAACACCGGAAATTCCTGCGCTTCTCAGTCAACAGGACTCAGTATCAGTACAACAGACTCCCGTTCGGATACTCCCTAGCCCCACACACTTTCTCCAAGAAGAAGAAGAAGAAGAAAGTATCATTTCTATAGCGCCTCTCAAGATAAATATCACGAGGTGTTTCACAAAAAGCGGGGTGATGTGGGTGTGTTTGGAGGACTTGGTCAGAAGCCGAGCACAGGCGTTCTGAACCACCTGTAGACGGTTCAGGGAGGTTCTGCTCAGACACGTGAAAAGAGAGTTACAGTAGTCTAAGCGTGAGGAGATGAAGGTGTGGAGAACTGTCTCAAGTTCAGAGCGGGACAGAATGGGACTCAGCTTAGCAACGTTCCTGAGATGGAAGAAGGAAGAGCGAACAAGAGAACTGACATTAGAATCCAGGGTGAGAGCTGGGTCAAAGGTCACGCCAAGATTCCTGACGGAGAGTTTGGTGTGAGAAGCAAGCTGACCAAGAGAGTCTCTGACTTTGGGAACCAGCTTGTCTGGGGCACAGATGAGGATCTGAGTCAGCCAGTAGGACCTGCTTCTCACATGGTTTGTTTTCAATTGGATGTTTTTGACACCTGATTGACTGATGATAGACTACATTTTCAGGATACCTGAAGATCTTGGAGATCCCTAAAGGAGCCAGACATCTTCTTATCCAAGAGTTCAAAGGGACTCCTCACATCCTGGGTAAGGCTGCAGATGAACTTGGAAACCTGGATCTAAAAACAGAAAACTGACCAGATTTTATATTACAGCCATAAAGAACAAGGAGACCAATCATTTCTTCCTCAATGATGAGGACGAGCTACCTGAATCCAGAGTGGTGATTGAAAAGGGTGTGGTCTGGAAATACAACAGGACTGGTGAGCAGGAGTCGGTCCAGACCAGCGGGCCGCTGAAGTACGATGCCCTACTCATGGTCAGTCAGTTTCACCAGACAAACAGGTCTTTGTGTCTGACAGAGGTAAACTAGATCTGCTCGCTATTGCTTAGGTCCGTTCCCATGGCGATTCCAAGGTGACTGTCTCCTACAAATACATCATCCAGGATGGAGTCCAGTCCTCACTGGAGTCCAACCTGCTGGAGGAGGATTCCGTTTTGTATGACTGGGCTCTGAGGAAATGGTCACACTGTTCCAAACCCTGTGGAGGAGGTAGGTGGCGTCCATCAGCTGGTTGCCAGGGTTACCACGGTAAACCTGTGATAATGATCTCTGTTGTCAGGGACTCAGTACACCAGGTTTGGCTGCAGGAGGAAAGCTGATGGGAAAATGGTTGAGACCATGTACTGCTCCAACATAAACAAGCCACGACCAATCAGCCGCAAATGCAATGCTGAGATGTGCAAGTCTCCACGGTAACATACTCCAGTTTACCCTGGTAACTCTCTGCAGGTCAGCATGGTAACAGTCTCAGTGTGGCACGCTGGTGACTAGCTTAGCTGTCTGCAACCATCACATCCACCCAGTACCAAGGCTACAGCTCCTCATAGCAGAAAGAAGCAGGTTTAACCAAACATCTGACTGTTGTCTGCTGTCAGCTGGGTGAGCGGAGGCTGGAAGGCCTGCAGCGCCTCCTGTGGTCAGACTGGGTGGCAGCGGCGCTGGGTGAGCTGCCAGCAGGAGTCCAGCAGTGGAAAGCAGCAGCGCTCAGTCAACAGCAGGCTCTGTGGTGAAGAGCGTCCAGAATCCAAACAAACATGTAACCGGTTCCCCTGCCCTGCCGGCTGGAGGGCCGGGCCGTGGGCCCCGGTGAGTGTCTCCCTGCTGTCTCAGATTCACGCTGGTGTTTAGATCTGTTGCTGATCGGACTTTTACCTCTGTGAGTTCAGTGTTCTACCTCCTGTGGAAACGGGACTCAGGAGCGTCAGGTTGCGTGTTTACATCCAGAGGGTTCCACTGGAAATTGCACCGATCCTCAACCAATTAGAACGCGTGTCTGCCAGGCTCCGCCCTGCAGTGGTAAGCATCAACTACATCGCTGTGTTTTTAAGGAGGCTGTTGCTGAAGGTTTGTCTCCTCCTGCAGGTGACCAGAAGAATGCCATCATCCTGTGGTTGTCCAGGTCCAACTCAAAGTTCCCAGCTTCACACACGTTGTCAAGTACGGAAACCTGCTGGCTGAAATATCCAAACAAAGTCAACAACTGATCACTGTTTGCTTCTTCCTGTTTCCACGAGCCGCTTCTGCAGCCAGCCACGGGAAACGCTGAGAGAGATCATCAGCTGGTCTTCTGTTTCTGCAGAGCAGCGTTGCCGAGGTGACCGCTCTGTGTTCTGTCGGATGGAGGTGTTGAGTCCATACTGCTCCGTCGCCGGCTACAGACAGATGTGCTGCAAGTCCTGCAGCGAGAGAAACTTCAGCAGCTCGGACGACTTCAGCAACTTCAGCCGTCCAGACATCAGGGCTCCCGGGACGGACCCCAGCAGGTACGACCGACTATGGAAAGACAGAGGCAGCAGCCATGTTGGTGACATCTGACATTCCCACCCCCCCCCCCCCCCCCCCCCCCCCCCCCCCCCGGGTCCATGTTCCCATCCTTTACTGAGATTACTCAGACTCCATGCTGTAGTTCTTTCTTACAACACAGAACAGTTTTGTTACCTGTGTTCCCGCTACGTTTCGTCGTAGCGGGAACACAGGTAACAAAACTGTTCTGTGTCGTAAGAAAGAACTACAGCATGGAGTTAGAAATACGACACAGCAAGAGCACACCTAAGAAGATTCCTCAGAGTTAGATGAACGTTTCTGTGTTCGTTCAGCGCTGCGTCTGCTGTAGGAACCTCCGTCAGAACATTTGAAGCCGCATCCGAACTGAAGAAATTATTTTTTACTCAGCGCCTGTCATGATAAACATCACAAGAACACAGAATAAAAATAAAAACATGATAGAAAAGAAATCATAAACAATGAGAAAACTAAATTTTTTTACTGACAAATGAGAAGGAAGACACCCTGGTGAGGTCCCATCTTCTTCTGCTGGGACCTTGTCCACCGTGGACTTAATGACCCGTGTCTTCTAACAGGAAGTCACCAGAGTTTCACTCTTTTTGTTTGTTTGTTTTTAGCTCCAGCTCATTGGACAGCAGATATGCCATCAATGATGTCATCATCAGCCTTCCCCCAACCGTCACCCCCGCCCCCACTGATAGGAGCAGCACTGACTTTGTTTATGTGGAATACCAGGACTACGACGAGTTTTTATCATATCTGGATCCATCATCACTCCCCCCCACCCCCACCCCCACCCCCACCACAACACCACCCAGAAAAACGGCTCCACCTCATTTGTTTAAGAAGTCGGCTTCCGGAATGCCCCTTGTTGCTGTTTCCATGGCAACTGGGACCCAAACACCAGCAACAATAAGAACATCTGCCATCCCAGACACCATTACATCATCACCTGATAACACAGCAGAGTCTTTATCAACTTTGGCCCCGCCCCCAAAGAAGCATCTCTCCTCAGTGGGGGAGGTCCAGTACCAGATCGTGGGAGTGAACAGTAGGTCCACTAAACAACAGCAGAACTACTTTGTGCCCCGAAGGCCGCTGTTCCACGAGCAGACACATAACAAACGGATTCAGCAGCTCCTGAAAGAGAAGCAGAGCCAGTCGGACTGACCTGGATGGTCTCCTGTATCTCCTCACTCTCTGCCACTCCTAACAAACTCACTAAGGGACTGAGGAACTATTTGTTCCTGCTGAAGGAAAGACCAGCCTGGTCTTCTGAAACCACCGGGCCTGTTCTTGTTTTCACATTCATGATTTTGTACTGACTAACTCTGTTTCTGAATAAAGCAAAGTCTCATCCAGTTTCCAGTGTGTGCTTTTATGGATCACATGTGAATCCTTCAGGTGCTTACTGACCAGCAGTCCAGTTTTAGAGGAACCATCAGTCTGACCTCATCAGCCTCTCACGTGGTTCTGGCTCTGGTCCACTCTTCTCTGCGAGTGCAGACATTCAGCTCTCTGAGCTCAGGAGGTAAAGCCAGTTGTTCAGTAATGTGAAGGTTGTCAGGTTTGATCCCAGCTCAGATCAGAGAATAATGTCATTGTGTCCTTGGGCAAGACACTTAACCTACCTTGCCTGCTGGTGGTGGTCGGAGGGACCGGTGGCGCCTGTGCACGGCGCTGTGCAGAGTGAGCAACTATGCCCGTTTTTGTGCAGCTGCTGCCTGTGCTGGAAACCAACACACACAGACCAACATTTATTATGGACACCAGAACACGTACTGCACATAAAATATCAGTGATCAGAACGTTAGACCACCGAGCAAACATGATAACAGAAGAACAAGACCGTAAACCAGAGGACCAACACATACAAAACACTTTAAAGACATGTGGATACCTAGCATGGGCAGTAAACAAAGATAAACAACAAACAACATCAGAAAGAAAAGAACAACAAAAACTAAAAAACAACAACCAAAACCAGTGATATCTACCTTACATCAAAGGCATACAGAAAAAAAATAGCAACAACATAAACACACGCAACTGTTAGAAACAGACCAGTACACCCAAAGGACAAGATATCAGCAGGACACAAGTGTGGAGTCATTTATGAAATCCCAGGTCAATTCTACAGTGAAACATACACAGGAGCACCCGGACGCCACCTCAAGAACAGTAGAGCATAGGAAGGAGCGTTAGAAGGAAACAAGTAAAGACACACCAGAGCAGCAACACAAGAAGCAGAAACCAGCCGTAACGCCCCTGGAAGAAAAGCACAGAAGAATATACAAAAGACGTGTTTTGACAGTTGGGTTTGGAGGGTGTAAAGACCCATCCAATATGGCGGAGAGGCTGTTATGCCCTCCAGCGCCAGTGGGGAGTCTACGTATTCATGTCTATGCGTGATACAACCCACGACCGTCCTTGACTGAGGAAGGTAAAATGGCGGCATCCGTGGTCAGGTCTCTGGGTTCTAGTTTGGGTAAAAACCTCAGAGAGGTCCGCCTCCACCTCTGCCAGACCTCCGCGGCCAGCAAGGGAGTCAGGTGAGCGGCGTCCCTAGGGGGGCAAAGCGAAGATTTGTCCGTTCATACCGGGAAACGGAGCGGGCTAATGGCTAGCTGCGACTAAAGGCTGTTGTGAAACGAGAGTGTTGTAGTTTATTAGCCAGCATGTTTCAGCGGGGAAATGTTAAACATGCAACCCTTTGAAATGGTAACAGACGTTTTAACCGGAACTACTGGAAGTTTTATTTAAGCAGGTAGAACCGATGGGTAGAACCAATGTGGGCCGGTCAGCGAAGGCTCCGACTATTTCCTGGAAACAAACAGCGTCATCGGTCAGACTCGGTGGATGCACGTCCCCATAGAGAAGGAGCTAAAGTTGCAGTTCCACCCTCATCCGCTAGGGTCTGGCTGCAGAAGTGAGCAAATCCTCACTGTTTACAGCCTGGTTCAAAAACCCATTCTAGGTTTAATAGATCTAGTTTACATTTATGACGACTCTGAGGGGTTTAAGTGGAATTAAATGTTAAAATTCTGAATAATTAATGAGCTTCAGAGCCACGTGACTTCAGCGCTAGCTCCAGGGAAAGGCCTGAGTCTCAGTTATTCATTGCCAGCCGTCTCTGACTGCCAGTGTTTTTGAGTGTTTTTACTGTTTTTTGAAGAGTCCGAATATTGTGCTCTATGATGATGCCAATGCCAGAACTATCAAAAAGAGTAGACTCACTTCCTACATCAAGGGCAGTCAGCGTGTTTCTAGCACTATCCATTCTTTCATAATCCGAATTGTGAGCTGCAGAAGCTTTTCCGGTTCACGCTTCGCTTTTTTCACAGCAGAGTCCCAAAACAATCTCCTAATCATCGACATATATACTCCTAATTCATGGATGTTCTTCTTCCTGGGGAGGAGTTAAGATGGCGGAGTGAGCGGTAGCACTTTTGCAGGCTCTGGTATTTAAAACGGAATTGTTCTTGACTTTAAACCTTAAAAANTTCATACCGGGAAACGGAGCGGGCTAATGGCTAGCTGCGACTAAAGGCTGTTGTGAAACGAGAGTGTTGTAGTTTATTAGCCAGCATGTTTCAGCGGGGAAATGTTAAACATGCAACCCTTAGAAATGGTAACAGACGTTTTAACCGGAACTACTGGAAGTTTTATTTAAGCAGGTAGAACCGATGGGTAGAACCAATGTGGGCCGGTCAGCGAAGGCTCCGACTATTTCCTGGAAACAAACAGCGTCATCGGTGGATGCACGTCAGTGTTGCCAGATCCAAAATCCCACAATATCGTACAGAGAGGCCTAAATTATCGTTTTTCAGTACAAATTATCGTACATTATAAATTTGATAATAACGTTCTATAAACAACTTCTCACTCCAATATAATATAACAAAGAAGGTGTTTTATATTGCCCTGTTTAAATAAACATCTTTAAAACCAGTAATATAATGCCTAAAAACGTGCCACATTATATAACCTTACAGTTTCTCTCGAGAGTAGGCCCTATCGATGTGATTGGGCTATTTATTGAACAGATCCAGAGTCAGTTTTTGTAATAGACACAATAGCATAAACCTGTAAGCACTGCGGTGAAATCTGACTTCAGAACAGTTTAAAATTATGTAATGGACTTGGGAAAGCCACAGCAAAAGACGGTGTTACTAGGTGCAACGTGAAATTATCGTACATTTGAGGATTTTTGAAACTATTGATCGTACATCGTACAGAGCCCAAAATTATGGTACAAATACGATAATTATCGTACATCTGGCAACACTGATGCACGTCCCCATAGGGAAGGAGCTAAAGTTGCAGTTCCACCCTCATCCGCTAGGGTCTGGCTGCAGAAGTGAGCAAATCCTCACTGTTTACAGCCTGGTTCAAAAACCCATTCTAGGTTTAATAGATCTAGTTTACATTTATGACGATTCTGAGGGGTTTAAGCGGAATTAAATGTTAAAATTCTGAATAATTAATGAGCTTCAGAGCCACGTGACTTCAGCGCTAGCTCCGGGGAAAGGCCTGAGTCTCAGTTTTTCATTGCCAGCCGTTTCCTGATCAGAAAACCTCTGACTGCCAGTGTTTTTGAGTGTTTTTACTGTTTTTTGAAGAGTCCGAATATTGTGCTCTATGATGATGCCAATGCCAGAACTATCAAAAAGAGTAGACTCACTTCCTACATCAAGGGCAGTCAGCGTGTTTCTAGCACTATCCATTCCTTTATAATCCGAATTGTGAGCTGCAGAAGCTTTTCCGGTTCACGCTTCGCTTTTTTCACAGCAGAGTCCCAAAACAATCTCCTAATCATCGACATATATACTCCTAATTCATGGATGTTCTTCTTCCTGGGGAGGAGTTAAGATGGCGGAGTGAGCGGTAGCACTTTTATGTTTATGTTTATGTGCTTAGCAGACGCTTTTACCCAAAGCGACTTACAATTATTTTTTAACCTATAGGGCATGTTGTGATCTGTGGGGGAAACCGGAGTACCCGGAGAAAACCCACGCATGCATGGGGAGAACACGCAACTCCACGCAGAAAGGCGAGTTTTGAACCTGCGACCTTCGTGCTGCGAGGCAACAGTGCTAACCACTGCGCCACCATGCAGCTTTTGCAGGCTCTGGTATTTAAAACGGAATTGTTCTTGACTTTAAACCTTAAAAAAGAAAAAGAAGATAAAAAGAACTGCATAAACAACCACTGAGCCCCACGGAACGTTATTTTTCTCAAGGCTGACCACCATTACTCTTTGGTTTTTTCTTTTTCCCTTTGACAACGTGAGCAAGATGGCTAAAGGTAGCATAACGGCTAAGGCTCAAAAGATAACAGACCACAACTACAGCCCAACGGCCTTGCAAGAAGCATGTGAAGAAGAAGAAATTGAAGAAATAGAGGCAATGGAGGAAGGAAACAGGAAATTGCTTCATATTCACTCACCACCCCCCAGCCCAAACCCCAAAAAAACTGAAACAAAAGAAGCATGATGAGTCGAGCGAGCAAGGTGAGATTACCAACGAAAACATTCTAAATGTGATTCAACTACTGATAAAGAGATTTGATGAACAAGATGAGAGACTGAAAGCATTTGAAAGTAGAATAGAAGCTAACACACAAGCAGTGAGAGAGACTAAAGAAGAAATATGCTAAATGAAGGAAGAAATGGTGCTGATGAAAAAAGAAAACGCGTCACTGAAGCAGCCGTGCTCGGAGCAAGCCCGGTACAAGAGAAGATGGGCTCTTCGACTGATGGGCCTCCCTGAAAAAGACAAAGAGGATACGAGAGGAACTGTGTCGGCATCCTCACTAGAGTAATCCCGGTGTCAGTGGAAAACTACAGGACTCAGTAGACACAGTCCATCGCTTAGGGAAGAAAAACGATGCCGCCACCAACAAGATGCCCAGACCTATAATCATCCAGTTTGCCTTGCGAACTGTTCGTGATGAAGTTTGGAGGAGATCCAGAGAGGCAAGAGTGTGCAGTGAGATGAACATCAAGTTTAAGGAGGACTTCTCAAAGGAGGATTGTGAGGCTCGTGCTAAGCTTTGGCCCAAGGTGCAAGAAGCCAGGAGAAATGGGAAGAAAGCCTCCTTAAGAGAAGGTTATGCACTCATCGATGGACGCAGAGTTGACCCCTAAGTATAGTTTAGTAATCAAAAACATAGGTCTTCTTTGCTTATACTGAGCAAAAGAGAATAACACAATATTATATGTTTAAGTGTATGTAAGGCTACACTCAGATTTTTCATGTAAGCAGTTAGGCGTAAGCAAATCCTATTGGTGAAAATTTATGTGATTCAAATGCTAAAAGGGGCAAATAAGAATCCAAGTTCAGTTCAGTTGTTTGCTGCGGTTCTTACGTTTATTTGACATTTTTGTAATGATGTTATTAAGGACAACATGTTCATTCCTGCAAAGAAGAAAAAACACAGTTAAGCGCATTTAGAACAACCATAATTTCTTTTATATCCTTAAATGTCGGGGGTTTGAACAACCGCACAAAGAGAAAAGCAATTTTTTATTTTGTAAGGATCAAAAATCACAATGTTTCTTTTTACAAGAGACTCATTCTGTTGCAACTGTTGGAAAATTTAGGAAAACGCGGGGGGGGGGGGGGG
>SSNQ01034745.1:327192-341093 GCA_006942095.1 Nothobranchius kuhntae
TGCCTACTTTGCACACGGAACATCACACTCAGCAGGAGTCATGATTTTATTCTATAGATTTTCAGGCATTATAATTGATCACAAAGGAGACACTGAAGGCCACTGGTTAATGGTGTTAGTGGAGTGGAATGATAAACGTTATATTTAGACGTGTGTGTATGGATATAACAACCAAGAAATTAATGAAAAGTTCTATTCAGAACTAAGCCAAAGAATAAATGAATGGAAAGTAACGTATAACACAGAGAACGTGATATTGGGAGGGGACCATAATATAGCCCCAGGTTCGTGGTTAGACAGAACGCCTCATAGAAATTCCCAACCTATTTATAGTGACACTATACTATCCTTATGCACAAAAACACATATTATTGATTAGTGTTCGATCAAGAGCTAGATGGATTGAAAAGAGTGAAAAGAGTTCAGCGTATTTCTTTGGACTTGAAAAGCAAAGACAAACTAAGAAAAAATAAGTAAACTTAAGGTGAACTTAAGGGGTGGGGGTGGACACTCGGCCTAGCGGGGAACCAAGCAAGGCCTGGCATGAACAGACCTGTCTGTATTTAAATTTTTTTTATAGCTTATATGTAATAATATTCACCCTGTGTGTTCGCTTGTCTCCTCAACGTGGTAGGGATCCTCGACGGTGGGGGGGGGGGGGCTCCAAAACTCAAAATTTCAGTAGAAACACCCAAAAGTGTTGCTCAGATTGAAGTTACACATCTCCACTATCTTCTAGTGTAAAGTCCTAACTTCATGAGGGATCATATTTGCAGCTGTGGCTCATTAGACGCAACGTTGGGTCTTTGGCGCTTAACTTGTTTACTGCCTTTGACGACAGAAGTTGTCATTTTAAATCCAACCGCGTGCTGCTGCTTGCCGCTAAAGTCGTTGATGGCTCTTTTTTTACAGATGTGTGTCGCAACGAGTTCCCGCACCGTGAGAATTACCATCACGGCTCTAAAGCTGATCTTCATCCACACATGTCACACGTCATGTGATCAGGAAGCAGAAAATCCATGAATTAGGAGGTCGTTTGGGGTCGCTGCTGTGAAAGAAAAGCGAAGCGCCAACCAGTGTTGCCAACTCAGCAACTTTGTCGCTTTTCCTAATGACTTTTTTCCAACTTTTGGGGGAACTTCAGCTACTTTCAGTCTAAAACAGTTGGCAACACTGGCGCCAACTGGAAAAGTTGCAGCTCACAATTTGGATTATGAAAGAATGGATAATGCTAGAAACACGCTGATTCTTCCTGATGGAAGAAGTGAGTCTACTCTTTGTTTTGGTCATTTTGGTGTTGGCATCTTCATAGAGCGCAATATTCTGAGGCTCTTCAAAAAAACAGTAAAAATGCTCAAAAACGCTGGCAGCCAGAAGCTTTCTGATCAGGACACGGCTGGCAGTGAATGAGTTAACGGGTTAATTTTACAGTCCCTGTCGGGACTTTCAGATATAGGTCTTTACATTTATATTTTACTATAATGTCATGTACATGAAACATTTTATTATGAGTTTTATTTTATATTGTTTTATGTCAGTGCTGCTTACCTTACAGGCAGTGAACACAGCACTGAGGAACAGGGCAGCTGGCGCGCCCAGGCGAACACCTAAGCTCTGCTGTAAGCTGGTGGGTTCGTGTGGGGGGCCGTGCCTCTTTCGTATGCTAGCCAGTGGTCAAACAGTAGAACGCCAGAGTTCAGGTCCTCTGAGCAGCAGAGCATCCAAAGCAAACTCTGAGTGGGAAAACAACTTATGTGGATGTGTCCTCTGTGTTTCAGGGACTTTGTGGAGCAGAACTACGTGACCCTGAAGAAGGCCAACTTGGACTTCCCTATACTTATCCGGGAGTGTTCTGGAGTCCAGGCCCGGCTCTGGGTCCGATATGGTGAGATTCGTGGCTTGGCATCATGGAAGATGACTTTTCCCTGCCTTGTTTCCTGGTGATGACCTGCTGTTTGTTTGTTCAGGTTTGGGCAAAGAGACGAGTGTCTTATTGGACAACATGTCCGCTGATCAGGTCGCCAAGGCTCTGCAGAGTTTGGCTGAGTCCAAACCTTAAAGGTGCTGGTTGGGTCCACTCACCTGAGAATTCATGACTTTGTTTTGTAAATGTGTTAATACGAATAAAGATTTAGACTGCCTCCTGGTTCTACTGGTTTGGACTGCTTTGGTGGGCCACTGGGTGGGTCTGGGTGAAATGATGATAATGTCCTTATCCAGAAAGCCATAGTGGTGATATACAACAATAAACCTGTGGCTGACGGATGTGATGTGGGTGTGCATTGTCTTATTTGTTGGGGTGAACATTTTGTATCTGTTCTGTTTATGTGGGCTTTACCTCAGAAGAACCTTGCAACATCTCGGCTTTACCTCAGAAGAACCTTGCAACATCTCTTAACAAGTCCTGTAGAACAGGAATAAAGCATAATTGATACTGATGTGTGTATCTATATAAACACACTACCGGTCAACGCCCCTGTGTTTCCAGTTATTTACTGCACTTTAAGTCATTCAAGTCCAATGAATAGCTTGAAATGGTACAAAGTGGTGAACTGCCAGAGGTTTAAAAAAGGTACAAAACTGAAAAATAATGTTAATTTCTGAATTATAGCCACTGCTAAGATGTCAGAATAAGAGAAAGAGCCTGGGCCGTGAAACACCGCCATTGGATTACTAAAGAAGGCATTATGGACTGATGAATCCAAATTTAAAATCTTCGGTTCGTCACGCAGGATCTTTGTCCGCCATCGAGTAGGTGAAAGGATGGTTCCACGGTGTGTGGCATCAACTGTCAAACATGGAGGAGGAAGTGTGATGATCTGGGGCTGTTTTGCTGGACCCAGGGTCGGTGACTTGTGCAGAGTGAGACGCACCCTGAACCAAAGGGGAAAACTTCCAGTATGCGGCAGTCCTGTGAGCTAAAATGCCTTGTTGATGCTAGAGGTCAGCGGAGAACGGGCCGACTGATTCAAGCTGACAGAAGAGCAACTTTGACTGAAATAAGCACTCGTTACAACCGAGGAATGCAGCAAAGCATTTGTGAAGCCTCAACACGCACAACCTTGAGGAGGATGGGCTACAGCAGCAGAAGACCCCACCGGGTATCACTCATCTCCACTACAAACAGGAAAAAGAGGCTACAGTTTGCACCAGCTCATCAAAACTGGACATTTGAAGACTGGATAAATGTTGCCTGGTCTGACGAGTCTCCATTTCTGTTGAGATATTCAGATGGTAGAGTCAGAATTTGGCGTAAACAGAATGAGAACATGGATCCATCATGCCTTGTTACCACTGTGCAGGCTGGTGGTGGTGGTGTCATGGTGTGGGGGATGTTTTCTTGGCACACTTTAGGCCCTCTTAGATGTGTTCTTGCTGTGTCTTTCTAATTCCATGCTTTCCTTCTTTTTAAACACAGAAACAGTTTTGTTTACCTGTTTTGTAGCTACAGTTTCGCCGACGGCTGCCGGCTTCTTCAGCATAGCAGTGGTAGCAGCGGCGAAACTGTAGCTACAAAACAGGTAAACAAAACTGTTTCTGTGTTTAAAAAGAACGAAAGCATGGGACACTTTAGGCCCCTTAGTGCCAACTNTGCCAACTGGGCATGGTTTAAATGCCACGGGCTACCTGAGCATTGTTTCTGACCGTGTCCATCCCTTCATGACCACCATGTACCCATCCTCTGATGGCTGCTTCCAGCATCTTTGGGATGTGGTGGAACGGGAGCTTCGTGCCCTGGATGTGCATCCCACACGTCTCCAACTGCAAGATGCTATCCTATCAATGTGGGCCAACATTCCTAAAGAATGCTTTCAGCACCTTGTTGAGTCATCGCCACGTAGAATTAAGGCAGTTCTGAAGGCCAAAGTGGGTCAAACACCGTGTTAGTGTGGTGTTCCTAATAAGCCTCAAAAAGATTAACAGGAGGCCCGTTTATATTCATCATCATGAGATTACTTACGTTTGACAGTAACAGAGAAGACATTTTATCAGTGCAAACATTGTTCATTAGGTTAAAGCATATTTCACATTCAGCTGTATACATGGAATAGTTTGCATGCAAATGATCAGTGGTTGAAGGTTTTCTGGCTCCCTGCTTTGGTCCTCTCGTGCCATTAACAGCCTGGTTTTCACACGGATGACATCTCTTACAAAGTCTCTCTACTTCTGTCTCACCATGTCTGATACTAGGTTTAGATGGCCAACTGCTTTTATCGAGAATGCTCAGATCACGTAGGATTTCCCCTTGAAATGAGAGTCGCTTCTTCATATTACTGATCAAGCTTTGCAGAAACTGATTTGCAACTATCGATTTTAATTTTGGATTTGACTCCAAGGGAACAGATCCAAAGTGTGCTGAAGCCTTTGCTTCACTGGCTTCCACTGACTTTTCCCCTGGAGAGTCTTTAAAGGACCTCAGAACACGAATGGTGCGTTTTAGTAGTTGTTCTGCTTTTAAAAGTGTGATAGACTGTGCTTGGAGCTGCTGGGACAGGTTTGACAGTTCAGAAAGTGCATCATACATTAGTCCTAGGTCAGAAAGAAATTCTATGCTTTCTCTCTTTTGCGCTCCTAGTTTGGTCCACAGCAGCATTTTCTAAGTGTTTGTTGAGCGCACCATAGGACCTCCAGACTGCTTTTACAGTGCGAAAGCCGCTTGCAACCCATCATGTGTTCAAAACTCTGCCAATTTGTTGAACGTGTGAGCCAACTTCTTGTGCAGCTTCCAGAAGTTCTCTGGAGTTTTTACTGGACTGGCTGTACAAATTATGAATCTCGTCCATGAATGCTTTAAAATGATTTACTGATGCGACCTCCTCATCTACTGCATCTGATGCAGCAAGCTCCAGTCGATGGTTCATACAGTGCCATGTGAAGAGGTCAGCCTGGTTGCCACACCTGAGCTCCTGCCCAACATAACACTAGCTCCATCAGAAACAAATGCAATCTAGTTTATTTGCAGCCACTCTTCACTGAACCCTGCAGTGTCCAAACAAGCTAGTAAAGCTTTCTCTACACTTTCTGCTGTTTGGCTCTCTAACTCAACCAGCTCCAGGAATGCAAATTCAGGAGTTTCTCCATCAACTGAGGCTTTGACACTGACAATCACAGCTGACTTGTGACTGGCAGATGTAGCCTCATCAGTGAGAACAGATAGTTTGCTTGAGGAAGACACAATGCTGTTCACTATTTTTGGCTGCATTTCTTTTGCAACATGTTCCACAATTTTAGTGCAACTATACCTGGAGTGTAGACTAGTGCCCAGGTAAACACCATTTCTCTCCTGAAGTTCAACGAGATCGTCATGTCAGTAAAAGGTCCTTGCAGTACAGTATGCTGTCCTGAACACAGCATCCGTCTCGGCCAGCACACTGTCTGATGCAGCTCTCGCCATGTTTCCAAGCAAATCCTGTCCACACTGTTGTGTAAGTTTCTGAGCTTTTTCATGGAATTCTCATGCCGCTGAATCTTGTTCCGGAGTGACGACAGTGCTGTGACTCTGTTCTCATTGGAGCCTGATGATTGCATCTTAAACGAGGCCCACTCCTCAGAAATGGAGATCCTTTTCTCAGTCAGCACACCAGTTGACTTTGTGGTATTGCAAACAGCACATCCTGCAAGTAAATAAAAACGATCATAATTGTGAAATTTTAAATTCTTCCCAATACCAGTAATACTGGTAGTATCTACTAGTGCACTAATTCTCAACATACATCTACAATTAAAATCATTAACTGCTAAAAATTTTTACACTATTACTAAATAAAATGTGAAAATGAAGTGATCAAGCTTTATTTTTATATTTCTATTCTTTTAATGACTCCCACGAGTGACAAAAACAATACTGTAAAATGTGTGCCAATCATAACTTATTTTACTAAATTTTTAAAACCTCTGACTTCAAAACACTAATTACAAATGATCCAATATTAATTTTTTGAAATTATATATTTTATTAAATATACTCTGAACTACAGATTTACTCCATAAACTGAATTTCATGTACACAATTGTCTTCTTACAATGTTTGCTGGTATTTACCTAGCTTTCTTTCCCTCCATTCTAACCAAGGATGTTTGAACACCTTAGGTGTGTTCTTGCTGTGTCTTTGTAAATCCATGCTTTCGTTCTTTTTTAAACACAGAAACAGTTTTGTTTACCTGTTTGTAGCTACAGTTTCGCCGACAGCTGCCGGCTTCTTCAGGCTGACGCTGATGGTGGCGGGTCACTTCCTTCTCCGTTTATCTGCGGGCAGCAGAGGACGTTGTCGCCCTCTACTGCCCGCTCTCCCCTCTCCGACGATGCAGTCCCATGCGTGGTCCAGCGTGTAAACTCCGTCGTCCCTGTTCATGGTCCCACATCCACGTCTCCTTATCTCGATTGCTTCCTTGATCCATCTTTTGTATTTTAAACCCCCTAGCCTGGCTCTCACTCCACACGGCTGGCCAGGAGCTCACATCTAAAAACTAAACAAGGGGTTTTACAACAAAGCACATAGTTTTGATGTCAAAAACACATATTTTTTCCACATTAAATTTAATGTTTATTAGCTCTGTAAACTTGCACTCATTTAAATTACTCTCAAATAGCTAGGCTGTGCGATGGCATCCAAGTACTGCTTGAGCTAGCTTTAGCAACCTTGTACACTGGCCACTTCTACTTACCAGTGGTAAAGCTGACATCAGTCACATTATCTGTGTTTTCAGACGTTAAACTGGTGGCACTGGCAGGTTTTTCTACATCTGCCTTTGTGGCTTCAGGGGCAGCTGGTTTATAAAAGCATTCAAAAAGTGTAGCTTGTTTTCTCTTCATGTTAAATGTAAATATTGAAAATCCACTCCATGCTCTGTACTCGAGTTAGTTTATCCTATATTCCCGCCTAATCCCCCAGCCAAATGCAGGGTTTTACATGACGTCGCGTCTACGTCACCAAATGCAGATCGAGGTCTCTGTGTAGCCGGAGTCGGTACAGGATCATGCAGTTAATCGTTCAGCCCTAATATACATGCAGCTCTATGCTAAAAGTGTATTTTCAAAGAGGTAATGATGGATTTCTTTGTAAAAGTTGTCCATCTTTCCAAAAGAAAAATTTGCCTGGACCAACGTAACGTGATAAGAACGTAACGTGATTACGTAACTTCCGTAAGGTTCATGTTCAGCCAATCAACTACTTTGACGTCATCGGCAGTCGAAGGACCCCGAGCCGATCTTGCACCCGAGCAGATCCTGTACCGACACCGGCGCTGCACAGAACCCTATTTACTTTGTGACTGGGTGTAATAATCATGAAATTCTGTGCTCTTTCAACGGTTGTTACAATTACGCTAATCGGGACAAAGACAAACAGGTTTTTTTTTTTAAGTCCCCAATGTAGTGCACCACAAAGGATTTAATAAAAAATAAAAAAAAGGAACTAAAAAAAAGATGACAGAAGTAATCTCCAGTTTTAAACAGGAGGAGCAGAAACGGACAATACCAGAGTTTACAGCGATTACTTTCTAACATAGAAATTACTTAGAAACACAGCAATAAAAACGGCAGGTTAACCGTTTGATACTGTTTTCATGTGTCCTCACTGCAAATAACTCAATTCAGAGTGCTAATCTTTTTAGCATTTAGTGTAGTGTGGTAACGTGGCATTTTTTATCTTATTAAAATCAAATAAACAAACCAGAAATTTGGATTTAAAAAGTCATAAAAACTTACAAGTAGATCACCTAGCACACACTCGCCGTTAGCACTGAGGGGCCAAGATGGCGTCGGTGTAACATCTTCATTTCGGAGCTCCGCTGACCAACTACTTTTTGATGAACTCGGTTAACTGAAGTTTTTCCAAAGTGTCCTAGAAAACAACTTAGTTGACAGCTTTAAGGTATTTGACTCTTTGTTAAATAAAATCTTACGTTTGTGCTTTTTTTTTCTCTTTTTTTTTCTCTACGTGAAAATCTACTCCGTCGACCCACGCTTGCTCCCTCGTGGCTGAAAATGGAGAATAGAGGTGATATTCGGGTTGTGATGCACACATATGCCAGAAAATGCTTGGAACCATCTCTCCCTGAGAATGAACCGGATCTTATTCCACTCCCCGAAACTCCAGACAACCGTCCGGCTAAAAAGTCAAAACCAAATCTCAAAACCCCCGAAGCTCCGCCAGATATGATGTCTGTGATGTTACATATTGAAAAGATGCAAGAGGAAAGCCTTGGCAGATTGGTGCACGTGGAGTCAGCTGTTAAGGAGAACAGCGCTTCTGCCAAAAGTTTGGCTAATGCTATGGAATCTTTGGCCGGAAATCTGAGTAATCTAGCGGAAAAGGTAGAATCTATTGACTTAAAAGTTGCTGCTTTGGAAAAGGAGAATGCTATCCTCCGAGAAAAGGTTGAAGAAGTTGATACCTATAAAAGGAGATGGAATCTCAGAGTGGCTGGATTGGAGGAGTGCATCGGTGAGAATGTGAAGCAGCTGATTTTTGACCTCTTCAGTAAAGTTTCCCCGGATATAGCAGACAAGCTTCCTATGTCTGTTTACATCGTGCACAGACTGGGTCCACGGTTAGATAAAGAGAAATCTTGTCGTCGCATCAGCGTACAGTTCATCTCTCGATCACACCGAGACATAATCTGGAGGGATGCTCGAAATGCTGCTGTGCTCAAGCAGAAGAAAATCCGGATTTTAGAAGACCTATCTCAGAGCGTGGAGGAATCGAGGAACAGACTGTGGCCCCTGGTGGAGCGAGCGAGGAAAAATGGAAAAAGAGCAGGCTTCAGAGGAGCCTTTGCTATTATTGACGGCAAGAGAGTATCTGTTAATAACGTGTGAGTATCGTTTTGAAGGTTGATACTTTGCCGTCTCTTATTTTGAATTATTTTGAAATGGATCTAAGGGACAAAAAATATTACAAAAATTAAAAAAGAGGACTAAAAAAAATGATGTTCTACTTCAGTACTCTTGTCATTTTTTTCAATGGAGCTCAATCTTTTTTTTCTGTCACTGTTTTGGAAAAATTCTGGGTGTTTTAAGTAAATTTCTTCTACACTCCTTTTTCTTCGTTCTTTTGCTTTTTCATGTCTTTGTTCTTGTTCTCAGTTAATGTTCGGGGCCTTAGAAATAATGTTAAAAGGAAAGCTCTGTTCTTGTTTACAAAGAAGCACAATTCTGACTTTATTTTCTTACAGGAATGCCACTCTCTTAAATCTGATGTTAACTTTTGGAAATCTCAGTGGGGAAATGATGTATGGTTTGCTCGTGGTTCGGATAGATGAGCTGGCGTCGGAATCCTTAAAAATAGATTTAATGGGGATGTTTTAAATGCTGACCTTGATCCTTTAGGCCATTACTGTTTACTTGTTGTTTCAGTTAATCGGACCACCTTGCTACTTATTAATATATATGGTTATAATTCTTACTGTGATTCTACAACTTTTCTTCAGGCTTTGGAATCCAACAAATTGTATTGGCTTCAGAAATATCCAGCAGCTGGAATTATCTTAGGAGGAGACTTTAATTTGACAGTAAATAATAGAATAGACAGATGGCCACCTAAAAACACACCATCTCCTCACCCTCGTCTACTGGTCCTCATGGATAAATTGAATCTTGTGGACATGTGGCGAAAACAAACCCCTGAATCTTGTGTGTATGGTTGAATAAAGATTGTTCTAGGAGGTCTAGGATTGACTATTGGCTGCTTTCTAAATCTTTAATAAACAATAGAATCTCTATTGATATTATTATTTGCCCTTTGTCTGATCACAAAGCAATTAGCATGTCAATCACCCTGTCCTCTTGCTCAATTCCCAAAGCTTCTATATGGAAACTTATAGTAATAATAAAATAATAATAAAATTATCCCTGACTTAATTAAAAAGTTTTGGACTAAAGCATTAACCGAAAATAAATTTAGTTGGAATTGGGAACTATGTAAATTTGAAATAGGTAAATATTTCAGGCAACCTGGCAATAGCTAGACAGGCGGAAGAGAATGGCACACTCGTTAAACTTTCTTCTTCGTTACAACAAACAGTTTTCTCAGACGCAGAAAAATGTGAATTTCATAAACTTCAAGATAAATTAGATGAAATTTATAAATTAAAAGCTCAGGGGGCTTTTGTAAGGTCTCGTAGCAAATGGGTTGAGGAAGGGGAACAAAATTCTTTCTACTTTTTTAACCTGGAGAATTCTTATCTTAAATATCAGATTGAACAACTAAGGATTTGTAATGAGATAATAGATGATCCGCGAAGGATTTCAGAATACTGCTCAAAATTTTACGAAAATATCTATAAAACTTCTTACTGTGATTACTCTGCCTCCTTTTTTTGGACTCTATTCGTCACTGGAAATCTTTAACAAAGAGATTTATGTGATGCCCCTTTCACTTATAAAGAAATTTCTCCTAACTATATCTCACCTGAAAAATAATATGTCTGCAGGAAATGATGGCCTAACAGCAGAGTTTTTTTTAAATGTTCTCTGAGCAGTTATCTCCTTTCCTAACTGAAGTATTTAAAGAAAGTATTGATTTACGATCTCTCCTCGCCTCAGTGACTCAAGGCATTATTTCTTTAATTCCGAAACCTACAAAGGATCTTCTATCTCTTGATAACTGGCGTCCTATAACTCTACTGAATATTGACTATAAATTTTTAGCTTTGCTTTTTGCCAACAGATTAAAAGGTATTTTACCTTCAATATTAGATGAATCACAATCTGGCTTTATGAAAAATCGACATATTGTAAACAATATAAGATTAGTCCTGGACCTTCTCGACTACAGTGACCTCATCGACACAGATAGCTTCATTATGTTTCTCGACTTTCAAAAGGCGGATCACTAGATGGTTAACCTGGTTAACCAACCTTGATGAGACATGCAGTACAAGGAGTCGATCGCTGGGTAAATCAATCCTCCGTAGTGTATGAAAAGTCAGACTTTTAAAACTATATGGGTCATAACCTAAAGGAAGATGTATTTTTTCACGATATCGTGTCTGTGCCAGCTCATTTAAAGCCTTAGTAAAATTGCTTATCTTTCGCGCTGTGTTGTATATCTGTTTTTTTTTATTAGTGAACATCAATCACATTACATTGTAACAACAACCAAAACTCAACAAAAACAAAAAAAAGAACAGCTCAGTAGATAAACCAAAACCTTTTAACTAGACCATTAGAAATATTCTAATCAGCAGAAACAACCGGATTTATAAGATTAACAAGACACGATTAAAAAAATACAATATTAATATTAATACTACTACTACTACTACTACTACTACTACTACTAATAATAATAATAATAATAATAATACATATTTAAAGACAGAGGACCTTAGTTCACAGGATCTTCACTAAATCTGACAAGTGTAACAGCNATAATAATAATAATAATAATACATATTTAAAGACAGAGGACCTTAGTTCACAGGATCTTCACTAAATCTGACAAGTGTAACAGCCTGTATAGTCTTTACCTTTTTAAGAGATTTGCAAAATAGCATAAAATCGTTTTGGAAAAAAGGAAAGTTTGGCTTCACTTTCATAAAACGGCATTTGTGAATAAAAAATTTCCCAAAAATTATCAAATTGTTAACAACGAATTGAATCTGATTATTTTTTTCTTTACACCCAAATTGAATAGTATTATATGTGAATAAGGGGATATTGTAACTGTTTTTGAATAAAAGCCAATTGTATAAATCTGACCAAAATGTATTTACCGATTTGCAATCATAGAAAAGGTGTTTCTGAGTTTCAATTTCACTAATTACATAAGACACATAAATTATGGCGCAAAACACTTCCTGTTTTCCATCTGAGTTTTGCGCAACTGCAGTGTCACGTGAGTGAAACCCAGCAATCACAAATCAGCATCTGAATAACAAACCAATAGCAGAGCAGTCTCCGGGAGAAAAAGAAAGGTGAGACTACGCCGGCAGCAGCCGGTCATACTTAGCAGCGGAGAGACGCAGATGAGTGTTTCGCTTGTCCCTAAAAGCGAAAGTAATGAGCACACTATGCATACAGAGGGATTTGTCACGTATCATTGGACACTTTTAAGTGGTTATACGGAAAATCTTAAGCCTTTCTAGTAGTGGGTATACGGCGTATACCAGCGTATCACGTAGACTACACCACTGTGTGGCATCACTAAAGAAAACCCTGTTTTGCTTCCTTCCATCGTCTGTGTGAATGAGCAGAAATGTGCGCTGTTTTTAGTCATTTTGGCGCAGTTCCTACCCCTTGCTGCTTTGCAGCGTTATGAATACTACGGAATACTATGGTCGATTTGTACCGGCGGGAATAATCAGAAGAGTTTATGTAAAAACGTTTAAACAGCGCTAGTGTTTATATACGTATCTATGGTCTGACGTGAAATACAGGAAGTGACGTCAGCGCTCAGAAACTCCTCAGAAAAAAGCACAATAGCATCAGCCAGCACCATAGATATAAGCGTCGTGGTCAGCAGAGGTAGACCAACAAAGGCTGTAGCTTCTTGATCTCCGCACCGACTGCTGTCCGCCGAGATGCCCGAACGTGAGTCTTACAACCATTAATAAGAAAACACATAGACGTAGTAGATTAATACAAAAGCATAGCTTATAGCGAATTATATTAATGCAACGTGTAATGTTTTATTTAGGCGATACGAGGCTCTGTTGGCTTATATTAGCGATCTAGCTTCCGGTCTACCGAGGGGCACTTTGGTTTAATCAGCACCGGAGCTCAGCGTGGCTACGAGATATGGCGCGGGGACAGTGCCACGGCTAAAGGCTAGTTTATCCACCCCAGTGTTGCCAGATCCAAAAATCCCACAATATCGTACAGAGAGGCCTAAATTATCGTTTTTCAGTACAAATGATCGTACATTATAAATTTGATAACGTTCTATAAACGACTTCTCACTCCAATATAATATAACAAAGATGGTGTTTTATATTGCCCTGTTTAAATAAACATCTTTAAAACCAGTAATATAATGACCATAAACGTGCAACATTATATAACCTTACAGTTTCTCGCGAGAGTAGGCTCTATCGATGTGATTGGGCTATTTATTGTACAGATCCAGAGTCAGTTTTTGTAATAGACCCAATAGCATAAACCTGTAAGCACTGAGGTGAAATCTGACTTCAGAACAGTTTAAAATTATGTATTGGACTTGGGAAAGCCACAGCAAAAGACGGTGTTACTAGATGCAATGTGAAATTATCGTACATTTGAGGATTTTTGAAACTATTGATCGTACATTGTACAGAGCCCAAAATTATGGTACAAATACGATAATTATCGTACATCTGGCAACACTGATCCACCCTTAAGGAGAAACGGTGATGTAAGCAACATCCGGTGAGATACCGGAAGTAGCGCATACCAATTGGTTTGCATGGTGAGGTTTTGTTGCTAGTAGTGGTTAGTAGTGAACATTTGAAAACGATTTTAAAAAAGTTTTACCCCCAAAAAATGTACTTGCATGGCTTGGAAGATGTTCACGACTACAAGCAACCAGAGAAAATAAAACTGAGTTTATACCACGCACCTTGGAGTAAGCCCGTGTGACTGGGAGCGTTGGTGCAGCTTTCACCGCCTCCCGGAGATGAGGAGCCCAGGCTGAAAAATCTTAACTTGAAAATCACCACAAACTATCTGTTGTGCGTTACTTTCCTTTTGTTGTGAAAACCAAGAGGGGGACACACGCATCCTACTTTGTCGTTGCATATGGTAAATCTCCGGAGAAGAGAAGCCTGGTAGTTGATTTCATGTCCACAATTTTGTGCAATTTAATGTACAGCACTTGGGTCTGCTGACACGCTGTTTTTAAATGTGCTTTTACAAATAAATATGGTATGGTGATTTTCTGAATAGGTCTATCAAACGTAGGTTTAGATTGCTGTTGTTAACCC
>SSNQ01034745.1:341144-355543 GCA_006942095.1 Nothobranchius kuhntae
CGAAGGATTTCAGAATACTGCTCAAAATTTTACGAAAATATCTATAAAACTTCTTACTGTGATTACTCTGCCTCCTTTTTTTGGACTCTATTCGTCACTGGAAATCTTTAACAAAGAGATTTATGTGATGCCCCTTTCACTTATAAAGAAATTTCTCCTAACTATATCTCACCTGAAAAATAATATGTCTGCAGGAAATGATGGCCTAACAGCAGAGTTTTTTTTAAATGTTCTCTGAGCAGTTATCTCCTTTCCTAACTGAAGTATTTAAAGAAAGTATTGATTTACGATCTCTCCTCGCCTCAGTGACTCAAGGCATTATTTCTTTAATTCCGAAACCTACAAAGGATCTTCTATCTCTTGATAACTGGCGTCCTATAACTCTACTGAATATTGACTATAAATTTTTAGCTTTGCTTTTTGCCAACAGATTAAAAGGTATTTTACCTTCAATATTAGATGAATCACAATCTGGCTTTATGAAAAATCGACATATTGTAAACAATATAAGATTAGTCCTGGACCTTCTCGACTACAGTGACCTCATCGACACAGATAGCTTCATTATGTTTCTCGACTTTCAAAAGGCGGATCACTAGATGGTTAACCTGGTTAACCAACCTTGATGAGACATGCAGTACAAGGAGTCGATCGCTGGGTAAATCAATCCTCCGTAGTGTATGAAAAGTCAGACTTTTAAAACTATATGGGTCATAACCTAAAGGAAGATGTATTTTTTCACGATATCGTGTCTGTGCCAGCTCATTTAAAGCCTTAGTAAAATTGCTTATCTTTCGCGCTGTGTTGTATATCTGTTTTTTTTTATTAGTGAACATCAATCACATTACATTGTAACAACAACCAAAACTCAACAAAAACAAAAAAAGAACAGCTCAGTAGATAAACCAAAACCTTTTAACTAGACCATTAGAAATATTCTAATCAGCAGAAACAACCGGATTTATAAGATTAACAAGACACGATTAAAAAAATACAATATTAATATTAATACTACTACTACTACTACTACTACTACTACTACTAATAATAATAATAATAATAATAATACATATTTAAAGACAGAGGACCTTAGTTCACAGGATCTTCACTAAATCTGACAAGTGTAACAGCCTGTATAGTCTTTACCTTTTTAAGAGATTTGCGAAATAGCATAAAATCGTTTTGGAAAAAAGGAAAGTTTGGCTTCACTTTCATAAAACGGCATTTGTGAATAAAAAATTTCCCAAAAATTATCAAATTGTTAACAACGAATTGAATCTGATTTTTTTTTTCTTTACACCCAAATTGAATAGTATTATATGTGAATAAGGGGATATTGTAACTGTTTTTGAATAAAAGCCAATTGTATAAATCTGACCAAAATGTATTTACCGATTTGCAATCATAGAAAAGGTGTTTCTGAGTTTCAATTTCACTAATTACATAAGACACATAAATTATGGCGCAAAACACTTCCTGTTTTCCATCTGAGTTTTGCGCAACTGCAGAGTCACGTGAGTGAAACCCAGCAATCACAAATCAGCATCTGAATAACAAACCAATAGCAGAGCAGTCTCCGGGAGAAAAAGAAAGGTGAGACCACTACGGCAGCAGCCGGTCATACTTAGCAGCGGAGAGACGCAGATGAGTGTTTCGCTTGTCCCTAAAAGCGAAAGTAATGAACACATTATGCATACAGAGGGATTTGTCATGTATCATTGGACACTTTTAAGTGGTTATACGGAAAATCTTAAGCCTTTCTAGCAGTGGGTATACGGCGTATACCAGCGTATCACGTAGACTACACCACTGTGTGGCATCACTAAAGAAAACCCTGTTTTGCTTCCTTCCATCGTCTGTGTGAATGAGCAGAAATGTGCGCTGTTTTTAATCATTTTGGCGCAGTTCCTACCCCTTGCTGCTTTGCAGCGTTATGAATACTACGGAATACTATGGTCGATTTGTACCGGCGGGAAAAATCAGAAGAGTTCATGTAAAAACGTTTAAACAGCGCTAGTGTTTATATACGTATCTATGGTCTGACGTGAAATACAGGAAGTGACGTCAGCGCTCAGAAACTCCTCAGAAAAAAGCACAATAGCATCAGCCAGCACCATAGATATAAGCGTCGTGGTCAGCAGAGGTAGACCAACAAAGGCTGTAGCTTCTTGATCTCCGCACCGACTGCTGTCCGCCGAGATGCCCGAACGTGAGTCTTACAACCATTAATAAGAAAACACATAGACGTAGTAGATTAATACAAAAGCATAGCTCATAGCGAATTATATTAATGCAACGTGTAATGTTTTATTTAGGCGATACGAGGCTCTGTTGGCTTATATTAGCGATCCAGCTTCCGGTCTACCGAGGGGCACTTTGGTTTAATCAGCACCGGAGCTCAGCGTGGCTACGAGATATGGCGCGGGGACAGTGCCACGGCTAAAGGCTAGTTTATCCACCCTTAAGGAGAAACGGTGATGTAAGCAACATCCGGTGAGATACCGGAAGTAGCGCATACCAATTGGTTTGCATGGTGAGGTTTTGTTGCTAGTAGTGGTTAGTAGTGAACATTTGAAAACGATTTTAAAAAAGTTTTACCCCCAAAAAATGTACTTGCATGGCTTGGAAGATGTTCACGACTACAAGCAACCAGAGAAAATAAAACTGAGTTTATACCACGCACCTTGGAGTAAGTCCGTGTGACTGGGAGCGTTGGTGCAGCTTTCACCGCCTCCCGAAGATGAGGAGCCCAGGCTGAAAAATCTTAACTTGAAAATCACCACAAACTATCTGTGCGTTACTTTCCTTTTGTTGTGAAAACCAAGAGGGGGACACACGCATCCTACTTTGTCGTTGCATATGGTAAATCTCCGGAGAAGAGAAGCCTGGTAGTTGATTTCATGTCCACAATTTTGTGCAATTTAATGTACAGCACTTGGGTCTGCTGACACGCTGTTTTTAAATGTGCTTTTACAAATAAATATGGTATGGTGATTTTCTGAATAGGTCTATCAAACGTAGGTTTAGATTGCTGTTGTTAACCCAAAAGTGCCACCCTGCTGTTTGTATTTCACCTGATGTAGAAGCCATCGACATAATATACGTGGACATTTTCTTTCAATAGGCTCCAATATCACTTTATTGAGCCCAAATGGGAGGTGGCCACCACCGCCATTTTGACCGTGTCACAGGTTCCGTCAAGCCCAGACAATTCCATAAAAGAGAAGAGAGGAGGAGCTGAGGGTGGGGCTGTAAGGCTGGGATCAACTGACAACACCCGGTCGAACTAGCTACAAGCTAACCTGAAGCTACCCCAAAGCTAATGCGGAGGTGGGAGCTAAGCTAACGGAGGTGGGAGCTAAGCTAACGGAGGTAGCAACCTAGCTGCAACCGGAGTTAACTGTGCACAACACCAGAGCTTCTGAGTCAGAGATACGCCGGGCTGACCGCTGAGTAAAACCGGGTGGAACACAGAGGTCTCCGAGAGCTCCACAAGCCGGCAGCCGCACAGCAGACAAGCGCCGCTGCGCAGAGCTGCCGCTAGGGAGAACCGGGTGGAAAGGTTTCCATCCCAGAGCTCCACAAGCCGTCAGCCCGTCATCGCACACAGAAGCCCCGATCAGACAGAGATGGACCAGGCTGCGGGGAGAAACAGCTGACATTCCGGGTGGAAAACATCGGTCTCCCGAGAGCTCCACAAGCCGATAGTGAGAACCCAGCTCCACCAACATGTTATATTTCAACCCATTTTCTAAAGTGCAGCATTATGTTAAATGCACTGGGTTTTACCCTATTACATTTACATTTCATGGTTAAACAGTACATGTTAAAATCTAAGCTCAGCTCGGCAGTGACCTAAAAAACATAAATATAATTTTACTTACCGAAAAAAATGAAGTGGAGACTCCTTGGACGCTCTATTAGTGCAATTAATGCCACAGCAAGTCCTTTTATCCAACAGTTGCACAAATAATATCCAAACAAGAATACACAAACACAGAGACTCAAAATCCCGGAACAATTTCCAAGCCAGACCGAGGCTCTACTGAGGCCTTTCCACGGAGCTAGCTCTGTGGTCACGTGGGTCTGATGCTCATTAATTATACAGAATTTTTAGGCTTTTAATACACTTAAAGAGCAAGTCACCCCTGCCAGAGTCTAACTCCACTCTCATTTCATGTTTGAAAAATACAACAAATGCTGTTGCCTGGCAGACCGAGAGGGCGGAGCCGCTAACAAATACACACACACACACACACAGGCTCACAACAGCATTGTGACATCATAATGTACCAGTTTACATCATAGCATACCTCTTAGCCAATAGCGGTGGCAGATTTAAATTCAAATACAGTGCAGAGTTTTTACCTGACAACGGCGCAACACTGACAGTTTTAGGCAGAATATTTTAATTTTGACTAAGATGCACTGAAGTGCCAAATTATTGACGACACATGTCTGCAGCACGATTAGACACTCGTTTATTTAGTTTATCAGCAAAAAAAAGTTTATTTGGGGGTGACTTGCGCTTTAAACAGAAGAGTGAGAAAAAAATCCCCCCCCCCCCCTCAGAGTTGTCATGAGTGTAAACTAGATCATTTAAACCAAAACATGTTTTGGTACCAGGCTGTAAACATGTTTATTTCTGCTGTGAAATTGGTATTTTTAACATGGGAGTCAATGAGGATTTGCTCGCTTCTGATACCAGCCCCCAGTGGATGAGGGTGGAACTGCAAGTTTTGCTACTTCCGGGTTGGCCCCGCATTGTGGGGGTTTGGTAGAAGCTAAAACCCAGGCGTGGTGATGAGGCATCTAAGGCTCTGACTTGGCTCTATGTCTGCATTTTAGGAAATCATCATCATCAACTTTATTTACATAGCACCTTCCAACGGCCAGAAGGCAAACCAAAGTGCTGTACACGCATTAAAAACATCGCTGACCCATTCAGTGTTCAACAAAAATAGACATAAAAACCATTAAGAACAGATAAAAGCAGGAGATCAGAGCAACGAACGATAATAAAAAGCAAGATAAAATAAGTGAAATAAAACTGGATTAAAATGAGCTAAAATATAGCTAGCTCACGTGCTGAGGGAACGCCGCTGTATAAAGGTGAGTCTTCATCCGACTCAGCCAGCAGCAGGGGAGCTCGTTGGACCTCGAGTGGAAGACCCTTCCATAGCTCGGCGGCCAAAACTGAAAAAGCCCCGCCTCCTCTAGTGGAGCATTTTGCTCTTGGGAAAACTAGTAGGTCTGGCTGTGATGACATAAGCACACGGGATGGTTTATATCGGGTGAGTAACTCGGTCAAATAACTTGGAGCATGACCCTTCAGAGACTTGAACACAAAAACAAGAATCTTGAACTGAACTCTGAAAGATACCGGAAGCCAGTGCTGGTTAAGACAGGTGTGATGTGTTCCCGCTTCAGGTGCCGGTCAGAAATCTAGCAGCAGCGTTTTGTGCACGCTGGAGTCGATCCAGTGCAGCCTTGCTAACTCCAGCATGAAGGCAGCTGCAGTAGTCTACATGTGCATTGTTCCTCCGCTTAAGATATTCACTTGTCCAGAGAGAAACATGAGAGTAGGCATGCTTCACACACACCATCCATGCCTAGTTTTTATAAAATATAAGTCATTAAATTACATTACATTTAAAGGTGGTGCGGGAACGTGTCGTGACCTGAACCCTAAAGGTTCTAGGATGTCACGTTCCCAGCTGCGTCCGCTCCACATCCTCTAGAACTTAACGAATGAATTTCTTTTATTCTGACATGGACGCGAGGGTGAGGATCAGGTCTTGATCCAGGGATCAACAAAGTTTATTGAACCCACCTTGACCAGTCAGTCAGGCATCGGTGTCTCCATGGTAACCACCAGTTAGGACCTCTGAGACCATGTCTGACACCTTGTGTCTGTGTCTCACAGCTGAGAGCTACTCCAACCCTCTGGCTCCTGATGACCATGAGCTGGATGACCACCGAGGGGCCAGTCAGTGAGTGACACGCACACACAAGTACACGCATCACACAGCGCTGTAGTCATTTATTTACGCGGATTACCTGCTCTCCCCCCGCCAGGGCCAAGCTGACCAATGATGACTTCAGGAAGCTGCTGATGACCCCGCGTGCGACTCCTTCCTCTGCTCCGCCCACAAAATCCAGACACCATGAGTGAGTGAGGGTAGAGAAAGGGTTGGTTTGTGTTGGCAGAGGTTAAGCTAGGTCTGCTTGTTCCAGAATGCCAAGAGACTACAATGAGGATGAGGACCCTGCAGCTCGAAGGAGGAAGAAGAAGAGGTGGGTGCTCCTACTCTTCAGCAGACAGCTTTAGTTCTCGAACGGCTTCTGGAGGAAGCTGTTCAGAACGTCACGATTACTCACTATTGGCCCGGTACTGACCTGTCCCGCTGTTTCCTTCAGCTATTACGCTAAGCTACGTCAGCAAGAGATGGAGAGAGAGCGAGAGCTGGCAGAGAAGTACCGGGACCGGGCGAGAGAGAGACGAGACGGTGTTAACAAGGACTATGAAGAGACGGAGCTCATCAGCACCACGGCCAACTACCGGGCCGTTGGGCCCACAGCTGAGGCGTAAGTTCTGCTGGAACTGGACAAATGGGTCCGACATCAAAACTGTCAAAACTTAGTGTGTTTGTGGTCCCCCCCCCCCCCCCCCACACACACACACACACACACACACACACACACACTCAAACACACAGAGACAAGTCTGCCGCAGAGAAACGTCGACAGCTCATCCAGGAGTCCAAGTTCTTGGGAGGTGACATGGAGCACACTCACTTGGTGAAAGGTCTGGACTTCGCTTTGCTGCAGAAGGTCTGTGTTTCAGTGTGTGTGTGTGTGTGTGTGTGTCTGTGTGTCTGTGTGTCTGTGTGTCTGTGTGTCTGTGTCTTCTGTCCTGCTGCTTTAGAATTCCTACAGGTGTTGGGTTGGGTTCAGATCAGGAGACTTATCCATTCACTCAGCTTCACCCTGTTCTCCTTCAGAGATGCAGCAGCTCTAGATGTGTGTTCGGGACCACTGAGTGATGGTAGCATCTCCTACTTCTGTATTCTGAATTTAACAGGTAGACAATGTAGGGAAGCTAAGACAGGAGAGATATGATCTCTCTTTTTAATTCTCATCAGAACTCTAGCTGCAGCATTTTGGAAAAGCTGAAGACTTTTAACTACATTCTGTGGACTTCCTGAGAGTAATGGATTACAGTAATCCAGTCTTGTTGTAATAAATGCATGAACTAGTTTTTCAGCACCACTCCTGGAAAGGATGCTTCTAATCTTAGCAATATTCCGAAGGTGGAAAAAGGAAATCCTACAAACCTGTTTAACCTGGGATTTGAATGACATGTCCTGGTCAAAGATAACACCAAGGTTCCTTGCTTTGTTCTCGGAGATTAATGTAATGCCATTAAGGTCAGGCGATTGGCTAAGCAATTTCCTTTTCTGGATTTCTGGTCCAAAGATGAGAACTTCCGTCTTGTCTTGATTTAAAAGCAAAAAGTTTAGAGTCATCCAATTTTTTATGTCCTCAAGACAAGCCTGTAATCTACCCAACCAATTAGGTTCATCAGGGTTAATGGATAGATATAACTGAGTATCGTCAGCATAACAGTGGAAGTTTATCCCATGTTGTCTAATGATTTTACCAATCGTCGTCCATCTCCATCAGCTCCACCAGGGAGGGACACACATGGAGATGTTTTGTCCCCGCATGTCTCCTGGGAGTGTTGCACAGCAATTCCCCGCCAGGACACCAGAGGGCGTAGCGCGGTTCTGTGGTATCCTGTCATGTGTCTGGTCCAAGAAAGTGTGACGGTGGCACAGGAGATAAGTGCTCGCCCCGTAATCGGAAGGTTGCAGGTTCGAGCCCCGCTCAGTCTGTTGCTGTCGTTGTGTCCTTGGGCAAGACACTTAACCCACGTTGCCTGCTGGTGGTGGTCGGAGGGACTGGTGGCGCCCGTGCTCGGCAGCCTCGCCTCTGTCAGTGCGCCCCAGGGCAGCTGTGGCTACATCGTAGCTCATCCCCACCAGTGTGTGAATGTGTGTGTGAATGGGTGAATGACTGATTGTGTTGTAAAGCGCCTTGGGGGGTTCCAGGACTCTAGAAGGCGCTATATCAAATACAGGCCATTTACCGTTTTTATGTATTTAAGAGTTTTTAACACGGACACATTTGTCCCTCATCCTCCTCCTCCAGCTCTTCATGCACTCGCCACCTCTAAACCCGCGTTTCCCCTCATTCCTGTCCACCACTGAAACGCCTTCACTCCTCCAGTCAAGGGGGACTTAAACGTTCATATCTGTCNTTTAACCCTTTGATGCATAATGGTCACTACAGTGGACAGGTACTCAAAATTGTTATTTATTTGTTTTTGCTATTAAGCACAGCTGTTGAAGACTTTATTGCATTTGAGCCCCTCCATTTGGACTTCAGTAAGCCAAGCCAACATATTTCATGCTCAGAATGCACGCTGTCCACTGAGGTGGACATGTAATAAATTATTTGTAAATTATAAAATTTTACAAAAAATATTTGTTGAAATTTGTTTCATTCACACCTAAAGATGAATGAAAAAAATTGTTAAAAAAATCATGGTTGAAGATTTCATAATTCATGCATCAAAGGGTTAAGAGTTTTTAACACGGACACATTTGTCCCTCATCCTCCTCCTCCACCTCTTCCTGCACTCGCCACCTCTAAACCCGCGTTTCCCCTCATTCCTGTCCACCACTGAAACGCTTTCACTCCTCCGGTCAAGGGGGGCTTAAACGTTCATATTAGAGTCAGGGTGTCCGCGGGGTTTTAAAAAGTATTAAAAAGTAGTACATTTTACTTAAGGATTGCTGTATATACCCTGTAGAGTTGTTCTGCGAGGTATTCTTCCAGCTGCTCCGCGTCTGCCGCCAGATATCCTCAGCTCTCTTCAGGTTGGTGAGGGCGCAATGGCGGCGCTGTAGACGTCAGTGGCATCTGACCAATCACAAGCTTGCATTCTCCATCTCAATGGACAGATGTTTAGAAAAGAGCTCCACTCCGTCTGTCCTCGGCAGGACGGATGATGGCGTCGCGTGCATCCGTCCCGACGCAGACGGATAAATTAGACTTAACGAAGGACCAAAGGCTTCCTAATGCTGGGAACACCACAGGGGGTGGGAATGATTCATTTGTAGCTCCTCCCGTCTGGATTTCAGAAGCTTTTACACAGAGAAGAGTCTGGTGGTTACACATCCGTCCCAGACGTTAAGGCTGACAACCATCTGGGGACTAAAACAACTGAAAAAGAAGCAGAGTAGTAAGAGACCAGCTGAGCACTGGCGCCATCTTCCAGCCTCCCGAGGGAGGTTACTTGAACAAACATGTGTCTCTCTCTCCCCCTGCATACCTGTGTAGCTCACCTGAGATGTGTGTTACAGGTGAGAGCGGAAATCACCAGCAAGGAGAAAGAGGAAGAAGACCTGATGGACAAAGTCCAGAAAGAGACCAAGTAAGGACGCGATCTACAGTTTAGTCCTCGCTGCCGAACCTGGTCACAGACCTAAAGGTCATGTTGTGTGTTGCAGGAAAGACCTGGAACCAGAGGAGAAGATTGAATTCAAGACTCGTCTTGGTGAGTCATTTTCTGATCCCAGACCACGACGAACGCTAACCTGGATCCAGGATCTGGATCAGGAGGGTGGGGTTGTCCTCACATCCTAAACTCTGAGGTCTTTCTGTCCAGGGAGGAACATCTTCCGTATGGTGTTCAGGTCTGGGGTTTCAGAGCGGAACGAGCTCTTCCTGCCTGGCAGGATGGCGTACGTGGTGGACCTGGACGATGAATTCACAGACACCGACATCCCAACCACTCTGATCCGTAGCAAGGCTGACTGTCCCAGTATGGAGGTGAGAGCGGTCTCACGCGTTTGATCTGTCTCCTGTGTCCCTGTTGATGTTCTGAAGGACTTGTCTCCATCTGGCTTTCAGGCTCAGACAACTCTCACCACTAATGACATCGTGATCTCTAAGCTGACTCAGATCCTGTCCTACCTGAGACAGGGGACACGCCACAAGAAGCTCAAGAAGAAGGACAAGGGTGAGCTTATTTTAAAGCTTGAGACATGTCCTCAGGACCAGCCTATGTGGCTTCCCGTTGATGCGTGCCTGTCTGTTTCAGGGAAGCTGGATGACAAGAGGGCTCCTGAAGCTGATCTGAGGTCAGTTTCACACCACTCACCTCTGCTCCGCTAGTCTGGTGTCAGGAAACGTGTCCAGGTCATGCCTCTGTTTGTGTTGCAGCATTTTTGACGACATTGGGGACTACATCCCATCCGCCACTTCAACCACTAAACCGGTCAAAGACAAGGACCGGCACCGGGAACGGAACAGAGAGGACGACAGCAAGAGCCGGAGACACAGCTACTTTGAGAAGCCCAGAGCAGACGAACACCAGCTGATGGATGTGGACGCAGGTCCCTCTTTATTAGAACAAACCGTAACCATGGATACACCTGTGGTTCTCACCCATCATCCTTTACCCTTCAGGTCCTGGATCAGTCAGAGACCAGATCAACATGATCAACGAGAAGTTTGGTGGAGCTGCCGGCAGCCAGTGGCAAGGCCAGGAGCCATATCCTTTCTCACTATGGGTCCAGTCGGATGTCTCTGATCACACATTAGTGCTGCAGTCCTCTGTACTGCTGTCTTCATTCAGACATCTCTGTTATCTTCTTCCATGGTGTGGATCAGGACTTCTGAAGGGTTTCTTTGAGGGATGGGGGGGCTGTCTGCTGTTTGGACCTTAACAAGCAGATACTGGTTCTCAGAGGAGGGACTCCAGTAAGGAGCACCTGGGAGACTTCTTTGGAGGGTCCAACTCCTACGCCGAGTGTTATCCCGCTACGTAAGACACACACACACACACAACCCTGCTGCTACACACACACAACCCTGCTGCTACACACAGACAACCGACAACCCTGCTCCCCACAGCGCAGCTACACATACATCCATACATCCATCTCCATCTCCGTCAACAATCCGACGGACCCTCCTCTCCAGAAGCCCTTAACAGACCTTACCAGGAAGGCTCAGGAGTGGGATCCCCCTGTAGTTGGAACATGCCCCGAGGTCCCCCTTTTTAAATAAGGGCACCGCCCCCCCCGGTCTGCCAGTCCAGTGGGACTGCCCCCGATGTCCACGCAATATTGCAGAGCCGCGTCAGCCAACACAGCCCCACAACATCCAGAGCCTTAAGGAACTCCGGGCGGATCTCATCCACCCCTGGAGCCTTGCCACAGAGGAGCTTTTTAACCACCTCAGTGACCTCAGCACCAGAGATTTGAGAGGCCAACAGTTCAGATGAAACAACAACAAAGTCGATCATCGAGCTGCGGCCTAAGGTATCCTGGTGCCAAGAGCACACATGGACACCTTTATGTCTGAACATGGTGTTCATTATGGACAATCCATGACTGGCACAGAAGTCCAATAACAAAACACCGCTCGAATTCAGATCAGGGGAGCCGTTTCTCCCAACCACACCTCTCCAGGTCTGACTGCTGTCGCCCACGTGAGCGTTAAAGTCCCCCAGCAGAATGAGGGAGTCACCTGAAGGACCTCTCTCCAGCACCTCCTCCAAGGTCTCCAAAAGGGGTGGGTAGTCTGAACTGTAGTTTGGTGCATAAGCACAGACCACAGTCAGAACCCGTCCCCCCACACATAGGCGGAGGGAGGCTACCCCTTCATTCACCGGGGTAAACCCCAACGTACAGGCACCAAGATGGGGGGTAACTAGCATGCCCACCCCTGCTCGGCGCCTCTCAGTGGGAGCAACTCCAGAGTGGTAGAAAGTCCAACCCCTCTCAAGGAAACTGGTTCTGGAGCCAGAGCCATGCGTTGAGGTGAGTCCGACTAAATCTAGTCGGAACCTCTCAACCTCACACACCAACTCAGGCTCCTTCCCCACCAGAGAGGTGACGTTCCATGTGCCAAGAGCCAGCTTCTGTAGCCGAGGATCAGACCGCCAACGTCCCCGTCCTCGACTACGACCCGTCACACACTGCACCTGACCCCTTTGGCCCCTCCCACGAGTGGTGAGCCCATGGGAAGGGGGACCCACGTTTCCTCTTCGGGCTGTGCCCGGCCGGGCTCCATGGGTGAAAGCCCAGCCACCAGGTGCTCGCCAACGTGCCCCACCTCCAGGCCTGGCTCCGGGGGGGGCCCGGTGACCCACGTCCTGGCGAGGGAACACGGACGGCTGCACAACCCTGCTACTATTATAGATAGTGGAAAGGTGAAATCTAAGCTGCTCCTCTATTTAAAGAGGGTGTCTCACAGGGGTTCTAAGGGGTCTGTCTTATTCGTTCGTTTAGCAGCTATTGTGCTTTTTTTTTTTTAAGAATCTTCTTCTTAAATAGGGGCGGGGCTTAGCTGTAAATCACACTGGGTAACTTTCTGTGGTTGCATTTATTTTACATTTATTTTACTACTTCTTACTAGAGCTGTCTTTAGTAGGCGCAGAGTCAATTTGGTTGTACACCTGTGCAATAAATTATCCTGAATACTGTTAGATGTACTTCCTGAATGAGTGACCTTTTCAGGCTAAAATAACAAATACAGACAGAAGGACGACTTCTTTCTTTTGTAACTCATTGCATCACCACCTGGTATCAGAACAGGACTCGGTATTTAAAGATAACCAAGTCAAATGACTTGGACTCAGATTAGGGGCACATATGTGGTTGTAACATCTCAGATATAAGTCAGCTTTATAAACTAAAATGATTATTTATGAACTAACACTAACATTAATGACACTAATTGATATATTTTTATTATGTTGTTTGAATGCAAGGGTAAGTAAAGTAAATTTAGTAAGCAAGTAAATTATATTTATATAGCACTTATCACAGACATGGAATCACAAGGTGCTTCACATAGATCAAAACTAAATAAAACAAAGTCATAAAATCATAGATTAACATTATAAAATCATAATGATCTCAAAACAATAGGTTTACATCAGAAAAAATAAAGTCATAAAATTATAAATTTTCATGAACGGTGGAAAGATTCAAATTTGAGTTAAAAATAAGAAAATAAAAGGTTTAGTTAAAAGCAGCTTTAAATAAAAGGGTGTAATGATTTAAATTACATTTATTTAATAAGACATAGGATTCCACAGTAAATATGAAATCAACCTTAATGGATCTGAGAAGTTATTTAAACCAGAAGATTGGAACTTTTTATTGCAGGGATTAGATAACAGCTTTGTATTAACTCAGAGACAACAGAAGAGAGTCAAGTTTAAAAGTTTAAAAATGTATTACTAACAAATTAAACTAGACAACTTTAAACACTAAATGTATGGTGAAACTAAGGTGGATGAGACGGTGAATGGGGTGAGGTGTAATGTTGCTCAGAACCGAAGAAACGATTAGTTCTGATGGGATGCAAAGCAGCGGTTGCCGACCAGGCCAGTCTGTGAGATACTTCCAGGTCACAACGATTTTGTTGGCGTCTAGCGAGACCCAAAGTAATTAATATTTTGATTTCACAGATCGGTCACATCTTATTTATTGACTAACACTTTGCGTGATTAGCTTATTAAAATAGAGTTGTTTGATTTATTAAAAGGAGAGAGTCCATTCTTCATTCTTTTGTTGAGCTGAAAAGAAGCCGGTTAGAAGCAAATGCATGAGACCTTGAGGCCATATCTCATGCAGACTAGTCCTGTGTCAGGAGAGAGGGGGAAACAGTCATTTCATTCTGTTACAAGGGTCTTTAGCTGTTTTTTAAAAGTGTCCAGACTGTCAACGCTACGTAAGGATAAAGGAAGATCATTCCAGAGTCGGGGTGCAACAGTCTGGAAGGAGCGATCAGCTCGACTTTTCTATCTGGTCTTTGGAACTTCTAGAAGGTTCTGGTGGGTGGACCTGAGGGCTCGGGTTGGAGCATAAGGCTTTAACAGTTCAGTAATATAGGGAGGAGCTTGACCATGTAGAGCCCTGAAAGTTCTAGTCAGGACTCTAAAATGAACTCTAAAGTTAACGGGTAACCAGTGCAGAGACGTCAGAATAGGAGTGATGTGTGCTCTTCTGTTTGCTCCAACCAATGTTTTTGAGTGGCCTTCAAGAAACATTGGTTGGTCAAAAACACCCAAATTCCTCAACTTTGTCTTGACGACAGAGGATAAATGACCAGTTTTTAGACTAATCAGGGAAACCATGCTCTCAGGGGCAATGATCAGACATTCAGTCTTTTCAGAGTTTAACTGGAGGAAGTTATCTTCTAGCCAGCTGGTGATAGCTGATAGACACTCTAGTGATTCAGACTGTTTGTAGAACTCAGAGTCCTTAAAGGAGCAGTACAGCTGAATATCATCTGCATATAGGTGATAAGAG
>SSNQ01034745.1:357353-367353 GCA_006942095.1 Nothobranchius kuhntae
GGGGGGGGGGGGAGGTCCAGAGTCTGGGGGCCACAGCAGCAGATGATCTTTAACTTTGTAGGTTAAAAGAAACTTCTGTGGTAGGGACCAGACCCTAACCCAGTCCACGTTGTGTTCACACTTATCCCAATGAATGGTTGCAGGAGACATAGAGACTAGGTCAGCCTGAAATAAGGGTCTGATTTTGGAGTTTGAGGTTTTATAGGTAGAGAAACAGACTAGCACTAGCAGAGCTGGATCTTAAAATGATAATGGAGAGATATCACGTGACCTGAATAATGTAGGAAGACCTGAAGGCACAGCATCAAACACTAAATTATTTTGGCTTATTGGAATCTTTGAATCTTAGGCTGAGAAGCGATTGCCCTTGTTTTCCAGGCGGCTTACTTTGTTAAAAAAAATGTAAAAAAAAAAACTTGGATTGAAGTGTATTAAAATAGTGGAAATTGCTGGCTTTGTTTTTACAGAAATACACGTGAAACCCAACAAGCATGCCTGACTTGTGCTGCCTATGGATGCACTAATAGACGATGGGTGTGTCCGAAACCGCGGGAAGGATGCTTGTTTTTTTTGTTGTTTTTTTAACAAGCTTTGTTTGTTTTTGTCACAAATACATAATCACACTAACAAACATACATCAAATATACACACGAACAGACATCAGCTCATTAATCGACAAGAGGCACATAACAGATAATACAACCTTCCAAAAGGCACGTTTATTTTATTGTTTTTGTCAAACAGGGTCAATCAGAAATAAACACTGAAGACTCATTAAAGTGAGTTCTGCCTTTTTATTTACAATTAACTTTATGGTGTTAACATACGAGAGGAATCATTTAAGAAAACGCAAAAGTTAGGGACCCTCGCTTTATTTATATGAAATTTCCCTAAAAGAAGCATTAGATTAATTATAAAACTTAACATTTTATCATTACATTCAAACTTGATAATAACATCCTTAGATCTGATTTGGATAGTGTGTTTGGATTTAATCTTAATACAATTTTCCATATTTTTCCAAAATCCAGATGAGAGAGGGCAATTATAAAATAAGTGTATGATAGTCTCTGAACCAGTATGACAAAAGGTACATTTTTCATCCAGATCCTTGAACAATGATAATTTTTTGTTACATGGATAAATATTGTGTAAAATTTTAAATTAAGTTCCCTTATCTTGTTTGAAATACAGTATTGAAAGTGAACCATCCATGCTTTCTTCCAATTTATATCAAACTGTGTGTTCCAGAAAAACTTTCCTTTGGGTGCCACCGTATCAGAACAACATAAAACCTTCCTTATATGCTGGTTTGAACATTTCTTGTCTAATAAATCAATACCCCCAACTTTTAGAGAAGGCATCTGCAAACTAAATCTCTGATAAACAGAGTGTGCTCTCATTAACTCACCTATGCCTGAAGAAATGGCTCTCATGACCGAGGCAAATTCTCTGTATTTCACTGGAAAGTCCTTAGTTTTCAAAAAGTTTTCATAGGTATAAAGGCTTCCGTTATCATCAAATAAATCCGCGGCAAAAATGATGCCTTTCTCAACCCAATTAATTTTGTATAAGCTTTTGTTGTTTATGGTAATATTACCATTATTCCATAATATTTCTTTGTGTGGGGAGAAATTATGTGTATGGCATAATTTCCACGCAAGTAAAGCCTGCTGGTGAAACATTGGAAGTTTCACTGGTAATTTAGAAATAATAAAGTTGCAACGTAACAGAAAATTTAACCCCCTACCATTTTAAATGTGTTATGTGGAATAAAATTCCACAAAGATTCTGGCATTTCTAGACATTTTTTAATCCATTTGACTTTAAAGGTGTTGTTTAAGTGGAAAAAATGTAAGAGTTCTAAGCCCCGCCCCTTGCTCTTTCCAGATAGAGTATGTCTTTTTTTAGATGATGATACCTGTTCTTCCAGACAAAGTTTACAAATGAACGGTTAATTTCTTTACAAGTTGCATCATTAACATGAAGGGAGAGGGCGGGATATACTAACCTTGATATGCCTTCCGCTTTTGTTAACAACACCCTGCCAAAAATAGAGAGGTCCCTTTGCAGCCACATATTATAATCAAATGAGTTTTTTTAATCCTTGATTGCAGATTTAATGTTTATCTCATCATTTTGTCTTTTATTATGTGAATTCCTAAATATCTAACAGTTTGTTTGACGGGAATATTGAACATATATTGGTCATTGGTCTCATATAAACATAAAATTTCACTTTTATCAACATTTAGCTTCAGTCCTGAAGCTTCTGAAAATTCTCGTATTGCATGTAGAGCATTTGGTATCTGTGATTTATCTCTAAGAAACAAGACTGTGTCATCTGCCAATTGGGACATCTTAACTTCTTTATTAAAATTTCTAAAGCAGGAATATTTGGATTGTGTGAAATATTTAAAAACAAAAGTTCAGCGGCGATCCGAAACAAAACGCAAGGAATTGGGCAGCCCTGTCGTACACCTCTTATTATCGGAAACCTCCCAGACATCTGCGGGTATAAAATTATTGAGCTGTTTATATCTTTATAAAGCATTTCAATAACACTAATAATCGACTCTCCGAAACCTAAAATTTGAAGTGCTTGTAAAATGAAGGTGTGTTCAATCGAATCAAATGCCTTATAAAAGTCGAGGAAAATCATCAAAGCATTTGAGTTTATAAAATGTGAATAATCGATTAGATCCAACACTAGTCTAATATTAGAGCTAATGTGACGTTTGGGAAGAAATCCGTTCTGGTTTTCACTTATTATCTCACCTAAATCCTTTTTCAGTCTTTTCGCAAACACCAAAGATAAAATTTTGTAATCAATATTTAAAAGCGAGATAGGTCTCCAATTTTCTATTTTTAAAGGATCTTTGTCTGTCTTAGGGAGCAGAGTTATAAGACCTTGTTTCATAGCTGTTGTCATTTCTTGCCTACTTATACATTCTTTGAACATCAGAAAAAGGTGACTACCAATTAATTCCCAAAAACAAAGATAGAATTCTACTGAGAGTCCGTCGCTACCAGGTGACTTTCCTAACTTCATTGAATGCAAAGCATCTGTAATTTCTGGAAATAAAAGCTCAGCGTCACAAGAGTCTTTAAAGGCCTCCGATATCAGAGGTGTAAACATCCTAATATGATTTAAGAATCTGTCACAATTGGTCTGATTAAATTTCGTAGAATACAAATCACTGTAAAATGAGGTATTATAATTGGCGATCATAGCAGGGTCTGAGTTTATTATACCATTAATATTAAGAGCCACAATGTTGTTTCTTTTTTCTGGAGCAGAAAAGTAACTAGAGTTTTTCTCTCCTTCCTCTAACCTTTTAGCTCTAGACCTTATGAATGCACCTCTAGCTAAATTGACATACATTTTATCAAATTCATCTTGTAGATTGGACAGAACTCTTAATTCACTTTCAGACAAGTCTTGCTTAGATATTAGGGTCTCTAATTTAACAATTAAATTTTGCATTTTATTTGTGTTCTGTTTCTCTATTTCTTTACAACGTTTTATTGCTGTTTCCCGAACCTTATATTTGAAAAACTCCCACTTTTGAATTGGATCCATCTCTCTTTCCTTAAACATTTTCTCAACCAAAAATGAAGCACTTTCCTTAAATTTTCTATCATCCAAAAGGTCATTGTTAAATTTCCAATAGCCTCTAATACTTGGTTGTTCTTTAACTCATTTTAATCTAAGACTTATTAATTTATGATCAGATAACGGGGCATGTGAGTGAGAACATCTGTGACATATTGTAATCCATCATGTGTAGACACTAACCATAAATCTATTCGTGACTGGGTTCATATATCTCCACACACACTAGCACCTGAGGTGTCACACAAGAGCTGTCCTGCTGGAGGAGCAAACGGCTGCCTTTTATTGGATGGCTCGCCCCGCCCTGTTATCTGTCTAATGCGTGCCACCCAAGCCCCCACAATGCGGCTCAAAAATTGAGGCCAACCCGGAAGTACCAAAAATTGCAGTTCCAACCTCATCCACTAGGGGCTGGTGTCAGAAGCGAGCAAATCCTCATTGACTCCCATGTTAAAAATACCAATTTCACAGCAGAAATAAACATGTTTACAGCCTGGTACCAAAACATGTTTTTGGTTTAAATGATCTAGTTTACACTCATGACAACTCTGAGGGGGGTGAATTTTTTTTCTCACTCTTCTGTTTAAGTGTATTAAAAGCCTAAAATTCTGTATAATTAATGAGCATCAGACCCACGTGACCACAGAGCTAGCTCCGTGGAAAGGCCTCAGTAGAGCCTCGGTCTGGCCTGGAAACTGTTCCATCATTTTCAGTCTCTCAAATTAGACCATTAGTTGTAGCGTTTGTGTATTCTCTTTTGGATATTATTTGTGCAATTGTTGGATAAAATGACTTGCTGTGGCATTAATTGCACTAATAGAGCGTCCAAGGAGTCTCCACTTCATTTTTTTCAGTAAGTAAAATTATATTTATGTATTTTAGGTCACTGCCGAGCTGAGCTTAGATTTTAACATGTACTGTTTAACCATGAAATTTAAATGTACTGTAATAGGGTAAAACCCAGTGCATTTAACATAATGCTGCACTTTAGAAAATGGGTTGAAATATAACATGTTGGTGGAGCTGGGTTCCCACTATCGGCTTGTGGAGCTCTTCTCTCCTCCCCGCAGCTCGGCGCATCTCTGTCTGATCGCGGCTTCTGTCTGCTGCGCGGGCTGCCGGCTTGTGGAGCTCTGGGATGGAAACCTTTCCACCCGGTTCTCCCCAGCGGCAGCTCTGTGCATCTCAGATCTCAGTGGCACTTGNTCTGCTGTGTGGCTGCCGGCTTGTGGAGCTCTCGGGAGACCTCTGTGTTCCACCCGGTCTTACCCAGCGGTCAGGCCGGCGTATCTCTGACTCAGAAGCTCTGGTGTTGTGCACAGTTAACTCTGGTTGTAGCTAGGTTGCTACCTCCGTTAGCTTAGCTCCCACCTCCGCATTAGCTTTGGGTTAGCTTGTAGCTAGTTCGACCGGGTGTCGTCAGTTGATCCCAGCCTTACAGCCCCACCCTCAGCTCCACCTCTCTTCCCTTTTGTGGAATTGTCTGGGCTTGACGGAACCTGTGACACGGTCAAAATAGCGGTGGTGGCTACCTCCCATTTGGCCTCAAAAACTTGTTATTGGAGCCTATGGAAATGAATTGTCCAGTATTTATATGTCGATGGTTGAGACGCCAACTACAAGCAGCGATTGTACTCTCCCTCCTGTGTTGCTTGTGCGGCATTAGCTAATGCTCGTTGCTCCATCTTAATGTGTTTTGTATCGTGTGATCGCAGACTGGAGCTGCATTTGCTGTTACAGTGTTAAACTGCATCCAAGTACTCCTAATCAGATCTCTGCCCATGTGTGTGGGGCAGCCGTATTAAGGCTGATCTGACTCAGCGGCTATGACCGTAAGTCTTTGCCTCTGATTGGGGGGGGTTGTACTGATCCAGGGGGACCATGCTAGTTTGTGTGTTTTGCAGTGTGGCTGCCCATCTGGTGTGCCCGAGAGCCGCCATTCCATCTGAATTTTCACGCAGCGGTGCCACATAGAGTAGCGGATTGTGTGACGGCGTCTGCGGTGCACTGGCCCTCCTGCTGCTCCATCTCGCCATGACCAATTTCATCTCCAGAGCCGCCGGTTGTGGGCCCAGAGGACTACTCACTGCTGTTCTGTCCGTATGGATTTGTTTCGCCTACAGTGATTGGTGTTAATTATGGGCCATTCCCATCTGTACCGGGTCGGCCCGGGCCGGGTAGCCCCAGTCGGCCCCAGCCTGGCCCGGTTGATTCCACACATCCTTGCCTTAAGCCCATGTGGGCTGATTCTACCCACCAATCAGAGGCTTGCTCTAATGGAAGGTGTGAATTTGCTGTCAGCAGTGGGTGTGTTGGCCCTGGTCGGCCTGAAGCAGACCCCCTCGAGAAGAGGGCTGAGAATGAGCCTTGGTTGGCCCGGAAAAATACCAGGCCACCCAGATATGTAAACAACCTACGCTACCCGGCCCGGGCCGACCCGGTACAGATGGGAATGGCCCATTGGTTGTCGGGCTCGGACGCCTGGTTGCCGGGGCAACCACTAGAACGTTCACAGGGTTGAAAGGAAGTACCCCGATTTCGTCTGTGTACGACTGTATTTTTTTATGTTTTATTATTAGTTGGAGTGTTTGGTGTGTCTAAGTTTGGTCGGTTTAACTTCCTTTAGCATTTGATGGCCCTAGGTCAACGTGGTTACTTCCTGTGGACTCAAGCCCTTAAACTCCACCTGTATGGGGTTTTAGCTTAGATTTTTAATAAAGATTTGTTTATCTGAAAGAAACCATCTGTTCCCATTGTGATTTTTTTTAACCAACAGGCCTTCTACCCTTCCCTGGGGGGGCTAAGCCAGGGTGGCGTTGTTACAATATTTTTATCCTTGATTTATTTATACCGCTGTTTCTTTCTTGCCACACAAAGTTTAAGATGTATTCGCTAACTGTGGTTTTAAAAAGTTTAATTGCTTGAATTCAAGATTTCTTGGTTAATCAATCATTGCATGTTTCTGTCATGACACCTTTTGTTTAACTATTGTTTGTCTTATGTTAACGTTAAAGGAAAAGGCTGTAAGCTATTTACAATGATTTTATAAAGCTGCCTACATTGTCACTTAAGAGTTCCCAAAGATGGAGAAAGAAGGAGGCATGGGAAGTTGCCCTAAGAAGTGTCTGCGATCTTCCTCAGAGCTGACTCTCAGTGGTGTCACAATCAAAACTGTCAGCAAGGTAAAAAACCTTCTCTGTGTTTGAAAAAGAACCTAAAAATGCGGTCAGAAGAAAAACACAAAAGATGTTTGTAGTCTTTAGAAAAACTGCTGGCTTATAAAATCCCCCTGATAAATAAATATAATGNCTTAGAGATAGGGTGAGGAGCTCGGACATTCGGGAGGGACTCGGAGTAGAACCGCTGCTCCTCCGGATCGAAAGGAGCCAGTTGAGGTGGTTTGGGCATCTGGTCAGGACGCCTCCTGGACGCCTCCCCGGGGAGGTGTTTCGGGCATGTCCTGCCGGCAGAAGGCCCCCGGGTCGACCCAGGACACGTTGGAGAGGTTACATCTCCAATCTGGTCCGGGAACGCCTTGGGGTCCTGCCGGAGGAGCTGGTGGACAAGGCCGGGGAGAGGACGGCCTGGAGCTCCCTAGTTGGGATGCTGCCCCCGCGACCCGGACCCGGATAAGCGGAGGAAGACGAGAGACGAGACGAGACGAGAATAAATGCCACACTTACTAATCATGATTACTTGTTTGCCTTTAGGTAGTCAAACTATAGTTGTCTGATTTCTCACCTGACACCATGCTCTATAGGCCTATGTACAGTATGAAGGCAACCACACTGTCCAGTTACATTGGTAATTGTAATTTCAGGATTTGTTGTGTGGCGAGCCATGACCAAGCTGTCCTGTGATGTCTGCCGTGCCAGCCTGGTGATGGATGCTGCATCTGCCTGTGATGACCAGAGCTACCATTTGCTGACTCTGAAGAGCAACGGGGGTCTTGTGGTCCCATCTGAAGGTACTGTGAGGGTCATCAGAGCAGCAGAGTGGGCAATTCGCCAGGCATCAGTGGGCAGACGATTACAGCCCATCAAACCACTGGAGGTCATCTACATTGTGCGCAAGAGGATCGGGTCAGAGGATGTGTTTTTGCTTGGGGAGCACATCAGTGAGACACAGAGTCTCACTCCCATACACTGTTGGCATCTATTGTCTCCTTGGTTCTTTAAGCTGAGGATGCACCACATTGCAAGATTAGCAACTCGTAGCTTTCAGTGTGACCGCGTGAGACAGAAGCTCACAAAAGCTGTGCTTTTCTCAGGTCAGTAGGAAACCACAATGTGCTTTAGCATCTGTCTTAGATCTGTTATTTTTATTATCAAAACATGTATAATCTGTAATAAACATGTTTTTCATAACTGTCAGTCTGTCATTCATTTACTCTTTCATTTTTGAAGTGTTTATTTAGCCCTTTAACTCACAGTTATCCCAGTTTTCTCTTCTCAAACTTTCATTTTAAATGGGTTGCAGGCTGAAAGTGGAAATAAATATAAATTATAAATTGCCAAAGCAAGTATATATTAGGTTCATATTACTTGCAAATATTAAAGTCAAAGTAAATAAAATGTATTCTGTATATCTTTGTCTTTTTATAAAATATTTTCTCAGTCATTGAGGTTCTAGAGTTGTTTTGCTTTGTTTTTAGGACTGGGTGTTTTTAACTTTCAATTTTGTTTGCTGCATCTGTGTATTTATTTATTTTTACTATTTTCTGTAAATTAAATCAGGTATTGAGTCTTTATAAGTTGATGTGGTAAGTTATAAGGTATCTTAAAACTTATATATATATAAGTTGACCACAGTTTACAAACTACAGCTAGTTCGTCAGAAGCAGATCTAGTTGACATTAAAACGGTAAGTCTCTGGAAAATTGACAGGATAGGGGAAAACGGTTGAAAAGTGAAGTGAAATAAGGGGATTTTCCTGCTAAAACTAATATATTTCATAGCCACGTCTCTAATGTTTCTAAAAAATCAAACCGTATGAAAATCGGTTGAAAATTGAAAGAGTTAGATTAAATAGTGCACGCACCACTAAACACCGGTGTTAGGGGGGGGCAGCTGTCCGAAGTAAGATGGCCGCCGCGTACGGACGTCAGGGTCCATTGACAAACAGCGCGGGCGAGGGATGTTTTGAGCCGACCGGAAAAAGAGAATTGATGACGTTATTCTTTCACGTGACATTAGCTCATAGGAAACAACATGGCTGCCGAGGATTTGCCGTCTGAATTTGACGTAGTCATTCTGGGCACAGGTACTCTCTTACCTGGGTTATATCACGTGTTTTGATGTAATTCGTGTGTGGGACTATGCTTTGCTTCGGTTCGCTTCTTAAGATACCAGACTCCGGGTTTAAATTATGTCCAGTTTGGGTCGGAACCTGGTATAGTTGAACGTTAGCCAAAAGCTAACAATCAGTGCATTTTCAATAGAAGCGGCTAGCAGCTAACTTTCAGTCTGCGGGGTTAGCCTCTAGATCAGTGGTACTCAATACCCCCCACCCCCGGACTGGAACTCCAACTCATGGTCGTTTTTAAAACGGGCCTCGGCCTCTAGTCTTAGAGTACCTCTAGTCTTCTTAGAGTGCATCTAGTCTTATAGTACCTTTAGTCTTAGAGTACCTCTAGTCTTCTTAGTGTATCTAGTCTTATAGTACCTCTAGTCGTAGAGTACCTCTAGATATAGATCATTTTGGCTACCTGTCAGCTGGTTAATGGCGATAGAGGGGTGGCCCTCTACCCTGAATGGGTTGGCTCCAGCACTCTTGCAGCCGTACACTCCTGCTCGGATGCTCCGGTCTGTGGACCAGCTGCTGCTTTTGGCTCCCAGAGCTCGACTGAAGACGAGAGGAGATGGGACGTTCTCGGTAGCAGAACTTTTCTGTTATGGTCTCTTCATCAGTAGTGGTGTTTAAATGAGACGGAGCACCTACTTTTATGTGTTTAACTGTGGTAAGCTGTTGCTGATATTTTACTCTGTCATTGTTACTTCGTTGGTTTTAATTCTCTGATTTATTTAGTTGCTGATTAGCACCAGTGGCGTGCGTCATGCCTGCACTGCTGGTTTTTTACTCAGAATAACTCAGAACGGGGCAGCTCAGCCCAACCACCTTTTCCAGAGCACGGTTCAGTATTTTCGCGCTACTTGTTCCCAGGTTTTAGTCCCTGGTCCGTTGAGGTTCCTGGCGAGGCTGAGGTGGGCCAGCATTGCGACTGTGGTCCCTGATTGGCTAGGGGGTGGAGTAACTGGTTGCTCCAGAGTATTCTGCCTGCTGATGCAGTCTGAGAGAAAGCAGTGACACCACCATTGTTGTGCTGAGTTGTGTTTCTGTGTAACATACAGATCACCTCGCCCTGTTTACTGATCATCTCATGCA
>SSNQ01034745.1:373199-387863 GCA_006942095.1 Nothobranchius kuhntae
CATTAAATCTCTCTTTTAAAAGCGAAAATACGTTTAAAAAAGGTACATCCAAAACAAAACATGTTGGCTTTCGTGTTATTTTAATCTTACACAGGTGAGTCAGACTCTGTTTCATTCAACTGTCCCACGTGCTTTCTCTTTAAGTGTTCATGCATCACCGAGGTGCTGCCGTGATTCACAAGGACTGCTTTACAAATAATGCAGGGAATCTTTTTATTCGCCGAACCCAGGATAGAATGCTCCCAAACTTTAGATGTTTTGGTACGTGTAGCTGCAGTGTTGGACGCCGCCATTTCTGTTAATTGGCGCTCAGCAGAGAAGCTATTGCGCGTGTGCGACTCTCGGCAGAGATTGTAATGACGTGAGATGCCTCACTTGGCCGGAAAAAACACGTCTGGTGACAACGTCGACGATGACATTCATTGTCGACTATTTCTATTGTCGATATTTGCAGCCCTACTTGTGTGTGTGTGTGTGTGTGTGTGTGTGTGTGTGTGTGTGTGTGTGTGTGTGTGTGTGTGTGTGTGTGTGTGTGTGTGTGTGTGTGTGTGTGTGTGTGTGTGTGTGTGTGTGTGTAAGAGAGACGGCTTCAGTCAGAGAAGATGTTTACTCCACAGTTTCTAGAATGATTGTACCCGATCAGTCAGAACGCTGCAGGAACAGCTGTTTTGTGCTCCTCTAATCACATTGATTACTGATCGCAGGTGGAAGCTAGTAACCGTGGTCCGCTAAGGAAATGGTGGTCACCTCACCTGACTGAGCTTGAAAGTATTGTTTGTGGGCGTGTCCTTCTTAATCTCAGTATTTCTCTTCTAGGTGGTATGGGTTGTATTGGATAAGTGAAGCTGGTAGGAGGTTAGGCTTAGAGCCCTGCACTGAAGCCCTAGGCCCTCGGGTCGGCCCGGCCCGAGGGCCGGGCTTCGGGCCAACGACTGTGCAATTACCTCGGACACGGGCCGGACCGGGCTCCTTTACTTTTAATCGAAATCATTAAAAAAATTAAAACACTTAAATGCAGCAGTAGAGCCCTGCGCGGGACTGTTTTCTTCATCCCGCTGAATTTCTGACCATTACCGCCTGCAACCGCAACGTGTGCGTTACACTCCCGCCCGCACCTGCAGCGTACATGTCTACTCCCGCCTGCAACCGCAAAACTCTGAGAAATTACCTCACAATAAAAGAGATGTATTGAGTTTGCGTCCTCAACATGTCATTTTATAGTTTATCCGCTTTCACCGCAGCGCTCCGTTTCAATCAGGCTGTGCAGCAGGATTTTCTCTAACTCTGATTGCTTCATGCTATAGATCGTTGGAAAGCTGCTTTTATGTACGTTTAGGAACCGTTGGAATTATTTGAATCTGATCAGCCATTCAAAAGTTATACAACGGAGCATTTTGGATGACAAACTCGCACGTCTCTGAATCTGTGTTGTGATTTGTTGCGCTCAAGACAGGGAATCCTGGTGGCTACCGTAATGTACTGTATATGCACGAAAAGCCCCATTTTTAATCTTTTCAGCACTTTTGAAATTTTAATGATATCTTGAACTAGAGCAGGGATCGGCAACCCGCGGCTCTTCCATCCATCTGATGCGGCTCTCTGTGCTTGTAAAATAATGAATGGATATTTAAATAAAATGCTTTATATTTTACTGCATTAATTTTATATCTGTAAGTCAATTCTATGTGAGGATTGTCTGCGTAAACCTGAACAGACCCAACCCGGTCTTATTGTGAGACCGGGTTGGGTCACGCTTGTGCGTAATCATGCGCTTCTGAGCTGAAGAGGATGTGAGATTCTGGGCTTCTCCTCAGACGGCTCCTGGATGTGTCGCACATTGGAGACAAGAACAAGCGCTATTCAGCCAAAGTTTCATAATCAGGGAACATTTTCTAAGTGACAAGTCTCTCTGAGAGACCGGGTTTGGAAAACACTCGCTTCAGTGGGAGGAATCTTCCCGCATGCGCTTCTGCGACGCTCGGATCCTGCACGTCTTTTAACACATTGGTCAGGATTGACGCACTTTGTTTTCATTTAGTTGGTTAAAAAAAAAGTCGGGCTTGGGCTCGGGCCGGGCCAGAGAATCCTGAGAACCTTTTCGGGCCGGGTCGGGCTGGGGCTCCACCCCCTCGGGCCGGGCCGGGCCGGACACGGGCTCAGATTTTAGGCCCGTGCAGGGCTCTAGTTAGGCCGTAGAGCACGGGTGATTCTTTTCTACACCCATCATGTAAACATCATCATCACAACAACAAAAAGCTTCCTCCCATCCATCTCTAAGGGTTTGTTGTGACTGAGCAGCAGGTTTCAGATGAGCTGATGATGTAATCGAATTAAACATGCTGTAATGTTGATGATGTTGAAATCAACTACCCTTCTCTTCTTCAGCTCATGTTCTCTCGTGGTTCACTGGTTGAACTGCTCATCAAATCAAATGTCAGCCGCTATGCAGAGTTCAAGAACGTCACCAGGATACTCACCTACCACCATGGCAACGTAGAACAGGTTTTACTTGTTTACTAATCTGTCTCCATCACTCACCCGACCATTTGGAATATGTTTGCTGTTTAACTTTTAACCTAGCATTACCGCAGGCAGCAGGCTCCATCTTTGTTCGCTGCACTGCATGTAGTACTGGATGGTTCCTCTAGAGGTGCAGTACGGAACTCGGACCGGATAGAGAGCCAGATTTGTGGGTACAACCAAAACAAACATGGCATCTATGGAAGAGCTCCATTTTGAGATCACGGTAGAAAAGAAGACCGCCGCGGTATCATAGACGGGATGAAAGACCTCTAAACCAGAGACGGAGTGACCATGCGTCTCTTCCTACTGGATACTTGTCTATTGCAGCCTGCAAATGCGTCATGTTAATTTCGGGTGACGTGCACAAACATCGCTTCAAATCAATGCAAGTTACGCAAGGCCGCCATTTTCAACACGTTGGTAAACAGCAAGTATATTCCAGCCATTACCTGTTCATCTCTCACCTGTCCTTCTTACTGGTCCATCCCTCACTTGTCTACATCTCACCTGTTCAACAGGTGCCCTGCAGCAGAGCTGATGTGTTTGCAAGTCGTCAACTGTCAGTGGTTGAAAAGAGGAAGTTGATGCGTTTCCTGACTTCCTGTATGGAGGAGACAGAGGAGCAGCAAGGTGAGTGTCCACCTATGTTCCAGCTCATCAAAAACAAACAGGTGTTTAGTTACAGGTACATGAATTAGAAGTCCTCTCTGAGTGGTTGCATCTTGTTTGATCTCTGAGTCTGAAGCCACCCAGTAGGTCTGTGTTACTGAATCATCAAGACGCTTCACCCCAGGTTATTCTGGGTAATAACTTCTTTCTAGCCTACTACAGTCGACCATATTTGGAATTCCTGCACGACCAGCACCTTGGTGACAACCTGCAACACTTCCTGCTTCATTCTATTGCCATGGCGTCACCGGACACGCCCACAGGGGAGGGGCTGGCATCCACACGTCACTTCCTACGCTGCCTGGGTCGCTATGGAAACACTCCCTTTCTGTTTCCTGTGTACGGGCTCGGAGAGATTCCCCAGTGTTTCTGCAGGTTAGTCTCTGTTACTAGCTGCAGTTCTGGTAAATGGTGCATGGCCTGTATTTGTACAGCACTGTAAAGGGTTAATTTACATCTAATTAATGAGCCATAAGACATGAGAGTCCATAATGAATATGGAATCAACCTTGTGGACCTTTGGGTATTTAACCAGAAGATTGGAACTTTTTATTGCAGGAATTATGTAACACTTCGTATTAACTGAGAGACAAGAGAAGAGAGAGTCACCTTTAAAACGTTTAAGAAGATTTGTTTCTAAACAGTTTTAAAGAATTTTAAACCAGACTAACTCTAACTCTAAGTGATGAATGGATCTGGTGTGAATGAGACGTGAGATGAATGGTGTGTGTGTGTGAGTGATGTTGTAATCAGAACTCTCGTATCCGGAGAAGCAAGTCTGAATGATGTTGTGATGGTTTGCTCTTAAGCTATGATCGAAGATTCATAAACACATTAGACGCCATATTTGTCGCTCCACACCTACCCTTCAGGATGAGACCTCCGTACAGATCCAGACTGCCAGGTCCTCGAACCCCCTTTCTGTACAGGAGCCGATGAAACAGCGTGAGCAGTACGACAGACTAGTCTTTGGATTGTCTCCAGGTAAAAAGCGACAGTTGGTTGACAGCATCAGATGGACCCTGAGGGGCAGTGAGTTCAGCTTTTATTCTGAAAGGAACCGTTGCTTGGTTGGTAAAAGGCAACAGATTTTATCCAGCTTGTTGGTTCTTTGCTTAAAAAGGAAGTCCGGGTGGCCGGTCCGATACTTCTCTTAGAATGCGGTGAACTGCAGAGAACTGAACTAAGATGGCGCTGGGACTGGTTTTATTAATCTGGATGTTTTGATTTCTGGTCGAATCAAAGTTGGCAGATGTATAAACACCACAGAGACTATGCCACGCTTCAGAAAGGAAGGTTCTGATTGGATGAGTAAACAATGTGTCCTGCGTTTACATTACGTGTCATCAGCATGTCTAGTGCAGCTAGATTAAAGTCATATTACTTATTAAAGCATACTAATCATAACTGTCATTTCACAGATTGGTCAACATTATATTATTGACTAACACTTTGTGTGATTAGCTTTATTAAAAATAGAGTTCTTTGATTTATTAACAGGAAAGAGTCCTTTATCTTCATTCTTCTCTTGAGCTGGAGAGCAAGCAGTTTAGAAGCAAGTGCATGACCTTGAGGCAGTCTCATGCAGATTCGTTCTGTCAGAGGCATCTGTGGAGAGAGGGTAAATAAGCTTCGGTGGAATAGCTCCTTCATCACGTTACAGCACCTTCCTAGTGTTCTACAACCCCCCAAGGCGCTTTGCAACACAATCAGCCATTCACCCATTCACACGCTGGTGGTGTGAATGGGTGAATGAAGTGCCTGCAATTAACCATATTTGGTCACGCCGCGTCTAACCTACATATTTTAAATTGAACAACTGAGCTGGAAAGGAAGATGACAGAGTATGAGTTAGTAGTGTTAATGATTAGCTACTTATTTATTAAATGATCAGTAAGATGTGATGTTCCATATAAATATGTAAGAATCTGATTGGTCTTTGAAGGTTTAGTCAGGAGACGTTAGTTTCTTTTTCTATTTAGGTGTAACGTACCCAAGGCCAGTATTTTCATCTAAATGAACAGAAATGACCTTTTGAGTTGCGGACACAAACACCCCGTCTGTCTGGCCTCCTAACAGGAAGCAAGGCCTTGTCGTCGCATAAAGGAGACATAATAATTCCTACCTACCTTATCTGGCTGAGACCGTCTCCACTTTCACTCTGAATAAGTTCATCTTCCTTGAATCATAAATGACTTTTTAAAAGGTGATAAATGCATAAGTGTCATATAACCGTGTCTTGTTAAATCCCAGAGTGTGAATAATGTGTGCTTTATTCACTGATGTGTTGAAATGAATAATTTTCCTGTAATGATTCATTTCAGATCTTCAACCTACACCAGATCAGTGTTTGTTGATTTCATGTTGATCCATCCAACACATTATACTGAGATCATTATTAAGGTTTAACATTTTTGCTTCACATAACTTATAACACTCCCTTCACACTGACAGTTAACCTCTGAGTGAAAGAGTGACTTTCTGAGCTATTTTGGTAACGCCCTCTTAAACGTGTCAAATTCTTATTTGTCTACGTTTATAAACAGTAAAGTTAATAAAAGCTAGAACACGTCCTGGTCTAGCCAGTCTTCGCCGTTCAGTTAGACCAATCGGGTGAACAAGCATTTTGAGACCATTCATTCTTTTGACCCCAAGGTCAAAGCCTTTCTGCAAAGCTTGCGAGTGATCGCAGACACACTCAACACCTCAGACAGACGTCTAACCTGCAGGTCCTGGTTGCACGTCATGGCTGGACTAGAAATCAGAGTTCAAAGGGAACTCTTTGGGTTCCTGTGGTCTCGACGTCCAGTGAACATCACCACTCGGGCCGCTTTCGTCTGGACCGCCGATGGGCAACCGTCACACAAAGGTGTGTAGACTCTGCACGATTGGGTCAGATGGTTTTAAATGTCTAGATTAGCAAACGCAGCCAAACTGATTTTACAGCCCAGACGCCACAGTCTCTCTCCGATACTTAAGAAAAGTTTTGCTAAAACATCTAGCTTCCATTCCATCATTCCATTCATACTTTGTCATGTGTAATAATTTTGTTTAGAAAAGAGAATTAAAGATTTTAGATACTATGTGCTTGACTGTGTCTGGATTAATATGAAGTGTGTGTATGGTCCCTGAATAGTCAAAGAAACTTAAGTCTTCCAATTAAACATTCAAAGACCAATCAGATTCATATTTCATATTTATATGGGATATCACATCTTACTTATCATTAACACTGTCGCTGTCACTCGCAGGCGTTGCAGAGGCTTTGACCTTGGGGTCAAAAGACAGGATGGTCTCAAACGCTTGCTCATTGGTCGGCCTAACCAAGTGAACAGCAAAGACTGAGGAATCGGGAAGTGATTCCTGTATTTATCAAATGTTTACAAATTCTAGACAAACCAGAATTTGACACGTTGTAAAGGACGTTAAGTCCTCAGAAAGTCTCGCCTTCCCTCGGATACTCAGAGAGGCGAACTCTTGGTGTGAAGTGAATGAATATGTTGTTACACGTTTAGGTGACGTGAATGTTAAAACATTCATATTAATCTTATGATGTGTGAGTATGCTGATAGATTAACCTGTTAAATCAACAAACACTGATCTGGTGTAGTTTAAGATCTGAAATTAATCATTAAAGGAAAAATATTCATTTCAACACATCATTGATTATTGCACACATTATTCACACACACTGGGATTTAACAAGACACGGTTATAGGGCACTTATGCAATTATCACCTTTTAAAAAGTCATTTATGATTCAAGGAAGATGAACTTTATTCAGGGTGAAAGTGGAGACGGTCTCGTCCTCTGCATGGCTTTTGCTTCCAGCTCTTATTATGGCTAACTTATTTGGCTGCAAGGTCGTAGGTCCTTGCTTGTCTTGTTTGGAGGCCAGGCAGATGTAACGCGTCCCTGGATGTGTCTGGAAATCAAAAGTTAATTTCTGGTCATTTTAGACGTAAACACTTGACCTTTGGGTACGTTACAAGTTCATTCTTATGGCTAAAAATGGCGATAGATGGTGCTTGCCTAACCTGGAGAGGTAGTGAGTTCCACAGTTTGGTGCACAGGTGAAAGGGTTAACCGGGCGTACACTGTGCGCCTTTTTCACTTTTTTGAGCCGATTTTCCAGTCGTGCGAGAATCCACGACATCGGGGCGAGTTTTGCGCCGAGCGGTCGTGTAGTGTACAGGGGGTTACGAGAGGCGATTAACACCACGTGACCAGCTACCGATCAGCAATCGTGAGCTCGCACAAACTTCTGGTGTGTTTAATATTTCGCTCGTCCCTCGTGAGGGTATCGCACTGTTGAAGCGGCGCTGTGAGCAGCTGCGACCCAAAAAGTATCAGAACCGTTCACGGTGCATGCGCAATCCTGCATCAACGCTGCTCACTATTTCCCTAATAACACACGTTGTTCGTTTTTGTTTCTACACGTTTTTTTTTTACTCACAAAGATTGTCAAGAAAGCGTGTTTGTCGTGTTCATGTCAAATTAAACTGATCACTAAACACAGATTTACTTTCTTTATTCCGTTTTCCTCATCCAACCCCCATAAATCCCTGTGTGTCCTCCTGCAGCACTCCCGAAGGACAACAGGCAAGACAAAAAAGTCTGACGTGTTGAGTAAAAACTGCTATTTTTAGCATATTTTTAGGGCTGACGTGTTGCTACCAGACGTAAAGTGTGAGCAGTCAGGTCGCATCCGAGAACTGGGTCGTGCAGTGTGAGCACATGACTCGTGAGATCTGCTCTGCGAGGAAGTCGTACAGTCTGAGCTGAAGCTGAGCGCTACGAGTGAAAAAGTCGCACAGTGTCCGCCCGGCTTTAGGGTTAGTGTAGAGCCCTTTCCCGCAGGTATGGGGAACCACTGGAGTGATTTAAGAATGGGTGTGATGGGCTGTCTTCTGTCAGCTCCACTCAGGATCCTTGCTGCTGAAGTCGACAGAGGAGCTTTACTGATGCAGTACAAGCAGGAGTTGGAGTAGTCTAGCCGGGATGTGATGAAGGTGTGAATCACCGATACTAGAACACTCAGGATGGGCTTTTGTGTAGAAATTCACCTCAGGTGGTAGAAGCAGGACTTCACTGTGCTGTTGTCTGTTGTTTGTCATCTGAGTGCAGAGCTGTCAGCACGGTTACCTTGGCAACAGGTGTATATTAGAATAGCGGAGGAGGTTCTGGAGGGTTCTCGTAGTTGTCAGTATCTGAACATGGACTGGTAATGGGTGACCCAACTTTTACGGCCCATACACGCATGATACATTCATACTCCAGCTACTTCTCTTCCTTCTCCAAATGCCAAAACATGACAGATCTGAGGTAACGTTTTTGAGATATTTTAGTTCATGTGGCACAACTTGTCGAGTAGAAACTAGCCGTGTGTAGTGAACGCACGCAGTCATCACAACACGTAGCTTTGTGTAGCTAGCAGCTAAAACACAAACCAGAATCTTAACCCAAGGCTTGTTTTTCTTACCCAAAAAGTCCTTTTTAAATGTTTTATCTTCATAGCTGCAATAAACTGAAAAAGAACAAGCACACCACTAACTAATAATCACATCTTAGCGTCTTGTTTAGGAAGAGTGAGATTCAGCTGCTAACACGGCTCCTTTCCTGTTACTGACTCAGATTATGTGTTACTTTGCACAGAAAATGTTTAAAATTCAGCCATGAATGTGGTGTTAGTACTCTAAAATGTTTTAGTTGTACTTCTATTGTGTGAGGGACCCATCATACATCAGTACAGGTTCATCCAGGTATCTTCAGCTCTTTGGAGTGAGTTGTCCCTTGTATCGGATTAGATTTGTGCCAATAGGATCAAGAAAAACACTTCGATGGTCAAACAAAAATTAAGAAATTGACAGAACAAAAATATTGACTAAAGGAAAAAAACATGTTTCAAAAGTGAAACTTACGATCTGAATCCGATTCTTAAAACGAGTTACAAAGTATGTTTCCTTTTTCTGGTTGCCTCTACGTGTTTTTGTTTTCTGTTTCCTTATATAGCGCCAATGCCCTATACACTGGCACCACTGGTTACTGATATTACCACTAAAAGCTGCAGCACATGCTACTAATGCAGCCTTTTCTGCTTCAGCTTTTAGTCTTGCAGAAGATGTGGAAGATTTACTGATTGCAGTAAATAAAGAACCCTTTTTACTCTGTGAGCCTCTTGATTCAACATTAGAAATGCTATCATGTGGTTCAATATGTGGCTCATCTTCCTCTCCACCTTGTGAAGCCAACCAGTTTGCAGTAGCACACATAAAATCTTTAACATTTAACATCTTAGCTTGGTACCATGTTTCATGCTTTTGTGCGTCTTCTGCAGGCAATAAATTAACGACTTGTTACGAGTCTCCAATCTCGTCATGCAAACTCGAGAACCTTTTATACTCTGAATCAACTTCATTTAAACACTGTCCATTTTTCAGTAAGTTGATGTTTTGTCTTAGTTTGCTAAGCTTATTTAGCCTTTTCTTCCTTTCTTCTTCTAAGTTACCAATCTTCAGGACCAAAGCTTTGGCTGTTAATTTAACTTCCCTTTTTTCAGCTGATCTATAACCCAAATCAAAGTTCTGATCACATTTCGGCTCAACACCAACAGTTTCCTCTTCCACCATGACAAATGAAACGTCTTAAACCTTCGTCCAAAACAAACCCTGAAGAAATGTCACTTCCCAAGTCACTGTCTTTATTCTTTAATGGCTAAGCCCAGTGTTCGAGGTTACCTCTTGTGCTTCAATCTACTTTTACCGCACCGTTGCTCCTCAAATGCGTTGACGCTCCTTCGATGCGCACCTCCTCTTCAGCGATGAGCTGCTCTTTCTGCCGCGCACCGCCGCTCCAGCAATGAGGTTGCCAGACGCCTGCCCCAGTGGCAGGACGCTCGCCGCTCCTTCCGCTGCGCGCCGCCGCTCCAGCGATGACGTCGCTCAGCGGATCCAACGCTGAAGTCTCCTGCCCCAATGACAGGATGCCAGCCGCCCTTCTGACGAGCAGTGCTCTGCTGCGAGTCGCTCTTTCTGCCGCGCACCGCCGCTCCAGCGATGAGGTAGCTCAGCGGATCCAACACAGAAACGCCTGCCCCAGTGGCAGGACGCTCGCTGCTCCTTCCGCTGCACGCTGCCGCTCCAGCGATGAGGTAGCTCAGCAGATCCAACGCAGAAACATCTGCTCCAGTGGCAGGACGCCCGCCGTTCTTCTGCCGCGTGCCACACCTTTTTGCGCTGAGCTGCTTCCTTGATGTGCGCTGGTCTGCCGCCCGCCGCTCTAGCGACGATCCCTCAGATGCGCACCACTCTTCGACGCGCGCTGACCCTTCAGCGACGAGGCCACACAGCTGATCCAACGAAGACACCTCTGCCCCAATGACCGAACACCCGCCGCAGTCTGCTGATGTGCTGCTCGTTCTGCGATGAGGGAAGGACAGCCAGATCCCACGCATAAACGCCTTCTGTCCCAATGACAGCTCGACGCTCCGTGCTTCTTCCAGACGCGCCGTTGAAGTGCGCAGCGATCAGGAAACAGCTGATCCAATTACGCCTCTGCTCCCTTGATTGCAGAGGACGCCAACGTTTCTTGGCCGACGGGACAGTTTTTTACCTTGAAATGTAGCGCCAATGCCCTATACACTGGCACTACTGGTTACTGATGCGGGTGGTGGTCTTTACGTGTGTTTAAAAGAATTGCAGCTTGTGTTTATTTCTAATGATGTTTATTATTTGTCTTCTTCCAAAAAGTCCATGATCCTTTCACAGCAGTTAAAGTGGTTTTCAAATGAATGCGTTACTTACCCCAATGACAGTCTGCAGAGTCCGTTACACACAGCCACAGTCCTTGCCACACAGTAAAAAACTGTTTGTCCCATCTCAGCAACACCTGAGTCTAATCTGTGTTGGCTTAAGTAGGCTGGTGCTTTCATAATCAATTGACCAATCAAATGAGGCAAAGCCTCCTCTCAGGTATGCAGAAAGAAAATGAAAACAACACATATGGCTCCTACACCTTAGTTTCGTTCTCGCTGCTCACAGCTTTGCTCTCACTACCAGATTTGCACTTACACTTTCTGGCTTTCTCCTTTGCAATCCCTGAGTTTTTGGTTGCAATTCTGACACAACCCTTTCGGGTGGGTGGGACTTCTGAGAAGTCCTCTCCCATAGGACAGTGGTTTCTCTTGAGTGACAGTTCAGTGACCTGGAAGTGATGTAGCCTCCAAGACTTTTTTTTCCCCACCTCGGTCAACAACATGAATTTTGAGCCCCACACACGTTATTTCTGCTGTCTGTGGTGTCTACTGAGGATCTAAAGTGAGTATTGATAATATATGTTTTCTTTTCTTAGTTAATCTGTAAGTTAAACCACTTTTTAAGTTGGTTTTAACCAGGCGTTAGCTCACTAGCTAGCTGCTAAGCAAGCCATTGTGCTAGCCTCAGGACAATGGTCTATTGTTCCAGAGAGACGTATTAAAAGCTCATCTTAACATATTCATTACTGGTTTCATAGCATTAATTATTGCAGTTTATGTTAATACGTTAGCTAATTTTTCAGGAATCTGTGGAACATCAGAGACTTTGCAGCTATTGGAGCTATCCTGTGTACAGCTAACTTGCTACAGAGGAAGCAGCAGAAAGCTGGGTCCCGGGCTCGGCCGGCTAGGGGGTGGGAGGCTGCGGGCGGGCCTGTGGGCTTGCCGCTGAGATCTCCAGGGGCTCTGCCGGCTGCTGGTTGTGGCCCCCCGTGGCAACCCTCTGTGCCTCTCGAGGGGGGCGGGGGCCTTTCTGGTTGCAGTCTCCTTGGGGTTCCTGTGTTCTGGGGCAGCGCCTGGATCTCTGGGACTTGGAGCTGCCCACGTCTCCTACACATCTTTGGGGGGCAGATCTGTGGTCCGTCACACTCTCTATTGGACGCTCCTATAGAGAAACCTTACATAAACAAGCGCGTGTACACACACAGGTGCTCACATGGTGCTCTCAAAAGTATTGGCTTGGGCACGTTCAACACATGTCTTAAGGCTGTCATTGCCACTACATGCACCATGATTTATTATCGTGTGATTGTTCAGTTAAACAATGTTGATTTTATATTTCACCATCAGGTTGACGCGGTGATAGCTTGCTCCTGATGTATTGTTGTGTGTCCCATTTTTTTTCTTCTATTCTTTCTCTTTCTGTTGGTCTAGAAGCAGACTCTTGTTAATTATTGTTTATTTTTGTGGACCCCCCCCCCCCTTCCCCCCTTCTCCCCACCTTTTGTCTTTTCCTTTCTCTTTCACCTCTGTCTCCGTGTCTGGTCGAAATTACAAAGCATTCAAAAACAATAACAATAAAGTTTTAAGTATCAGGCGTGACATTAAAAGCAGACACTTTGATGCTCCACCTGAAGAGTAAATCTGTAAGGCTTGTTATCAGCACTCAGACATCAATTCTGTTTGCTTCACAGCCAGACAGGACACGGTAAAAAAAAAAAAGAATTGCAACCAAAATCTCAGGGATTGCAAAGGAGAAAGCCAGACAGTGTAAGTGCAAATCTGGTAGTGAGAGCAAAGATGTGAGCAGCGATAATGAAACTAAGGAAATTGATAACAAAAACACGTAGAGGCAAACAGAAAAAGGAAACATACTTTGTTACTCATTTTAAGAAGTTGATTCAGATTGTAAGTTTTACTTTTGAAACATGTTTTTTTCCTTTAGTCAATATTTTTGTTCTGTCAATTTCTTAATTTTTGTTTGACTGTCAAAGTATTTTTCTTGATCATTTTAAGAATCTGATTCAGATCGTAAGTTTTTCTTTTGAAACGAATGTTTTTTCTCTCAATGTCTTAAAATTTGTTTGCTCTCCAAAGTGTTTTTCTTGATCCTATTGGCACAAATCTAATCCCATATCCCTTGCTGTTAAACAGTCACCACCATTTCAGGTGAGTTTGAAGAACCATTTTTATTTTCTGACTTTTATGCAGCATAGTTCATGATCTTGTTTTAACTTTTCTAAATGTTCTAATAATATTTTTGTATGAATGCACGTTATTCGTATCTTATTGCTACATTTATTTTAGCATATGTGTTGTTCAGCACCGTGGGCTTCCGTGTAGCAGTCACACTTTATACAGTTATGACCAACAAGATGTGATAATTCCATAAAAATATGAAACATCAACCTGATTGAGCTTGATTCATATTAATTCAGACAGAGTCAGGTATATAGTTAAAAAGGAGTTTTATTTTTTTCTAAACTAATGATTATACGTGTCAAGATATGAATAATGAGATGTGATGGAGTGGATATGCGGTAATGGAATGCGATGTGTAGGTGGTGTGATGTAAGCTAGATGTTTATCAGAATCTTTGTATCTGAAAGAAATTGTGAAATCTGGGTGTAAAAGAGTTTGTGTTCCGCTATAAACTAGAGAGTTGATTATTAATAAAACAGCATCAGATGCAATCTGTTGTGTCTACAAATCCTGGCAGAGACCCCCAGCAGATCCGGACTGTCAGAAGTCGGGTGGACCTCACGGCACCGGGATTTCGTAGATTAAACTCCGATACGACCCGTCCAGTCTTGAGATGTCTCCAGGTCACAACAGTAGCTGGAATGCTCATTTGCGTCCAAGTGGATGTGGCTCTTAAGGAGCCGTCTGGCTGTGTCAGCTTGCAGCGAGCAAACAGGTTGACTGTATGTCAGAAGAGATGTCTCAGTGATGCTTGTCCCGAATTGGTCGGTTCGTAACTCAGCTAGAAACTGAATTAGTCAAGAAGTAATTCCTGTTTTATTAAACTACTTTGTTATGATTTCTGGCCATGTTTGGCCAATCAGAATCTGACATGTTTCTGGGTATTTACCAACATCCCTCAGAAAGTTACGTCCTCCTCAGATACAAAGATGTTTTTAACATTTTGTGAATGAGAATGTCTTGAAACACTTATGTGAGGTGAACCTTAACCTTAACATGTATCTTCTGAAGATGTGTATGAGTGTAGATAATGATCATCTTGTTAAATCAAACACATACTGATCTTAAGATCTGCAACGGATCATTGTACAGTGGGGCAAAAAAGTATTTAGTCAGCCACCGATTGTGCAAGTTCTCCCACTTAAAATGATGACAGAGGTCAGTATCATAGGTACACTTCAACTGTGAGAGACAGAATGTGAAAAAAAAAATCCATGAATTCACATGGCAGGATTTTTAAAGAATTTATTTGTAAATCAGGGTGGAAAATAAGTATTTGGTCACTTCAAACAAGGGAAATCTCTGGCTCTCACAGACCTGTAACGTCTTCTTTAAGAAGCTTTTCTGTCCTCCACTCGTTACCTGTATTAATGGCACCTGTTTGAACTCATTATCTGTATAAAAGACACCTGTCCACAGCCTCAAACAGTCAAACTCCAAACTCCACTATGGCCAAGACCAAAGAGCTTTCGAAGGACACCAGGAAAAGAATTGTAGACCTGCACCAGACTGGGAAG
>SSNQ01034745.1:397187-422308 GCA_006942095.1 Nothobranchius kuhntae
GTTCCTCCTCGGAATGCGCATTGGTGGGATTGAGGAGCTCCTCAAAGTATTCCTTCCACCGTCCGACTATAGCCTCAGTTGACGTCAGCAGCTCCCCATCCCCACTGTAAACAGTGTGAGCGAGTTGCTGCCTTCCTCTCCTGAGGCGCCGGACAGTTTGCCAGAACCTCTTTGGAGCCGATCGATAGTCTTTCTCCATGGCCTCACCAAACTCCTCCCACGCCTGAGATTTTGCCTCTGCAACTGCCACTGCTGCACCCCGCTTGGCTATCCGGTACCTGTCTGCTGCCTCCGGAGACCTCTGGTGTCCACCAGCGGGTACGGGGGTTGCCACCACGACTGGCACCGGCCACCTTACGACCACAGCTAGCAACAGCCGCCTCGACAATCTGTCAAAGTGTTTTTCTTGATCATTTTAAGAATCTGATTCAGATCGTAAGTTTTTCTTTTGAAACAAATGTTTTTTCTCTCAATGTCTTAAAATTTGTTTGCTCTCCAAAGTGTTTTTCTTGATCCTATTGGCACAAATCTAATCCCATATCCCTTGCTGTTAAACAGTCACCACCATTTCAGGTGAGTTTGAAGAACCATTTTTATTTTCTGACTTTTATGCAACATAGTTCATGATCTTGTTTTAACTTTTCTAAATGTTCTAATAATATTTTTGTGTGAATGCACGTTATTCGTATCTCATTGCTACATTTATTTTAGCATATGTGTTGTTCAGCACCGTGGGCTTCCGTGTAGCAGTCACACTTTATACAGTTATGACCAACAAGATGTGATAATTCCATAAAAATATGAAACATCAACCTGATTGAGCTTGATTCATATTAATTCAGACAGAGTCAGGTATATAGTTAAAAAGGAGTTTTATTTTTTCTAAACTAATGATTATACGTGTCAAGATATGAATAATGAGATGTGATGGAGTGGATATGCGGTAATGGAATGTGATGTGTAGGTGGTGTGAGCTAGATGTTTATCAGAATCTTTGAATCTGAAAGAAATTGTGAAATCTGGGTGTAAAAGAGTTTGTGTTCCGCTATAAACTAGAGAGTTGATTATTAATAAAACAGCATCAGATGCAATCTGTTGTGTCTACAAACCCTGGCAGAGACCCCCAGCAGATCCGGACTGTCAGAAGTCGGGTGGACCTCACAGCACCTGGATTTCGTAGATTAAACTCCGATACGACCCGTCCAGTCTTGAGATGTCTCCAGGTCACAACAGTAGCTGGAATGCTTATTTGCGTCCAAGTGGATGTGGCTCTTAAGGAGCCGTCTGGCTGTGTCAGCTTGCAGCGAGCAAACAGGTTGACTGTATGTCAGAAGAGATGTCTCAATGATGCTTGTCCCGAATTGGTCGGTTCGTAACTCAGCTAGAAACTGAATTAGTCGAGAAGTAATTCCTGTTTTATTAAACTACTTTGTTATGATTTCTGGCCATGTTTGGCCAATCAGAATCTGACATGTTTCTGGGTATTTACCAACATCCCTCAGAAAGTCACGTCCTCCTCAGATACAAAGATGTTTTTAACATTTTGTGAATGAGAATGTCTTGAAACACTTATGTGAGGTGAACCTTAACCTTAACATGTATCTTCTGAAGATGTGTATGAGTGTAGATAATGATCATCTTGTTAAATCAAACACATACTGATCTTAAGATCTGCAACGGATCATTGTACAGTGGGGCAAAAAAGTATTTAGTCAGCCACCGATTGTGCAAGTTCTCCCACTTAAAATGATGACAGAGGTCAGTAATTTACATCATAGGTACACTTCAACTGTGAGAGACAGAATGTGAAAAAAAAATCCATGAATTCACATGGCAGGATTTTTAAAGAATTTATTTGTAAATCAGGGTGGAAAATAAGTATTTGGTCACTTCAAACAAGGGAAATCTCTGGCTCTCACAGACCTGTAACATCTTCTTTAAGAAGCTTTTCTGTCCTCCACTCGTTACCTGTATTAATGGCACCTGTTTGAACTCATTATCTGTATAAAAGACACCTGTCCACAGCCTCAAACAGTCAAACTCCAAACTCCACTATGGCCAAGACCAAAGAGCTTTCGAAGGACACAGGAAAAGAATTGTAGACCTGCACCAGACTGGGAAGAGTGAATCTACAATAGGCAAGCAGCTTGGTGTGAAAAAATCAACTGTGGGAGCAATTATCAGAAAATGGAAGACATACAAGACCACTGATAATCTCCCTCGATCTGGGGCTCCACGCAAGATCTCATCCCGTGGGGTCAAAATGATCATGAGAACGGTGAGCAAGAATCCCAGAATCACACGGGGGACCTGGTGAATGACCTGCAGAGAGCTGGGACCACAGTAACAAAGGTCACCATCAGTAACACACTACAACGGCAGGGAATCAAATCCTGCAGTGCCAGACGTGTTCCGCTGCTGAAGCCAGTGCATGTCCAGGCCCGTCTGAAGTTTGCCAGAGAGCACATGGATGATACAGCAGAGGATTGGGAGAATGTCATGTGGTCAGATGAANAACACCATACCTACTGTGAATCATGGGGGTGGGAACATCATGCTTTGGGGCTGTTTTTCTGCTAAGGGGACAGGACGACTGACCCGTGTTAAGGACAGAATGAATGGGGCCATGTATCGTGAGATTCTGAGCCAAAACCTCCTTCCATCAGTGAGAGCTTTGAAGATGAAACGTGGCTGGGTCTTCCAACACGACAATGATCCCAAACACACCGCCCGCGCAACAAAGGAGTGGCTCCGTAAGAAGCATTTGAAAGTCCTGGAGTGGCCTAGCCAGTCTCCAGACCTCAACCCCATAGAAAATCTGTGGAGGGAGTTGAAAGTCCGTGTTGCTCGGCGACAGCCCCAAAACATCACTGCTCTCGAGAAGATCTGCATGGAGGAATGGGCCAAAATACCAGCTACTGTGTGTGCAAACCTGGTAAAGACCTATAGTAATCACTTGACCTCTGTTATTGCCAACAAAGGTTATGTTACAAAGTATTGAGTTGAATTTTTGTTATTGACCAAATACTTATTTTCCACCCTGATTTACAAATAAATTCTTTAAAAATCCTGCCATGTGAATTCATGGATTTTTTTTCACATTCTGTCTCTCACAGTTGAAGTGTACCTATGATGTAAATTACTGACCTCTGTCATCATTTTAAGTGGGAGAACTTGCACAATCGGTGGCTGACTAAATACTTTTTTGCCCCACTGTAAGAGCAACATTCATTTCAAATTCATTGATTTAAGCACAGATTATTCAAACATTTCATTTAAACATCTTGTTCATTCATCACATATGATTATTTAACTTATAAGTTATAAAGCCTTGTAGGATTCGTGTAGATTCACTTTTATTCAGAGTGAGGAATCCAGCAGTCTGACTTTTAGCAGAGAGAAGGGCTTTTGCGGGAGACCTTGACAGTTTATTTATGTCTGCGTTGAAGAACAATAAGTGAGCAAAGGGTTGATTTGTGCGTCTGGATCCTCCAGATGGTGTAACCTTGACTTAGCAGGTCTGACATGTATGAAAGGTTATTTCGTGTCAATTAGATGGTGAAAATTGACCCTTTTGATTCATAACATCTGCAAAAGCAGTATAAAATGCTATATAAATAACGTTTAATCGACTGATTGCTTGATAGCCATGGAGACATCACCGTGTCACCACTTACATCAATTATAATGTCCACTTCAGGAAACTCAGAATCAAAGGGCGACAAAAGCCCTGGCTCTCCCCCGAGCTGTCAAACATTATCCATCAGCGTAAGGTGGCATGAGCCAAAACAAGAGAAGGGAATCTCCCCTCTGGGTTATCTTTAGGCAACTAAGAAATAAATGTACCACTCTCATCAAAAAGGCAAATCAGACTATTCTTTATCTGTCACAACTGAGAACCTAAATAATCCACAGAAATTTTGGAAAGTGATTAAGTCTTTATCTGTCAACTTCTCACGCTCTTCCAAAATGTGTCCTAAACGAATGTTTCCATAAAAGCAGCTTTCCAACTATCTATAGCATGAAGCAATCAGAGTTAGGGAAAATATCGCTACGAGGGGAAATCCTGCTGTACAGCCTGATTGAAATGGAGCGCAGCGCCGCGGTGAAAGCGGATAACGGAACGGGGAAGCTAATCAGCATAAAAGCCAGCATGAAATTATGGAAATGCCTCAAAGAAAATCAACACAATCTATTAGGTGTCCCGGAAGGCTTATATCTGAAGACAGTGACCACGAAGGACGGCAGATATCCGGTGAACCAGGATATGAACGTTTGTTCAGTCTTTATCTTTTTATTTGAACAACCCTCAACTATTTACTAATTGTAAGATTCAGCTTCATTCCAGCATTATTTATCTTTTTACAATAAATAATTATTTTTGCTAATATAAAAGTTTTTGGTATAGCAGTGCACGGTGTGCCAGAGAAGCACCCCATGGCAGTGTGAGGTGTGCAGCACTCTGCCTGCAGCTGGAGAGAAACTGCTTCAAGGTCTACCACATCAAATAAAAACGTCTGAAAGTTTACAAAAATAAATGGTCTTAAAAACAGCTAAAAAAGATACCGCGGTTCACACTTTTTTAAGATTAGATGCATTTCAGATCAAAGTTTAAATTGTTTGCCCAGTAATTTTGAAGTTCCTGTTCAGTAATAAATGTAAACAATTAGAATCCGTTTTTTGCTTTTTACACTTTTAAGCAGATTTTTAAAGGCTTTACTAGAAATAAATTCTAAATACGAACCATACACTAAAAGCTGAGGTTGTTCTGAAAAAAGAAGAGTTACACACACTTTGCGCTTTTTATTACAATTTTACAGCCATAAGATTAAAAAAATTCCAGGCGGCTCTGTTATAATTATGGTCATAAGAGGGTTATTAAGACGGAGATGCACAAACAGGAAGTGATTGGTAGTCATTCCACTCCAATCCAGTTGGTGGCGGTAATGCACCAAATGGTTATTTGCCATAAGTGCCATAAGACCACAAATAATAATAATAAGAAGAGAGGCGGGAGCTTTCATAACAAACCCAAAGCGATAGTCAAAACATGAAGCATGACATGGAGTTATCCTAGTGGCTCCAATAAGAGAAAGAAGCAGCGTGCTTCATAAAAGCTTTTATTTTCACTTCTGAAAGTGACGTCGTTTTTCGATGTAAACATCAAAGGAAGCAGAAAAGGAAAGACAATGGAAAATGTTTCAAGGGAGGAAAACATGGACCAAAATGGAAAATAGAAAAAAAAAAACTAAGGCTAAAGCACAGGAGCGCTGACAGGAAGAAGAAAGCAGAGCAAATATTGAAAGCAATCAAAGGGCGGGGAATACAGGAAAAAAGAGGAGGACTAATAAAAAGTGAAAATAACTCATGTCAGAAGAGGGGAGAGTTTCGCAAATCCAGTTAAAGGTAAAATTGTCGAAAATTTAGTGTAAGGGGCCCCATGTCTGTGTTCACCTTGGGCCCCCAAATTGCTAAATCCGCCTCTGCAGCCACTCCGAAGAAAACTCATTTCGGCCTCTTGTATCTGCCATCTCGTTCTTTCGGTCACTACCCAAAGCTTGTGACCATAGGTGAGGGTAGGAACGTAGATCGACCGGTAAAAGGAGAGCTTTGCCTTCTGACTCAGCTCTCTCTTCACCACGACAGACCGGTACAACGCCCGCATCACTGCAGATGCAGCACCAATCCGCCTGTCGATCTCACGCTCCAGTTTTCCCTCACTCGTGAACAAGACCCTGAGATACTTAAACTCCTCCACTTGGGGCAGTTAAACACAAACACTTCTGCAGTTAAAATTGGTCCTCAGTGCTGACAAGACTGAGCTAATGTTGTTTTCTAACACTAAACAAGACCTCTAAGGATGCCCTCAGTGACCACTGTTGAGGGAAACCTGGAGGTGGTCCACCTTGGTGTCTGACTCCGTGACTCCCTCTCCTTCAAGCCCATGTAGATAATCTTATGAAGAAACAAACTCAGACTGGGCTTCTTTTTCTAAATAAACTGTTTTTCTTTGAGGCAACAAAACGACTAGTTACTGCAACATTTCTGTCTATTCTGGATTGTGGAGACCTTTTGTACATGAATGCCTCAGCACAGTGTCTTGGTAAGACTGATGTGGTCATCATGCCTAGCTGAGGTTTATTACTAACTGTAGACCACTGACCCATCATGGTGAGTTTTGTTCTCCTGTGGGATGACCTTCTTTATCCACCAGGAGGTTGGGACGTGGGTACACCTTCATTTAAGAGGCCATGCTTGGATTACTACTTGGGCTGTGTGGCGGTGCAGTTGTTAGCACTGTTGACTCACAGCAAGAAGGTTGCAGGTTCGAAACTCGGCTGTGGCCTTTCTGCGTGGAGTTGCATGTTCTCCCCGTGCATGCTTGGGTTTCCTCTGAGTACTCTGGTTTACCCCACTGATCACAACATGCCCTATAGGTTAACTATTGTACACCGCTTTGGATGAAAGCGTCTGCCACATAAATAAAAACTTAATCCCACGGAGAAGTGTAACTTCTCACAGTCTGCGTACAACAATCAGCTGTTACTCTGTGTTCTGTTTGCTCGCACTGGGCTAAAGGGCTTTGTTCACTACTCCTTCTGCATGGAGCAGGCTGCAGGATCACTGGACATTAACCCAGTTTATCTCCTTGACTACATTTAAAACCAGACTGAGAACCCTTGAGACGGATTCCCTGTCTTGTAACTGCCTTCTGTAATCTAGTACATAACATGTCTGTGTAACTGTAACTCTTGCTGTCTCTTGGCCAGGACTCCCTTGAAAATTAGGTTTTTAATCTCAAATGGACCTTCCTGGTTAAATAAAGAATAAATATTAAAAAAATAAATAAATAATTAGGGAGTGTCCCTGGAAGCTAGCTCCTTTACGTAAGATGATGCAGAGTGTACAGGTGTGTATGTCACCTCTCCATCTTCCCTCCAGCCTACACTGACTCGTTGCTGATTTGTTTGTTGTTACAGGATGAGTGCTGTGTTTGGGGGGGTCTACTGTCTGAGACACTCTGTCCAATGTCTGATCGTAGACAAAGACACCAACAGGTACGATGTCATTCTTTAGTGAGGAAGTTTTTGATGAATGGCTGTTTCTAACCTCCACTATGAAAAGCTGCTCCACCCTTTGTGCCTTCAGGTCTGTGCCTTCTCACATTCAAGTGTGCCTCTAAACAAAAGTCCAGCTACTGATTAGAAACTCTTTCGACATCATTTTTCTGTATTTAAAGCCTTCAAATCAGATCTTAAGGGTTCGTCCAAGCTCAAGGTGTCAGGAGTTTAAGTCTGTGACAGGTGTTTAAAGTCAGTTACAGGTGTGTAGAGTCTGCAAAGGAAAGCAGGTGGTATAGGCAGCCTAAGTCACGCCCACCTACTTCCGGATCACGGGTCCCCGGAAGAAAGAAAAAAATCAATGCAAGTAAACGGGGCTAAAAACAAACTTTCTAATTCCACTTGTTTTGTGCCATGGATTTCACATATGATGTCCACGAATTTTAAAGACAAATTTTGATACCAAGAATGCGCTTATTTTCAAACGGGGGGAAACGTTATTTTAGGTTTCTTGTGAAAATACGTCCAGGACTACAAATGCGCATCTCGAAGGTGACGTAATCAAACCAGACACGGAGAAAACTGAGGGAAAAGGGCTGTAAGTTCAGCAAACTTCCCACAGGAGGAAAGAACATCCATAAATCTGGTCATGTGGTAAGCAGCAGCTACGCTGGGGGGAGGAGCTTATATGGTGACGTCACATATGCCACGTGCCGATTTCTGGTGTGTAGTCATGCTAATTAAGAACTTTTACAAGCTGATAAACCTCAAACAACATGACTGGCATGGTCAAAACACCCATCGTTAGTTTTCATTTAAATGGCAGTACAACGTGTGTGTGATCCAGGGCGTAAGGCAAAGCGGGTTAGAAAATAGCGTTTTTAGCCCCGTTGGCTTGCTTTAATTTTTTCGTTCTTCCGGGGACCCGTGAACCGACCGGGAAGGGAGGAGACTTAGGCTCCCTATGGTGAAAGACAACAATCTTTGTACAACTATAAAGTCGATATAGCGGTATAGGTACAGTATCATATCTGTTTCTAATTACATCCTGATATGAAGATAACATCACCCAGCCCTAGTTGTAATAACTTGACCCGTACTGCAGTCCTGGAAAGGTCCTGGAAAATCATGTCAAAAAGAGTGGGAACCCCGAGCATGTGACAGGTGGTGTTGAGTCTGTCCGGGTGTCGGTCTCACCGAACCGCCACACTTCCCTGGGTTCTCCACTCATCACACACTCATGTATTCAGCACCAGAACACCACTGGTGTGAGAGGTTCTCCGACCCGATGTTCTTCTGTTTTCAGATGTAAGGCTGTGGTTGACAGTCGAGGACAGAGAATTAACTGCAGTCATTTTGTGATGGAGGACGGGTACTTGGATGGAGACAGAAAGAAGATGGACACGTCCCTCAGGTTACAGCTTGACAATCATGAATGTGGCCCCGCCCCCAGAGGAGGTGTTGCCACTGATGAAGAGAACAGAAGATGAATGTTAATGTTTGTGTTCAGGTTCCTGAGCAGAGCAGTTCTTATCACTGACTCATCGGTTCTGCCCGGAGAGTCGGACCAGCAGGTAAATCCACCTGAGTCAGATTGAGGTGTGGTGTGTACTCTGAGTTAGCCCCATTATGCTGCAGCTTTACCTGCAGTAGCAGGAAGAGACCGGTTTCAGCTGATCAAGCTAATGACCAGCTGAACAGGTAGATCTTAGTTCAATTCAGTTTATTTCTAAAGCGCCACATCAGGACCAGAGTCGTCTCAAGGACCTTCATGCAGTAAACAATACAGGTCTGGGGTCTCATTTATCAAACATTGTGTAGAATTCTTACTAAAACCGTACTTAACCTCAGCAAAAACATTGTACTTACGCCAAGCAGGTTTGTGATCTATCAAACATGGAGCACGCACAGCTGCACGCAATCTCCGCTTCATAAATCGGAGACTAACGAGAAAGTTTCTCAGCTGCATTTTAGTCACATCCCACCCTCACCACGCCCACTTACAGCCATATATAGTCAATGCAATTGCCTTGTGGATATCATGCTTATACATAAGCCGGCTGTTGCAGCATTTCGATCACGACCGCAGATCAAGGAAGCGCTATTTCACAAGCTGAAGTTGAGGTACCTGTGGGTGAGGTGGAGAAATTAAAGGAAGTGCTTTTGCAAAACAAATAAGAGAAAATCCACGGAGTGGCACAGCGTTGCTGAAGCCGTCAATGCTGAGTTCTTCAGAGAGATCTGTGGCGGATATAAAAAAGTGATCTGATCAGGATTTGATCTCCAGACTCCCGGGTGAAAGTCATGCGCGCTAACCAGTCACCCAAATGGACATCTCCCTTGTCCAAGTAGCCAGGGCGCGTGGTCATTCGGGTCTCAGTGACAGGACACACACTGTCACAGACGCATGGCATTCTGTCTCAATCTGTCCCCCCTGCTGATTTTCTGCATTCCGTATTCTGTGCTTCAGGCTGTGTGTGTGTGCGCATGTGTGTGTGTGGGCGTGTGGGGGGTCTTATTCTGTGTGAAAACGAAGCGGTACAAGTGATAATGCTGCAGGATTACATAATTTTATCCTTCTCAGCAGCAGCACTGCAGGTGCTCTCCATGTCCAAAATGCGTGTAAGCCAGGTCTTTAGTCAACTTATAGTTGTGCACATTTTTCCGCTAAGTTTTCTTTCATAAATCCCAAAGTTTGTGTGGAAAGTTGCTTACGCGGTTTTCCGACTTCGTTTTGTGCGTAAGCAAGCTTGATAAATGAGGCCCCTGTTCATTGAGCCAATCAGTAACAAGTTTCCTCTATAAGGAACCCAGCAGGTTGCATCGAGTCACTGACTAGTGTCAGAGTCTTTACAGCAATCCTTATACTAAGCAAGCATGCAGCGACAGTGGAGAGGAAAACTCCTTTTTAACAGTAAGAAACCTTCAGATCAGAATATAGTGAGCGTTAGCAAAGAATTCAGACACCACTCCCTCTCTTCTTAGAGAGGTTATATTTCTTAATGAGAAGTAAAATGTCAAGCATTTCTGTAAAGTGAATATATATTAACCATTAATAACATGATAATATTAATATGTGAATATTCTGATAGATTAATGTTATTTAATTCAACAAATGGACTAATCTGGTGTAATTTAAGATCTGGATTATTAGAATGTTAACCCATCATTACTGTAGAGCATTCACAAATATTCAAACACTTTAGATTTAAAAGCATATTGTAGGTACCACAGCATATGATCATAACAGCTTGAAGAGATCAAGTCGTTTTATGAGCCAGAAAAGATAACTTTATTAAAATAACAGATAAGAAGTCTTGTCTTCTGCAGCGTCCTGATGTCTTGTGATATAACACAGGATAATTTATGGATATTGGGTCATGATCATAGATTCCATATCGACACTTTGGTGTCAGATTGACCATTTAAGTGTGGCCTGTAAGTTAGAAGGTTAATTTCCAGTCATTTTGATGAAATACACGGCCTTTTGTTACAATACAAGGATACAAACTTCACAACACTCTCACGGTGTAAAAGTTCAGCACATATGTTTGGTTACATTTTTGCAGCTGCGCCTACAGTGTGAGGGAAAGGGGCAATGCGATGCTGCCTTCAGGGTATCTCTAGGCTCCTCAGTAGCAGCGACAGACAGCTGGTTTGACCGACTCTGAGAGGCGCTAATCAGCATTTGCAGATCACATTTTTTAATGGACATAGGCTGCAGATTCTTCTTCCAGTCGGCGGACTGGGCATCGAAGTTAGGAATCGAAACTTAAAACTTTGAACGATTCTAGGAAATATGGACAGTCGGTTAGTGCTAAACTAACTAGCATCAGAAGCAAACATGTTTCAAGCCAAGTACTAGAATGCCTAATGAGTTTGATGGCCACTCGATAAATACATTTGAAAGGCAAAATCAACTTTGCATGTCCTTTCTTCTAAAGATGAGAAAAGAAATCTTACCCTTTATTTCAACATAAGGCTACCTGGAGCACAGCACTGTTAAGTGGGCTGGCTTAAGGTGCGTTGGGGTCCTTCGGGTCCTTTCTTCAGTCAAGTAGTGGCGGCAGTTGGCCACAGAGGTGCCTGATTTTATTTATTTTTTATTATCAGCTTTTAAAAATAATTTCGGCCGATATAGAAAAAATTGAATATATTGGCTGTCCGATATATCAGTCGGCCTCAAATACCAAGTAGTGTTTCTATGTCTACATTGTGATTTCTTAGTAAATATTGTATTTTATGAGAAATTAACTTTATTTTTCTTTATCTTAGTGATTCTATAATTAATTCGACAGGTGAACTAGTAGTAGCACATTCCAAGTCAAAGAGAGTAAAATGTTGGTCCAAATATGAGAACTTCAGTCTTGTCATGATTTAAAAGCAGAAAGTTTAGAGTCAACCAATTTTTTATGTCTTCAAGACAAGCCTGTAATCTAACTAACCGATTAGGTTCATCAGGGTTGATGGATAGATATAACTGAGTATCATCAGCATAACAGTGGAAGTTTATCCCATGCTGTCTAATGATTTTACCAATCGGAAGCATATATTGTAAAAGAATTGGTCCAAGCACTGAACCCTGTGGTACTCCACAAGTAACCCTAGAGTATGAAGATTTGCCATGTACATTTACAAAATGAAATCTATCCGACAGGTAGGATTTAAACCAGCCTAGCGCTGTTCGTTTGATCCCTACATCATGTTCAAGTGCTCCTCCTTGAACTGTCACTTTATCATGGTGGAGGAGTTTGAGTGCCCTAATGATCCTAGGAGCTATGTTGTCTGGGGCACACCCTGGTAGGGTCTCCCATGACAAATTGGTCTTAGGTGAAGGGTGAGACAAAGAACGGTCCAGAGGATCTGTCATAAATATGCAAACAAAGAGTCTTGAGTACCCGGCCCAGAGGGTTACCTGGGCCTCTCTCTGGAGCCAGGCCTGGGGTTGTGGCCCGTGAGCGAGCGCCTGGTGGCCGGGCTTTCGCCCATGGGGCCCGGACGGGCCCAGCCCGAACCGGATTCATGGGCTCATCGTACTGTGGACCCACCACCCGCAGAAGGAACATGAAGGGTCCGGTGCAGTGTGGACCGGGTGGCAGACCGAGGCGGGAGCCTTGGCGGTCCGATCCCCGGACAACGAAACTGGTTTTTGGGACATGGAATGTCACCTCGCTGGCGGGGAAGGAGCAGGAGCTTGTGGCAGAGGTTGAGAGGTACCGGCTAGATATAGTCGGACTCACCTCGACACATAGCATTGGCTCTTGAACCCAAGTCCTTGAGAGGGGTTGGACACTCTCCTTTACTGGAGTTGCTCCGGGTGAGAGGCGGAGGGCTGGGGTTGGCTTTTTGTTAGCCCCAAGACTCTCTGCCTGTGTGTTGGGGGTAGCTTCCCTGCGCCTTCGGGTCGGCGAACGGGTCCTGACTGTTGTTTGTGTTTATGGGCCAAATATCAGTTCAGAGTACCCACCCTTTTTGGAGTCCCTGGGACGAGTGCTAGATAGTGCTCCATCAGGGGACTCCATTGTCTTGCTGGGGGACTTCAATGCTCACGTGGGCAATGACAGCATGACCTGGAGGGGTGTGATTGGGAGGAATGGCCCGCCTGATCTGAACTCGAGTGGTGTTTCGTTATTGGACTTCTGTGCAAGCCGCAGTTTGGCCATAATGAACACCATGTTCGAACATAAAGATGCCCATCGGTATACTTGGTACCAGGGCAGCCTAGGTCGCAGGTCGATGATAGACTTTGTAGTTGTATCATCTGACCTGCGGCCGTATGTTTTGGACACCCGAGTGAAGAGAGGAGCGGAGCTGTCAACTGATCACCACCTGGTGGTGAGTTGGATCAGATGGCAGGGGAAGATGCCGCGTAGACCTGGCAGACCCAAACGCATAATGAGGGTCTGCTGGGAATGCCTGGCAGAAGAACCTGTCAAGACGGTCTTCAACTCCCACCTCCGGCAGAGCTTTGACCGCGTTAGAGCAGTGGGGGGCCTTGTTCCACTCTGCGATTGTTGAGGCGGTTGTTGCTAGCTGTGGTCGTAAGGTGGCTGGTGCCAGTCGTGGTGGCAAGCCCCGTACCCGCTGGTGGACACCAGAGGTTCGGGGAGCCGTCAGGCTGAAGAAGGAGTCCTACAGGGCGTGGCTGGTCTGTGGGTCTCCGGAGGCAGCAGACAGGTACCGGATATCCAAGCGGGGTGCAGCAGTGGCAGTTGCCAAGGCAAAATCTCGATCGGCTCCAAAGAGGTTCTGGCAAACTGTCTGGCGCCTCAGGAGAGGAAGGCAGCAACTCGCTCACACTGTTTACAGTGGGGATGGGGAGCTGCTGACATCAACTGGGGCTATAGTCGGACGGTGGAACGAATAATTTGAGGAGCTCCTCAATCCCACCTACGCGCATTCCGAGGAGGAACCAGAGCCAGGAGAACTGGGGATGGACTGTCCAATCTCGGGGGCAGAAGTTGCTGAGGTAGTCAAACAATTACACAGCGGCGGAGCCCCGGGGGCGGATGAGATTCGTCCTGGGTATCTCGAGGCTATGGATGTTGTAAGGCTGTCATGGTTGACACGTCTCTGCAACATTGCGTGGTCATCGGGGGCAGTTCGTGTGGAGTGGCAGAGCGGGGTGGTGGTCCCCATCTTTAAAAAGGGTGACCTGAGGGTGTGTTCCAACGATAGGGGGATCACACTCCTCAGCCTCCCTGGAAAGGTCTACTCCAAGGTACTGGAGAGGAGGGTCCGATCGATAGTTGAATCTCAGATTGAGGAGGAGCAATGTGGTTTTCATCCTGGCCGTGGAACTGTGGACCACGGGGGACCAGAGGGACCCTTGCAAGGGTGACGGAGGGGACATGGGAGTTTGCACAACCAATCCACATGTGTTTTGTGGATTTGGAGAAGGCTAATGACCGTGTCCCCTGGGGCACCCTGTGGGGGACGCTGCAGGAGTATGGGGTGGGTGGATTTCTTTTAAGGGCCATTCAGTCCCTTTACCAGAGGAGCGCGAGTTTGGTCCGCATAGCCGGTAGTAAGTCGGACCTGTTCCCAGTGAGGGTTGGACTCCACCAGGGCTGCCCTTTGTCACCGGTTCTGTTCATTACCTTTATGGACAGAATTTCTAGGCACAGCCGTGGTGTGGAGTGTGTCGAGTTTTGTGGCAGGAGAATGTCATCTCTGCTTTTTGCGGATGATGTGGTCCTCCTGGCTTCATCCAGCTCTGACCTTCAATTCTTGCTGGGTAGGTTCGCGGCTGAGTGTGAAGCGGCTGGGATGAGGATCAGCACCCCCAAATCTGAGACCATGGTTCTCGACCGGAAAAGGGTGGCTTGCCAACTCCGGGTCGGGAGAGAGGTCCTACCTCAAGTGGAGGAGTTTAAGTATCTCGGGGTCTTGTTCACGAGTGAGGGTAGGAGCGATCGAGAGATCGACAGGCGGTTTGGTTCAGCGTCTGCAGTGATGCGGACACTGAGCCGATCTGTCGTGGTGAAGAGGGAGCTGAGCCAGAAAGCCAGGCTCTCGATTTACCGGTCGATCTACGTTCCAATCCTCACCTATGGTCATGAGCTTTGGGTAATGACCGAAAGAACGAGATCACGGATACAAGCAGCCGAAATTAGTTTCCTCCGTAGGGTGGCTGGGCTCATTGTGATCTACTGTGTCAAAGGCAGCACTGAGATCTAACAAGACTAGAACAGACAGAAGATTCTTATCTGAGGCCATGAGAATATCATTTGTAACTCTCACTAATGCAGTTTCAGTGCTGTGATACTCTCTAAAACCAGACTGAAATTCCTCAAACAGCATTGGTGTTTAAATGCTGACATACTTGGATGGCCACTGGTTTCTCAAGGACTTTGGATAAAATTGGAAGGTTAGATATTGGTCTATAATTCATTGGGTCATCTGGATCCAGAGAAGGCTTCTTAAGTAAAGGTTTGAGTTCAGCAACCTTAAAATCCTGTGGTACGTATCCATCTACTAAGGATAGATTGATTATATCTAGAATGGGGGCAGTAACCAAAGGAAATGCATCTTTAAATAATTTGGTTGGGATTGGATCTAAAATGCAAGTTGAAGGTTTAGATGAAGCTAATATTTTTGATAACTGAAAGCTCAACTGGATCTAACTGGTTCAAACACAGATGACGTTCTACAGTCACCTCTGATGCTGCCTCACTTACTGAGGAAGAAGAAATCACATTAGGGAGGATGCAAATTATCTTGTTTCTAATAAATTAATTTTACTTGTGAACAATCCCATAAAATCGTTGCTGCTGAGGGCTAAGGGAAGAGAGATGGTTCAGAGTTATGATTTTGCGTAAGTTTGGCAACTGTACTGAAAAGAAATTTAGGATTATTCTTATTCTCCTCAATTAGCAAGGAAAAATAAGTAGTTCTAGCTTGTTGAAGCTTAGTTTTATAAAGCACAAGACTATTTTTCCAGGATAAGTAGGACTCCTCCTGTTGTGTAGAGAGCCAAATTTCTAGGGTTTTGTTTTAAAGTTCATAAATAAAAATTAAACCAGGGAGCCAACTTCCTGTCCCTAATTACCTTCTTTTTCAAAGGGGTAACATCATCTAATGCCACACGTAAAGAAGTAACATGATGAACTAAAGCATCAATTTGTGAAGGGTTAGAAATGAAAATATTGCCCTCTGCTACGTGCCTCTGAGATGCTGAGGACAGTAAAGATGGAACAGTTGATTTAAAAGATGCAACAGCGTTGTCAGATAGAGACCGACTAGAGTGAAATACACTTGCTTGTCTCGAGAACTCGGTTATAAAAAACTCAAAGGTTATCAGAAAGTGGTCCGAGAGGACTGGATTATGTGGAAAGATTGTTATTTCCTCACACTCAGTGCCATAAGTCAGCACAAGGTCTAATGCATGATGGCAAGAGTGGGTGGAGCTATGTATTCTTTGGGTAAAACCAATTGAGTCTAAGATATTAGTAAAGGCTACATTGAGGCTATCATTTTCAATGTCCACATGAATGTTAAAATCCCCCACTACAATGACCTTATCAGTATTTGGCACCAAATCAGATAAAAAATCAGAGATCTGATCCAAAAACTCAGAGTAAGGGCCTGGTGGACGATATAAAACTACAAACAAGAGTGGTTTTACAGTTTTGCAATCTGGATTAGGAAAACTAAGAATCAGATGTTCAAAAGAACTGTAACTATTAATTGGTAAGAGATCGATTAATAGGTCTGAATGAAAAATGGTTGCTACTCCTCCTCCTCGCCCTGTACTTGAAGCAATATGATGATTTAAATAATTCGAAGTAATCGACTCGTTTAAGCTAACGTAGCCCTCTTGCTGCAGCCAGGATTCTGTGAGAGAGCAAAGAGATCTGATTATCACAAATCAAGTCATTAACTAACAAAGTCTTAGAAAAATAGACCTAATGTTTAATAACCCACATTTAATTTTTCTAGTTTTCTGCTCAGTTGAATTTGTTCTAATATTTATGAGATTTTCATGATTTGCTTTATTAAGCCTGATATTTAATCTGTGTGGTTTTGGCCGTGGGCAGGACACTGTCTCTATGGTTTTGATCTTAGCCGGTGAATCGTGTTTCTGTAGGTCTCCATGGTAACGGTTCCTTCAACAGATGGCAGTCCGACAGTGAGAATGGTAGAATTGTGTTCATCCACGATGACCTGCATCCCAGGAACCTGTGAGTTTTACCTGATTACACACCTGTTGGAGCCCCTCCCCCCAACATGTGTAGATCGGCTGTCTCAGTAACCAATCAGATCTGTGACTGATGATCTTTAGCATCATCTGAGTTCCTACTTGATTCTGTAGCTCTCCACTAAAGAACAGTAAATAAATGTTCAATTTTTTTTTCAGTCACTAGATCCTGTTCCCATAGAAACCACATTTTTATCACCTACTCCCCATGTAGTTTAAGTGCTGAACTTTGACCCCTGACACCTAAGGGTGTGTGGGTGGAATTGTCTGTAGGTACTAATTCAATTCAATTCAAGTTTATTTATATACAGTGGGGCAAAAAAGTATTTAGTCAGCCACCGATTGTGCAAGTTCTCCCACTTAAAATGATGACAGAGGTCAGTAATTTTCATCATAGGAACACTTCAACTGTGAGAGACAGAATGTGAAAAAAAATCCATGAATTCACATGGCAGGATTTTTAAAGAATTTATTTGTAAATCAGGGTGGAAAATAAGTATTTGGTCACTTCAAACAAGGAAAATCTCTGGCTCTCACAGACCTGTAACATCTTCTTTAAGAAGCTTTTCTGTCCTCCACTCGTTACCTGTATTAATGGCACCTGTTTGAACTCATTATCTGTATAAAAGACACCTGTCCACAGCCTCAAACAGTCAGACTCCAAACTCCACTATGGCCAAGACCAAAGAGCTTTCGAAGGACACCAGGAAAAGAATTGTAGACCTGCACCAGACTGGGAAGAGTGAATCGACAATAGGCAAGCAGCTTGGTGTGAAAAAATCAACTGTGGGATCAATTATCAGAAAATGGAAGACATACAAGACCACTGATAACCTCCCTCGATCTGGGGCTCCACGCAGGATCTTATCCCGTGGGGTCAAAATGATCATGAGAACGGTGAGCAAGAATCCCAGAACCACACGGGGGGACCTGGTGAATGACCTGCAGAGAGCTGGGACCACAGTAACAAAGGTCACCATCAGTAACACACTACAACGGCAGGGAATCAAATCCTGCAGTGCCAGACGTGTTTCGCTGCTGAAGCCAGTGCATGTCCAGGCCCGTCTGAAGTTTGCCAGAGAGCACATGGATGATACAGCAGAGGATTGGGAGAATGTCATGTGGTCAGATGAAACCAAAGTAGAACGTTTTGGTATAAACTCAACTCGTCGTGTTTGGAGGAAGAAGAATACTGAGTTGCATCCCAAGAACACCATACCTACTGTGAAGCATGGGGGTGGGAACATCATGCTTTGGGGCTGTTTTTCTGCTAAGGGGACAGGACGACTGATCCGTGTTAAGGACAGAATGAATGGGGCCATGTATCGTGAGATTCTGAGCCAAAACCTCCTTCCATCAGTGAGAGCTTTGAAGATGAAACGTGGCTGGGTCTTCCAACACGACAATGATCCCAAACACACCGCCCGGGCAACAAAGGAGTGGCTCCGTAAGAAACATTTGAAAGTCCTGGAGTGGCCTAGCCAGTCTCCAGACCTCAACCCCATAGAAAATCTGTGGAGGGAGTTGAAAGTGCGTGTTGCTCGGCGACAGCCCCAAAACATCAGTGCTCTCGAGAAGATCTGCATGGAGGAATGGGCCAAAATACCAGCTACTGTGTGTGCAAACCTGGTAAAGACCTATACTAATCGTTTGACCTCTGTTATTGCCAACAAAGGTTATGTTACAAAGTATTGAGTTGAATTTTTGTTATTGACCAAATACTTATTTTCCACCCTGATTTACAAATAAATTCTTTAAAAATCCTGCCATGTGAATTCATGGATTTTTTTTCACATTCTGTCTCTCACAGTTGAAGTGTTCCTATGATGAAAATTACTGACCTCTGTCATCATTTTAAGTGGGAGAACTTGCACAATCGGTGGCTGACTAAATACTTTTTTGCCCCACTGTAGCGCCAAATCACGACAAGAGTCGTCTCAAGGCACTTCACATAATAAACATTCCAATTCAGGTAAGTCACTGACTAGTGTCACAGTCTTTACAGCAATCCTCATACTAAGCAAGCATAAAGCGACAGTGGAGAGGAAAATTCCCTTTTAACAGGAAGAAACCTCCAGAGAATCCTGGCTCAGTGTAAGCAGCCATCCTCCACGACTCACTGGGGATCGAGAAGACAGAGCAGACACGCACGCACGCACGCACACACACACACACACACACACACACACACACACGCACACACACACACACACACACACACACACACACCTGGAAACTCAACAAGCATGGTGCGTTGCCATGGAGACTGTCAGCTCATGCGGTGTTTACTCTGCAGATCTAGTTCATCTCACCTGTCAGTCAGTTGGTTCCGCCCATGATGACCTGTCACCAGTAATATCCAGGATGTTCCAGACAACAAAGCCAGATAACCACGGTAAAACACATCAGCTGTTTCTGATCTGTGTAAAAAATGGCTCCATCCCCTCCTTCACAAAACTCTTTCAAAGTAAAAGCCCCAGTTTCCTGTCTGTCCACAGACCAACGTCCCTTTGTCTTCTGGTGTCTTTACTTCAACATGGCTGACGGCACAGCACTTGAAGTCGAAGGTCACGACCTCCCATCTAACGTGTACGTGTGTTCTGGCCCAGATGGAAACTTGGGATTTGAACGCACCATCAAACTGGTGAGACTCACCTGAGCCTGCAAGGCTCATTCTGTATGTTTATCTGCAGCAGCTGTGGAACTTTGTTCTGGAGGGTTTCTAACCAGCAGCTCATCAGGTAGAGCAAGTTAAGCAAACTGAGGGTTTTTGGTTTAATCCCTGCTCCTTTTAGGGAATTGTGTTGTGTCCTTGGGCAAGACATTTCACCTAGGTTAGCTGTTGGTGGTGGTCGAAGGGGCTGAAGGCACTAGGACAGCTGAATCTGAAGCTTGGTTTATGCTTGACGCTTGCGCTTCTCCCAAGATCTCCCTCCTACCTGTGGCTACAGTGGCTGAGCGCCATAGGGCTGCTCTCGCTGGGGAAACAGGATCCCAGCCCCAACCCCAAAATTTTAGTTTTAGTCACAATTTAATTTGTTCTAATGGTACTCTTAATTTACTTGACTAAAATATACTCTAGTTTTTCTGATGCAACAGGGTTCAGCATCTAAAGGAAATGTTAACTACACCTAAGAAAGTTTACATTTCACACAATGAACTATGGCAATGAAACCTGATTCTGTTTATAAGCTCACAACACACCAAGTGTATCAACGCTGCCTTTGTTTACACGCCTAGCTGTCCTATCATGCAACACCCAATACGGCATGAGACAAACACCAACTGGACCGCCCCCAGGTTTTATTACCACGTGTGAGAATCCCAACATTAGGACATTTCTGCGGTACTTGGTGCAAAAGAAGATAGAAACAAGAGAGAAGCAAAAATAGGACGTAATAATATACTCGTGATAAAATAATAGAAAGTGGCTATACTTAGAGAAACAGCTGCTGTATACAAGTCCGTGTAGGTTCTGGTCGGAGCGAATCACAGGGCCACTTGTTGCTTCTTGTTCGTCAGGAAGTCAGTGATCCATCTACAGATGGTCAGGAACGTTCATCTGGGACAGTTTGTCCTGGAAGGATTGTGTTGAAGGCAGAGCTGAAGTCCACCAACAGGATCCTGGTGTAGGTATCCGGGGAGTCCAGATGCTGCAGGATGAAGTGGAGCCATGTTGATGGCATCATCTACAGTCGTTGGTTCTGTAGGCAACTGCAGCAGGTCCAGGAGGGGGGTTGAGGGAAAACCAGGTGCTCAGATGACTTCATGACCAGATGTTTCATGGAGACAGGAACTATGGTGATGTTGAAGCAGGCGGGAACATGACACACCTCCAGTGAGCAGCTGAAAATGCCGTAAACTCTGGAGTCACACCTAAATGGTCCTTGTCAACTCTGGGAGTTTAGTCTGAGGCTTTGCTCCTTTATTCTTATAAAACCTGTTTATCCAAAACACCAAACTTGTATGTGAATTATTTCCCAAGTTTAATTTAGGACTTGTGTAATTCGCCTGTTTCTGCCTTAAGAACTATGGAGGTCTACACTTATTGTTAAACCCAATAAAAATGATTTATGATTCAACACTAGGGGGCAGCAGCCCGAACCTTCATGACCAGGTTTACTCTCTGTCCTGTCTTTCAGGCCGAGTCAATCTTCAAGAAGATACTACCTGAAGAGGAGTTCTGTCCTCCAGCTCCAAACCCAGAGGACATCATCTATGATGGAGAGCCGCCCTCCTCCACAGGAGGGGAAGAGGAACAAGAAGGGTCAGCAGATCAGGAGAAGCAACAGGAGCCGGAACCTTTTAACTGAATTTTTGTCCTAATTTCTTTTGTTAAATAATTTTCTGTATCAATAAAGTTTAATGGGAACAGAACAATGTCAGACTCAGTCACAACTTCAGGCTTTTATTATGAAATTTAACAGCTGTTTACAGACGGCGACCACGGCGCCCGCCCTTCCTCCTGGTAGAGTCTGATGGGATCGGAGTTACATCCTCTGGAAAACAGACAGGAAACAGGAAGTCAGGTGGTGAACCAGGATAAAAACGCCCTCAGCTTTAGTAAACCAGAGTTCTACTCTTAAATGACTCATTTTAATTTTTACCGATTGTGAGCTTAGTTAAATGTAGCTGCTGTAGATGGCAGGAACACCAGTCTGGAATCTAAACTACAAGCAGATATGCTAATGCTAGCGCGTAGCACGCTCACGACCAGCGGGGTTGTGGGGCAGAGCTACCTGGAGTCTGGCTACAGGTCTGCTGCAAACTATGGCAAGCCGTTGTAGCATGTTTTAATACAAGCTAAGCCTCTAATAGGTCAATGTGCTCTGCAGATCAGTTCCTGCTTACTGTCCCTCTGGATCGAGTTACCCCTCATCTCCATCACTGGCTGCTTTCAAGAGTCTCTTGAAGACTCTTCATAATTTAGTGTTTGGTGACTGGTTTTATGTTTGCTCTTTACTATGTTTTCTGATCCTAGATTTACAGTTTCTACGTTTAATCTGGGCTTTTCAGCACTGTGGGCCCCCGAGGGTGAGGGTAGACTGGATGATGTTGCCAACCTGTACATAATATAATAGATGTCAGCATTTCATGTTGTAGACGAGGATGAGTGATATTAACACAAACCTAAAATGTTAAACACGAGTGGGATGAAGGGAACTACACATTTAATGCATAATGAGCCTTTTATAATAGTTTTTAGCAGCAGACCGTGAACCATGGTCAAATATTCCAATACTGATGGCTGCCGCCCTAATAACGCCACAACAAAATTCCCATGATGCTTTAGGAAACGTACCAATGCGTCCAATCTTCATCCCAGAGCGAGCCAGAGCCCGGAGAGCCGACTGAGCTCCAGGTCCAGGAGTCTTTGTCCTGAAAGACACACACACACACACACACATATATATAAGACCCTGACAGGCCAACTTCTTGCCCCACCACATCCAACTACATCTCCTTTAAGCACCATGAGATGTCTAAGCTGCAGCTGTTGCACACCTGGATGGTGGGAACTTTCTACAGCTGGATTAAGACTGAGATCCTCATCTGAGCCCCAGAACCATAATTCTGGGATGTAATGGTGGTCCTTGTAGTTTATAAGCTGCTGATCAGGCTGAAGCAAACGTCTCTTCTGTGAACTACATTTACTGTGCATCTTCATTCCTTCTGTCATTCTTTTTCAAACGGTTTATTTTTTCTACTCTGAAGTTGGAATTTCCGAGCAGAAAGCAAACGCACCATTAGCGATGTAAACAAAAGCTTAACTATCAAGCTAACGTTATCTTAACAGGAACTCCGGCTATGAGGATGTGTGTGCCCTAATAAGCCACAGGTTTTCTGTTGTACCACACCATGTTGTTAGAAACACACAACTTTGCTGTTTATTTATAAATCTGTGATATTTGGTACATTTATGACACACAGGATGCCAGGTTTGCACTCTGGGGGCGATGACGTATGCTGGTTGCACATGGAAGAACAGCTATTGGCGCTAGTGTTTGTTTACGAGCTCCAGGGTATCTGCAGATTTAAGGGAGCCAAATTTAAGACTTTTTAAGACCTTTTTTAAGGCCACTTTGACCAAATTTAAGCTATTTTAAAAATTAAATTTAAGCGATAATTTCCAGTTATTGCCTGGAACCGGTGCTAACCACGTCACGAACGTGGGATTAGCCATCCAGTTACCATTAACCTTGCCCTTCCCCATGGCGCNAAGCTCCCACTAGTTTAACCAGCTAATGTGTTTATCTAGAAAAATAGCCCCCCTTTCACAACCAACTGAATGTGTACGGTTCCGCTTACACCAACATCACACACAAAAATTGCTGAACACTAACTAGAAATCCACAAAGTTTTTATAGAAATAAAAGAATCTTGTTTATTGGGTCTTTGGTAATTTAAGACCTCTGGAAACTGGATTTAAGGATTATTTGTCATTTTTAAGGACTTTTAAGGCCTTAAATTAGGAAAAGCTAATTTAAGACTTTTTAAGGACCCGCGGATACCCTGGAGCTCACCATATTAATAATGAAGTAAAATGCAGCATCATGCTGCTTTTGGATGTAATTTCCAGTCAGAGGGCAACAAGGGGTGTGATGTGAGGTACACAGCTTTCCCACTGGGAAGAAGAGGAGAAAGCAGTGGGAAGATGCCTGTGGACGGACACAACTTTCCAAAGATCCCAACATTTTTCTCCTGATGCGTTTGAGGCTTACAGTCGACCACGACTACTTAAAGAGCTCACCAGAGCGGCTGGGTAAGAGAACGTGGAAACTAAATGCTTTAGTGACCATTTTCCCTCACAAGGAGCCTAAACGCCCTCGGAGAGAGGAGAGATGCTGGACGCTCTCCTGAGTCGACTAGGGTTGTCACGGTGTGAAAATGTAACGTCACGGTTATTGTGACCAAAATTACCACGGTTTTCGGTATTATCACGGTATTTTTTTAAACGTGCTACATTTTCACACAACTAAATAAACCCTGTATGTCAGGAAAATATTGTCCTCAGTTGGTGTCTAAATTTTGCCTAAAATGTGTTATTTTGTAATTATGTTGTTTATTTGTTTACATTTTTCTCCTTTAGTCATTAAAATACCAATATTTGCCCATAACTTCTTATTTTTTGCCTGTTTTATGTCATCATTTTAAAAATATTAGATCAGATGATACTCAGTACTCAAGTAGCCTTGTAATCAGATACTTTTTTACCCTTACTTGAGTAATAAACCCTATATCAGGAAAATATTGTCCTCGGTTTGTGTCCTTACAGTGAGGTTTGCAGATTTGGGAAAAAGTCATGAGATTTGAAGCGTTGCTGCCTTTCACAGACACTTTTTCTGCTCGTGCTGCAAACAGGATAGCCGTCTTCTATCAACTGTCCCTCGGCATTCTTCAAATATCCAAAAAATGCCCGTACTTCCCACTTTGTCTTCTTTGAGGGATAATAAATGTCCTGAGCGCTGCCGTCTCCTCCTTTGGCCATTATTTCAGCTTTAGCTTCAAGAAAGTTTTGGTTGTAAACAACAAAGTGCGCATGTGCCGCCGGCAACTTCAGCAGATGATACGGTGGCTGGTAAGGGTCACCGCGCCTACACCGCAGCCACGGTAACCCACCGAGATAATATAGTTTTAAAAAAACAAGACGGTTATTATTATTGTCAACTTTTTTACTGGGGTTTACCGCTACACCAGTTACCGTGACAACCCTAGAGCCGACAACCCGCTCCTGCAGCTTCTGTCACGTTCAGCGAACCATCGGACACGCCACTCGTCACAGATGAAGCTGAACATTCCTCTCTCCCGACAGTAAAACAAGCAGTAAGTATAGCAACGGTGTTCTCCACATTTACATCTGCAACAACGATCAAAGTCGTTTCACTGAATATCCTCATCTACACGAGAGCTCTGGATGCTAACATTCTCCTAAACCATTGGTCATTAAATAAGTTTGATTACACGATAGCTTACCGTTACCTTCTGCTGACACAAATGTGAGCACTATCCCTCTCGGTTACCATGGAGACGCATTTGTCGCACACGCAGTACCGGTTTTGTCCTGCTCTCGCTTCATCCCACCCTTCATGCTGATGCTGGTTTTGTGAAACATGGTCAGTGATGTCATCATGAATGTTTTGCTCTGGTTCAAACTGAAAAGGCTGAACAGTCACTACTGGGTCCCAAAGCCGCCGGTGCAACCGAGCTACAACCATGTGACATCACTACCCAGAGTGCAGTGCGACGCTAACAACAACGGCGACCTACGAGTTAAACAATGTTTACAAATGTTATAAAAATGAAGACATTAAGGTTTTTACACCATTTTAATACAACCGACACTAACATTTATCTTTTAA